>CAICTM010000023.1:0-181354 GCA_903772945.1 Seminavis robusta
TCGGGCGCATGCACCCGGTTCCGTCGTAGATGGGTAGGTTCTGGACATGTCCATAGAGCTGGTAGTGTTCTTGGTAGGTGGTGGGGCTTGGGAGCTTGGAGATCTGACGAAGTTTGGCTCGATCTCGATCGGGATATCCAATGGGTAAGAGTAAGTTGCTCATTTCCCTGGGGGGGAGCCCTTGGTGTGTTGGCGTCATTGGCAGGTTCTTTCCTAGGGAGGTCAGGCTGAAGACTTCCATGAGGCGTTCCTGTACCACAGCGCCTCCTTGGTTGTGTCCTCCTAGGTACCATTCCTGCCCGACGTAGCCCATCCGTTCAAGGTCTTTGCGGCGTCCTTTCCGCCATAAGGCGTCTTGGGTGTCGTATCCTCGGCTCACCGGACCAGCGAAGATGATCGACTTTGGCTTCCCGGTATCCTGACAGTGTTTTAACTGCGTCAGAACCTCCTTGCGTTGTTTGCCGCAGCCTTCGTCCACTAGTAATGCGTCTAGTCTTTGGGAGTTGAGGAAGGTCTTCTTCTGACGTTGGAGGTGCTTGACTTCCTTGGTCTTGGGCCGCTTAGAAAGCGGTGACTGTACATCGATGTCCTGGCATGAGAAAACGTGGTTTTCTCCTGCCCATACCAAACGGGCCAAATCCAGGCCGTGCCCGATGGTTCCATATCGAATTTTGTTCCTCTTGAGGAGGGGTGGAAGGATGCGCGGGGAAGCACAGAGGATATCCTCTGCTCGTACAAATCGTTCTGACTCACCTACGTGTGGTGTAGAACGACAACGAGAAAGGCATTAAGTAACATAACGGGTGGTAATTGTTAGCGAACTTGTCAGATTGCCTTCTGTTCCCCTTCCAAATTGTCTCTCGGCTGTAACCAAGAGCTCATTGCTTACGTGAAGTTGTGGATCTTCGTTCGTTACGTGTTGTAGTCAGCTCAAGTGCTTTTGGACCGTCGCGCGGCGGTTTGTACACTTGAAGACTTCTTTTTGAACATATATAGTATTCTGGGCCGCTACGGGCTCTGCGGTAAGGTGGCGTTGTATTCCTTATTCGGGCGGAGGTGCTGCTTCACCAGCTGCTAAACGACGTAGGGCTTCCTTGCCTGCCTGTTTTGCCGCATTTCTACGTAGGGCAGTCCAGGGGCAGCCGGTCCGGCCGTGGAGGATGGTCTCGCAATTCTGGCAGAGGGCGATTCAGCGAGGGACAGCTCCTCCGTTCCGGGCACCTTCTGCTCCTCCAGTCTGAGTGAGCAGGGAGTTCACTTCCTTGTCCGTCCGAGCTTGAGGGGCAGCCAGTCGCTTTCATATCCATCGCGGAGGGTGAAATAAAGTTGGCATAGGGCTAGGGGCCGGGAATGGCAATTGGGCCGAATGATGCGCCACTTTTTCACATAGTATTCGATGCCCGTGGTGGTGGCGTTCCATCCTTGGCCGGACGACAGCTGAATGAGATGGTCAAGGAAGGCTTTGTAATACTTGATTCCCTGTCGGTTGAGTGTGGCCATAAATCCCTCGCTACTCCAGGTGTCGGCGAGGCTCAGAGGGTAGTCGTTCCTGACGAGGATGGTGGGTTGTTGCTCGATGGAACGGCAAAGGTGTTGTTCCTTCACTTCTTCCACATCTCGCTTGAGTTCCCGTAGGTTTTCGTCGTTCTTGCAGGCTGATACTGAGTTTCTGGAAGGCTGCTGCCACTTGAGGTCGGGGGGCACCTTCTCGTCGTCGACAGTTTGGCGAGTGACGGCGGCGAAGAGAGAATCTCTGATTTTGCTGGTTACATCGTCGCGTTCCCCGGTCTGTGTCTTACCTGGTAGGGACAATACATCTAGAATGGTGTTGCCCAATGTTTTGGCCGTTCTCGGACTGATTCCTTCTGGGGCCAAACCTTTCGCGAGAACTGCCGTGCCTTCCTTGATGGGGATGTTGTTGATCGCATCCTTGTCCTTTGTAGACGGGTCCTTTCCGTCGAGCATGGTGGGTGGGCCGGCTGGATTGCGTACCACTCGACTGTTGGCGGGCTCAGGGACTTGCCATCGCCGGATCTCGTCGGGGCCGGGGCGTTGTCCGCTGTATGGGCGAGTTCGCCACTCACCCACTCCCAGGATTCGGCAGCCGTGCTGCGGGCACAAGCAGAGAATCCTAATCGCTGGCGAATGCTGCAATCTTGCGCTGTTTTCGTTGACCACTCCGTATGCTCCATTGACCCCGTTCACATACCCGTACCAAAGCGCTGGTGACTGGATGGTACTCCAGGGGAGAAGCGGTGTCGGCGGAGCCGTACCGCGCCATGTCCCCGGTGCCTACCTCGCGGAGTCCTGTCCGGCGGAGCCTTGCGGCCAGCTTTTCAAACGCGGGTCGGCTGAAACCTCTGATCCTCTTTATTTGGCGGCCCACGCCTTCGCTCTGTTGTGCTCCCGGTGCTCGTGTTCACCGTGGGTATCTGGAAACGGCCATGCCAGTCTCGTTCTTGTCATAGTTGCGCGGGCGAGCCGCTTTCTTCTTGGGCGACTTCCTGCCTTATGAGAAAGGCACTCGGTCCTGGCGGCGCAGCTCCGAGATCTTTCGGGCTTTCCTTGCCTCGACAACCGAAAGCCCTTATCGGGTGTTTCTTGCGGGCAGACGATCTTCTGAATTGAACCGGGCTGGGATGGTGCTGAAAGCAGCCCCGGTATCGTCTCCAGAATGAAGGTCGCTCCCAGTGCGAGTCCGAGCACATTCTGCTTCGAGAGGAAAAACGGGAATCCCTCCACTCCCTGGGTTTCTGCACTCGAAACAGCTGTTGGCGCAGGCGATCCCTTTCACGTTGTTCCCACCGTGATCCCCGGGAGAGTGTTGCGGAGATACGCTTCATGGAGGCGCGTTTCGTCCCAGTCTCGTCTTTTTTTCTTAAGGAACGCCGTTCGTGGGGACAACGGTGACATAGCGATCCGTCAAATATGCATGGTGCGCTGCCACCCTTCAAAGGAAGTACCCCACCTGGTTGGGCCGAGAGCTCCTGCGGCTGACCGGGCTCGAGTTACATGATACCATCGCGTGGGGACAACTTGAAACAAACGGGTATCTAGACGGTATTCCTGCTGTCAGTGACGATCGGGCTCGACAAATACAACTTCCTTTGGCACGACTCACTCGGTTGTCCGGTGTGCAAAACGCCGCCATGCTCCGACAACAGGACGGTACCTGAACTAGATAGTCAACTGTGTGATCCGCCGCTGGCGTCATCAAATCTAAGTCCAAACATGCTTATCTTTCTTTCAGAGTAAGGTTTGGCGAGGGAGGCGGTCACTGTCGGGCAGCAGATACTTTTTTCAGGTTGCGGACTTCACAGACCAATACCCCCAGTCAAAAAAAGAAAATGGTGTCGGGCGGCTGCAACTCTGGTTCAGAAAAAGTGAACCTGATTTGTAGCCGCCCGATTAGTAGTCCCTTCTAGCTAGTCATCAACACCACATAGGCACACCACCTGTGCACCCGACACTTCGGTCCACCACCTCATCCTTGATAGTGGCTCCCGGATTCCGTCGTCAGTCTCCTTATGGTCGGCTCCCTGTTAACTCATACTCTCCGTTCTGTAGAATCTCTTCATTCCCTGTCTGGGAAGGTGGGCGAATGGTTCTTGAATCGAATCGAAATAATGCATTTTCAATCCAATGATGAATCGAATCGAATCGATCCGAAATGTCACTGGTTCTCCCCCACCGCCACCCACGTGGTTGCTCCAGGTCATTGCAAGATTTCAAGAGCAACGGGGAGCCGGCACCAGCTTCCATGCCGCAGTCCACTGTTGCACTTCAGAAGAGAATGCCACCTTTGGATGATCATTCTTTGGATGACCCGTTGGATTTCTGCCTTCTGCTGCAGCTGCGTCGAGTAGTCTACATACATGTAATCAATCTCATCCAGAGGCACTTCTGTGTGCTTCCTCAAGCTGTCTGCTTCCACATGCTACTAGTACCTGGTAGCCAATCACAGCGGCGACCCACAACAAAGACATCAATACTCATCAACCCAGCTACAGTTGTACTCCTTTAGTACATGACTTTGTATGTATTGACCCATACAATGTCATGTACTCGTTACATAGTGAAGCAGGAAGGAGAAGCCCTGCACTTTCTTGCCTCCAGCTCCAGGACCTGGTGGACACGCATACACGCATACATGGAGCAGCACACAGAGCAGCTCACGGAGCAGCTTACTTGGAGAAGACAGTATAGTCGCATACCGGTACTGCGTAGAATACTTTGCCACAGCTCAGGATGTCCCGAGACTCTGGTTCTCCACCTTGGCCACGTGATTCACCAACCAGGAGGGGCTCTGCTGACGCCATGATGATTCGAAACTTTCTGGTGAAACAACCTTTTGGCAAGACTCGCACGACTAGCATTGCATTTGTTTCTCCTTTGAAACTCCCATGACTCGTATGGGAGTCAAACTTTGGGAGTCTGTGCGAGTCCATGCGAGTCCTTGCGAGTCTCTGGCTTTTTTCAAGGTTAAAGTCGCGATTCTGTGCGAGTTTGTGAGAGTCTACGTGAGTTAAACGCTAATGACGTGAGTCGCACGAGTCATGAGTCCTGTTTGCCAGTCTTTAGCTTTGGTGCTTTCCACAATGTCATCAAAGCAAACAGTTGTTCCTCGCCAAAAGTGACGTCAGAGGAGCCCCTTATCAGGAACAAAGCTGTTCTTGCTGGAAGATGTCGAGATTTTGTTGCACGGCTGAATCGTCACTTGACTAAGGGACGATTTTCCTAGTACAGGACGATTTAAGGGACGATACACGATTTAAGCGAAGCTTTTGGGGACGATTTGGTTAAGGACGGTTTACGCAACGATTTACTTAGCGGACGATGGTAGGGACGATTCACGATGGTAGGGATGATGGTAGGGACGATTTAAAGGACGATTCAGGGGACGATTTCAGATATAAAGGACGCTTTAATGGACGATTCAGCCACGAGTAACATTAAAATTTATTTATTGGCATCTTCCTGCCACATGTGGCCTGGGCAGTTCTAGCTTTTGGCTCACGAACACACCAATCTTCAATGGCAAAAACACAAAAACACTACTCAGTATTTTAAGTCTTCCGGGAGTCCTCTAGGCCTAATAGGAGGCTTAAATGAACGACCTTCCGCGGCTGCAGATGGGAGTGCTGCAAACTGCTATGTTAGCTAGCTAGTAGCTAGTAGGGAAGGGTCATCCACAGATCCCCAAGTAAGTTGCACTTTTTCAAGCTGCTGCAGACGCCAACTCAGCCCATTGGAACAGTGAAGGAGAAGCCCTGGTGCTTGCGGGAAGAAGCTTTGCGGGATAAAAAGTCTTAGTGAATAATATCGCTTATGGAGACGGCAAAACACTTTCTGACCATGGGAGCTCTCTGGACCTCCGAGACGTAATAATATGTCCAGAAGCTAAAGTGCAAGAGAGTGTGCCACAAAGACAGGCATGTGGCGGGGGCAGTTATAGCTGCTTCATCCATCTGTTGTTGCCACATGCCCATGAAACCATCACTCACAGTTGCCTGCATCTCAAACAGACGGTGCTCACACAGACACTTACTTATTGGCACCATGAAAGAGAATCCCTTCAGAGAAGAGTGAGGAGTGTCCTGCAACCTCGGGAGTCGAGTCCTCGAATGTCTTGGGCAGAAGTTTCAGTGACTTTCACAGCTCTGCAGAAAGTTGAATGAAGAAAATTAGCTTGATAGTTAATTATGGTTACGAACGACCAATGTAGCTTAGACAAAAGGGGAAAAGAAGCTGGGTGCTTCTGACCATCTGTTTGTGGTCTTGCTTGCTGTGCGGGTCACCCAATGGGACGTTACCAGAGATGCACCAAACACAGTTTGGCCCAAAGTCATCCCGCGCTCTCAGCCAATCATTCTTCCAAACCACGCTAGATTTCCACGTCGGAACACGTGGAGAAGAGACAACACGCTAACTCGGCACCTACAACGTAGTACACAGCCTACGGCCCAACGCCAGCCAATGCACCAAACCCAGTTTGGCATCAAGTATACCAAAAGATATGTTCTTCGCCTGATGGATCCTTTGCCGAAGGCGCTGTGTTGCTTTGGTCACAAAGAGTACCTGGTACAGAGGTTACGGCGAGCCATAGGCTTCTGCATCTCTGGCTGATCTTGGACGCACCAGTTCTGCAATTCGATCGGCTCATAAATTTGGTTCAGCCCAGCCAAAAAGGTAAAAACGAGTCGCGTCAGGAACCAGTAGCAGATTTGCGCAAGTGATTTGGGATCCATGACAATGATTGATTTTTGTTCGTCCTCTGACTTCCTGTTGCGTCTCTCGTCACACTGCAGTCGTACTGGTCGAGTGTCATCGGTTGGTCGGTTTGTCAGAGTTGAGTGAGTCAAGTCCAGTCAGAGTTGAGTGAGTCAAGTCCAGTCGAGTGTGTGTTGGGAGCAACAGCGTTGGGTGCGAGTGCCATTTTAAAATCGGAACGCCTCTGACCTTTTCTTCTCTCTGTCTATCAGGTGCCCAGCGGTCGGTCAGTCGAGTAAGGCTTTCCCCTCTGTAGCGGTGGATCGGAACGTTGCCTTTTGATTGATATGATTTTTTGTTCTTCTGACGTTTGCGTCTCTCTCTTCTCTGCTCTACCGTACCCTCAAGGAATCGAAGCGTGAGTTCTCAGGCAACGCTGCATTGTGCGAGTTGTGTCTCTCTTGACTCTGTGGACAATCGGAACGCCTCTGACTTTTTGTTCTCTCTGCCTATCAGGTGCCCAGCGGTCGGTCGGTGTTCGGTGGCTTGCCTATCGGTAGCCTGTCGGTAGCCTCGGTTCGTACCGGTACGGTGGATCTCTGGTGTTGTACCCGAAGGCTGCATTGTGCGAGTGCCATTTTAAAACCGGAACGCCTCTGACTGACTTTTTGTTGTCTCTGCCTATTTCCTATCGCGTCGTCGTGTGCTGTGGGTGTGGTTCGTGTGTCATCGGTTGGTTGCTTTGTCGCCGTTGCAAGAGTCGAGTGCGTGGATCGGAACGTGGTGCGTCTGGCTTCGTGTGAGTGCTCGTTGCGAGTGATTTTGGATTGACTTTGTTCTTCCTCTGACTTTTCTTCTCTCTAGCATCAGCAGGTCGAGTCGAGTCTAGCTTTGTGTGAGTGCATGCTATCGCGTCGGCACATGCTTGTGATTTGGATTGATGACTTTCTTCATCGGTCTCTGACTTCTGCTTCTCTCTTGACTTTTCCGATCCAGTGTCATCAGACCGGAACATCGGTGCCTATCGGTAGTCTAGTCTAGAGTCGAGCGGCGTCATCGGATTTCCATTTGGACGGCACGTCCACGACTTCCTGCAATGAAGATGTCTGTTGCAGGTCGACCGTTTGCCCATGAGGATATCCTCTGCGGTAATCTGTACCTTCATCTCATTATCAACAAGAATGTGACATACTCCGTTGTCACCCCCCAGTTTCGTCGGGACATGGCTCGACTGCTCCAAGCCGAGTACACCATGAACAATGGGACCTTCAGCGAACGTCAGAATGCTGCTGTTGTCTTCGAGAACCTTACTGCCAATTGGCCTCATTCCAACAAGGAAAAAATCAAGAAGAAGCCCCATCGGGAAAAGTATCAGTTCATCACTGATGCCAATGTCGATGACATCATTGACGCTCTTGACCCACAAAACAACTACCGAGCCCACATTGAAAACGATGACGCCCTGCGAGTCCGCCAACATGTCTTGGAATGTCAACTGACCTACAAAGGAGCGAAGACAAAAACACCCCAACCAATGCTCATCTGGCCTGATTGGCTTAAGGGAGCGATCATCGTCAATACCATCAATGGATGCCAGAATCGAAAATCCCTAACAAATTGCATGGCGGCCTTCTACCACATGAATGCAACCACGGCGGAGCAATATCTCTACATGCACGAACTGCTTCCCCAAGCAATCCCTCGGACCCGGGTATCACTCCTTGTTCCGACATCTGTGGTACCCAGCAGTGCTTCTGTCCTTGGTTCGCCAATCGGTGCTGTGGCCCCTTCTGGGTTTGAGTCTGATGTGATGACCACGAGCGGATACACCCCAGCAACTCTGCAGCAACAACTCGACCCCACCCATGGAATCCCGGTATGTACACATTTTGTTTGTGTTGCGATGATTGTGTCATTCTGGTTGGACTAAACATCTCAATCGTTCGCTCCTGCTCACAGGTGGGTGGCACTACCATGGCAACAAGCACTGGATTGGATGCCCCGTCTGGTCCTGGACTGGGAAGCAACACTCTAGTGGATCCACCTGGTCCTGGGACAGGGTCAGCCCCATTGGACCCTCCAGGTCCTGGAATGAGGACCATGCCATCTGACCCTCCAGCACCAATGCCAGCGGTACGTTGTCTCTTCTGATGCATCAGCCATTGTCTCTTTCCTATTCTCATTCCAGTGCCCCCGCCAACTTGAACCAGCCTACCACTGGTACTCCAGGCATGGGAACCATGAAACCACCACCTCCAAGTCCGAGTCCAACTCCAGTAAGTAGGCCGTTGTTTTTCCATAGCCAATGCCCATTCGCCACCTGCCCTTTCTAACCACTAGTCACTTCCATGGATATTCACAACAGTGGCAGCCACCACCAGCTGGTCCCATGCCAACTGCACCACGCCCTCCTGCCTATGGATATGGCAGTACTGTTCCTGCTGGATTATTGGAAGGGCCACCCATGCCGTCCCCACACGGAAGTCAACTAGCGCTGCCTGTAAGTAGCCAGGATCCTGCTGACTGTCTTGTGTTCTTGGTATGGAGTCCAGCTCAGAACTCATGATATTCGTTTGTTTTCCATCCATTGTGCAAACACAGGGGCAGCAGCCACATGGTGCCATGACACCTTGGCCTGGTCCATATCCTCCTTATGGATATGGATGGCAACAACCGGCCCCAGCCCCTGTGGTGCATCACCACCAATACAACATTTCGGGAGGCATTTCTGGTGGAGCCACTGTTTCGTTCGGGGCTGTCAAGAAGAAGAAGGGCAAGAAGAAGTCACAAGACTCGAGTGACAGCTCCACTGGGTCCGATTCCTCTGGAGCCAGTGAGAAACTGACGGCCGCTGCAATCGAGAAAATCGTTCGAGAGCGTGATGAGGCACTCGCTAACACCATCAAACGGGACGGCAACCGAACCCGGTCTACTGTTCAGGCTTTGACAACAGGGCGCCCTGCCAAGCCCGATGCCATGCAACGTGAGCACCAACAAGCAGCCGAGAGCGTGGGCACAGTGCTGCAGTTTGATGGAGCCTTGGGTGGAAGCAATCGGGGCCTCCGAACCCCTGAGTTCGGCAGCAGTAGCACCCCACGCTTCCCTGGGGGTGGCCGGCAGCAGGGTTCCTCTGTCTCTTTCCAAGTGCCGAACTCTGCCAACACAGTTCGAGCAGCACCCCCCACTGACAACACGCAGCAGACCCCACTGACCGTTTCTGTGCCAGTTGCGTCCTCACCCACCTCGCCTCTGGAAGACTCTGCTGGGGATTCCCCTAGCAGGGAGGATACCAGTGGCGGCACAACGACCCCAAGTGCTGCACCAAAGTCCAAGTCTACCAGATCATGGTGGCAATTTCACAAACGCCAGAGTGGTTCCAGTGGTTCCAGTGTAGCATCTGGGAGTAGCCGTGGGTCACGAGGGAAGCGAATTGTTACCAAGGTTCAGAAAAGCTTCCGTGGTGGTTCCAAGCTCGTCCGCAGATCCTTTAGCGGTGGTTCGAAGCCTGCAACCCAGCGCTCCCCAAGTCCTACAAGTCCTACAGCTACTCTCCAACCTGTGTCTGGGGCTCCTGCCGTCGAAACTGTGGAGCATGATGAATCGGTGGACGGTTCCTCTCAAGGCACAGCCTTCTTTGATGCGGCCCCTGGTTTGGACGGCATCAACCATGCAAGACCTGAAGACGACGACGACAGCAGCAACCATGATCCGGACCTTGATGGTAGCCCTGAGGCAGCAATGGCATGTGCCAAGCCTACAACCCAAGACACGCCTGAAGAGACTCAGTGGGACCAAGACATTGCCCTTGGCCAGGAGAAGCATGTTGTGCGGTATGGGTGGGTTGGAGGAGCTCCCGCTGTCGCAAGTCTCCCTGTCGAAACCGCCACAATCGAACCATCCAAGACCGTGTCTAAACAAGTCAAGCTGGACGAGGCGTACGCCGCATCCGCGCAGGCTGAATGGGATGCGCAGGATCGACTTAGCAAGCCAGCAGCAAAGAAGAGCCCCACTGAAGATGCCTTAGAGGTAGATTCTGTCTCCAGTGAGAGCACCGATGATGGTGGTGGCAAGCCGGCAGCGAAGACGAGCCCCACTGAAGATGCATTCGAGCCTGAAGATGACATCTCTGAGGCTAATTCTGTGGTGCCCGTTGCTGATTCTGTGGAGCCAGCTGATGATGACAATTCCAGTGTTGGCAGCATTGCACCTGAAACTGCTACGAACTCATGGTTTGGGATAAGGTTCAGCATCTTTTCCCCATCGAAGCCGGAGATGTCGGGTGCCGAACTGAAAATGATTGCAGCCAGGGCTGCTGGTAAGTTGTTTTGACATTGCTGAACCCTATTCATTGTGGCATTCGTATTTAACACGAGTGTGTTGTTTTGTTGTCTTTGTAGAAGCGCCCCCGGAATCAGCTGATGGTGCCTCAGTGGTCCCCGCCAATCCAGATGAAGACTCCCAGGGAAACAAGGAAAAGCCAAATGAGGCAGCACAGGAGGCCACTGCTGAGAAAGAATCTGATTGTGACAGTCAGAGTTCCAAGTGCACCACTGAAGAGCTTTCCCCAATGCATGGGCCAAGTAAGTTGGATTGAGGTTGCTTGACATTGACTTTCCTTGGCTTTGGCATCACTAACATTTCTGTACTATTGCAGAGGTTCGGGCTGGTCCCACCCCTGCACGTATCCGTGCCATGACTCTTGAGGAGATGAAAGCTGCTGGTAAGTTTCCTTGGCTGGTGCTGTTTGCCTTTGCTGCTTTTGGTTGCTGCTTAGCTCATTTTTGCTCCTCTTTGTTGTTGTTTTAGAAGAGAAACTGGAACCAGCTGTAGCCGAGCCAGCTGAAGAAGGATTGCATGCTGCCACCACCGATCCAACTGCAATGAGTCTTGAGGAGATGAAGGATGCTGAGCCAATCATTGAAGAAGACGAAGAAGGATCACAAGTGGGAACTGAGAGCACAGCCATCGCTAAGGCTGCTGGTAAGTTTTCCTTCTGCTGGTCCTGTTTGCTTTCTGTTGCTTTCTGTTGCTTCTATTCACAGTGTAGCTCATTTTACTCCTCTTTCTTGCTGTTTTAGAGGAGGAGCTGGAACCAGCGGTAGCCAAGGTGGCTAAACCCAATACCGATTGTTCTGGTCCCAAGAAGAAAACGTCTCCAATGGCCAAGGGTGGTCTCCTTGGCATTGGTGGCAACCCAATCCGAGGCACCAACATTCCCAAAGCAGAGGCCTCCGTGGTGGTCGAAACCGTGGATGAAGAAAGCTCTGAGGGAAGCTATCCCCCAGTCGAAGCCACGGACGGTACCATTGTTCCTGTGACCATTTCAATTGCAGCCACTGACCATGTTCCCACGGAGACTGCATCCAAGGTCGAGGAAGAAGATGGTGCACCCATTGCCAAGGCTGCTGGTTAGTTTTCCTTTGGCAGTTTTGTTTTCCTTCTGTTGCTTGTATTGACGGTGTGGCTCATTTTGTTCCTCTTTGCTGTCCTTTTAGAGGAGGAGCTGGAGCCACTTGACGGTGGCACTGTGGTAGAGGCTGAGCCAGATGAAGAAGGCTCTCAGGGAACCCAGCAGTCTGATGGTCGAGCTGGCACTTGGCCAAACGATGACAAACCTTATTGGGGGCTGAACAGGACGAATGGGAAACCATGCGCTCGCTGTAGAGCCATTCCGGGATACTGTGCATCCCATATGGGCCAGGCCCCACCCGGATATGATGCAGAGGCACAGATGAAGAGGGCTAAGGCGAAGAAGAAAGAAGCCCAGAAGAAGAAAAAAGCAGCCCCTGTGATGAAGAAGAAGAAAGCTCCAAAGAAGACGACGACGAGCATTGCTGTTATTGATGCAGTACCTGCGGGCACGGGATGGAAACGCCGTAAATCGAAACGGACCAGAACTGATGAACCTGATTCCAAGTCTGACTCGAGTAAGTTTGAATGATGTTTGCTGCTTTTCTTTGCATGTGGAGTTGGCCAATCCTGACAAACCCTTTTCTTGCCTTCTCAGGTGATGATGATGACGATGCTTGAAGACGAAACATAGTAACCCAATCATAGCTTGGCCCTCGCTGGCTTCCATATACACAGATAAACCACGTAATCAAAAACAGACACCGTAACCTAAACTGATACAACTCAGGTAAGTTTTGAATGATGCTTGATGCTTCCTTTGCTTGTGGAGTTGGCCATACTGATAAACCCCTTTGCCTTGTTTCCTTCTCAGACAGGTGATGATGAGGTCTTGTGCAGTTCTCTCTGGGCTTCGTGGCAAACATAAAACGAATCGTAGTTGCATTTTAATAATACTGGAAACTTGAATGATCTATATGCTCCTCCTACTGTCGTCGACATTGATATCAAAGAGTAGTTCCCGCTTCCGATGTGGCTGGACCGTGCTCATTCCAACTAGTTTTATAACCATCTATGTGAACTACTACGTTTGTAGTGTATGTGCAAAGCTCTTTTGTTCAAATGATTCTGTAGCTGGCGCACAAATGCATCATGCCGCTGTGGATAGAGTCCTCATCAACCATCTACAAGAAAACCTTCATCAGATTCGCCACTTGCTTTCTGGTAATGAGGGCGTCATCAGCATCTAATCGAGCCAGATAATAATGAGGAAAACCCTTCAAAGCAACCACAGCATCAAGGCGCGATCTTCAAAGGGTACTTACATGGGTCATAATCAGGCCGTCCTTGGGCTACCAGTCGACTATAATGCTCTCCCAGTGTAATGGTCCCATACTGTTCCGCAGGCTCCGTAGTCAGCATGTCTTCGACAGCATAGTAGTTGCCAATGCGCCCTGTTTCAGCTGCGTCCGCCAAGGATTCTGACTGGAAAACATCGGCCAAAAACTGTAGTGAATTGATCAGGACATCAAACAACCAAATGGGAGCAGTGACGTATTCCGCTTGTCGTCCGACTAAATCAAAGATCATTTGGCCTTGCATCTTCATGGTGATGGGGTCATCAGGACCGCCGACGTTGAGAATCCTGTTTTGTCGAGTCTTGTCCGAAATGCATTCAATCATGTACCTTGCCAAATCTGATTCGGCAATGGGATTGCACTTTGTTACTATCGTACGCAATCAGTGATACAAGCATTTGCATAGATTAGTGGGTAGTTCCATAACATGTGCAACACCCAAAACGAGTCGCGTACCTTCACCATCTCCAAACATGACGTACGGAGCCTCATCATACGCCACCACCTCTGATTGGGAAGCGCAATGAAGAATTCAGGGCAGATTGGCACAGATAAGAGAATACTTAGCCAGCAACAAGACCATCAGTGGTTTCTGTGCTTTTCGACGTACCAATTTGGCTCGAAACAGACTTGAAGTAGGCCGTGGGTCGAACAATTGACCAGGTGAGATCCTTCTGAGAGGTCAGCTTGTCTTCAAACTTGAGTTTTGCTTGTTGGAATTTGAGCTTGGGGTTGCGGAGACAAAAGGCGGAAAGAAGCACGAAATGCCTTGCTCCTGCAGTAGTTCCTCCTTGAAGGCAGTTGAGAGTTGCTTGGTAGTCAATGGCGTAGGCATCCTTTTCGATTCCTGTGCGTGATGCCAGGCAGGAAATGACAGCTTCAAGCGACTTAGAGGGTGCCGTTGCCGCAATCTCTTGGAGCGTCTATTGTGATCATCGGAAAACAGGAGAGAAAAAATGTCGGGATGAGATATTACGTTATGCTGTGCCACAAACTAGCTAGCAATGGTATCTAGCTAGTATTCTGATTGTGCCAACCTAGCTTGGTAGCTAGCCATGCTCTACACTGGCAGGTATGAAGAGCGCTGAACTCACCTGATTGACTTCTAGCGGATTGGTGACATCACATTGCAAGACTGTGGCTCCCCGGAAGACTTCTTCGTATTGTGTAGTCCGAATCTTCTCAATGTCTCGTACGAGGGCTACCGTATGGAAGCCTTGTTTTACACTCTCCTTGACGACTGATTGGCCAATATACCCAGAGGCTCCCGCAATCACGTTGGTCTTGGCTGTGGCGGCTCTCATGGTCAGAGGCACCGAGAACGCCTCTGCTACCGGCACGGGCAAACCCAGACTTATAATTGATCCATGAGGACTCATACTCATTCGCGTCCAAAGCAGCGACCAAGTTGCAACAGTCAAGAACGCTTGAGCCATCACTCCTAAGCTGCAGTATGCGGATGTCATTGTCATATTTCTCCTCTTGATAGCGAGTTTCTTGCTGCTTTCCAGAAAGGGGTTGCTTTTAAGCTTCAAGATCTTGGGATTGAAGGATAAGGTATAAATTCTGAAAAGAGCCAAGTTACCACAAGTCCATTCCAGCGCTGATCCTTGGTCTAGTGCTGTCTCGTTGTTCTATGTAAAGGAAAGGAGTTGGCTTGGAACGTCCGAAAAACGTGAAGAGGCAACAAACAAGCCGTTGATGGGCGACGTTCGTTGTGGTTGCAGGCCGAAGATACGCAACTGAGCACTTCAATTTACGGCCCGGGTGGGGAACAGAATGACGTCAAATCGGTTTGATTCGATTCGATCGATTGCATTCGATTCAATTTGAACTTTCATCATTCGATTCGAATCGATCATTCTTGTGAAGATAGGTGTACTGTATCCAATCGATTCGATTCGATTCGATTCATTCGAATTGCCTCTTTGGAATGATTGAATCGATTGAATCATTCATGCAAAAGGATCCAGGTACCAGTGGGAGGCCAGCAGAGCCTTGTTTGTCATTGGATTGATATAGATCATAGCAACATTGTAGAAAAGACCCTTCACCAGAATTCATAGTGGAGAGGGAGATGAAAGGTGACCTGAGTTAGTTGGGTCGAGTTGAATTGGATCTGCATCATGTTGAAGGACGATCACAAAATCTTGCTGTGACACTTGTTGATTGACAATAATCCTTGTCTCCCCTCACTCTCCTATTGCAAAGTATGGAAAGGTGGAGTAGAAAGGCAAAGTGAGATGGATACACCAGCCAGACAGATTTTTAAATAGATGTACAAGAGCAAGAGTGACGAGTCATCTCACCTCCTTTCATCTGGTAGTGGTACCGATCGATAGTACGGGTAGTAAAGTGTTTTGTAGGTGGTGTGCAAATAGCGGTGGAAGCCAAACGGTGGGCCCAAAGATCCGCGGCCATGGACTGTCTTCTGGTCTTGTACAGTATGCATGATGAATCGAATAGATCTTGGATGCTCCAGCAGAGAGGATTGATAGAGACGAATGCAACGGAGAACCAAAGCAACATCTAGATGTTGTTTGGCAGTTTTACGAAACCCGTGGCTGAATATCAACTCGTGGAACAGTATTAGCTTCCACAAATGCTGCAATGGTTCTTCTCTCCCCTCTGACTGTCACTTGGCTAGATCACGATCACGATCAACATCAACTAGACCGTCACTCTATTGGAGGGAGATGAAAGGTGAATTGAGTGACGAGTAGAGTCAGTTGGATCTGCATCATGTTGATGGGACGATAGCAAAAGATACAGAACTGGTACCAGGTACCTCAAATACCGTCAACTCACTCAACGTTGGTTTATCATTGGAAACGGTAGGGGCCCAAACGGTACTATTATACTGTAGTACATGATACATGTACGGCCAAACGGTGGAGCAAAATACCATTGTAGTCTAGGTGGTGCCAGTAGATCTACCGGTATGATAGTAGGTGGTGTGTACATGTACTAGTACATAACGGTGGAAGCCAACGGTGGGGACCAACCATCGCGGCCAAATAATGGTACCGGTAGCGGCCAAACGGTGGAGCCCAAACGGTCGAGCCAAAGAAATGAATTCATGAAGTGAGACCGATTGCTTTGAGCCAAGCCAAGCCAAGCCACACCGGCAGGGTATTTTTTTTAAAGTTCAAAACACCGCATGTACATTGTACATGTATGTAGACTGCAATGTTGCCGCCAGCCACCAAAAAGAAGACAGGATCCTCATCAGGATCGTCGGGACGTGGTGGACCTGGTACGTGTATGGATTCGATTCGATTCGATTCTTTGATTTTGTGAGGCTGGCAAGCCACACAGGCAAGGTCCGGGGCAGTTATCTTTGGTCCCTTCAAAAGTTTAAAAACACCTGCGACCCAGCCGAGCACACATTGCTACAACGTACTCCGGCGATTACGGTACCGGTACATGTATGACCATACTAGGTCTAGTAAGTCGAATTCTATATTTTTCCAAGAGCAGTCCCTACCGATACTGTAACAAGGGGCTTGACCGCATGTTGGATGTTTGCCACCGTGATATTTTATTTTAAAATAAGATGATGTTACGATGTACCATACCTCCTCTTTAGATCTACTCTTTATCCTTACTGTTTACAGCGGATACTAGACTACTCTTGAAAAAGTCTTTTGAAGAATCAAGTCTCCAACATGACAGGCTCCTCTTGTTTGGTTATTGGTTATGCTGGAACTGTGGCAGCGAGCTTCTTACGTTCGATTGAACCGGTTGACTCTTCTTCCAATCCATTCCGTTCGACGCACTACTGTTTGACGCACTACAGCTGTAGACTACTTCTTCGGAACAGCGGCAGTTTTTCTTGCAAGGGCATCCATACTCCGTGTAAACATCGAATCTCCATTCGCGCCAATTCTTTGAAAATAAGCGCCAGGTGTGCTTACCAGACCACAACTATGCATCACTGCATGCCCTCCTCACCCCAGTTGCAGTTGCATAAAGCGAAAGCTACCACTACTACTAGTAGTACTAAAGAGGAGTCAGAAAAGGTAGTAAGCTTAGGCAAAGAAGAGTGGAAACCACAGCTATCACAACTGTTTCTACCGTAGTTTTAACAGGAATCTATAGCTCGCTTGCTACCGCTACCGCAACTCTAGCTATTTTATTTTTAAAAAATAGAGTGGGGAAGTTATCTTCCGTACGGAATCCAGCTGCATCCAGCCCACAGCCAGATTGATCTGCCACCAAGCACTGCTGACTGCTCCCTTACCAGGTACCAGGTATTAGCTTACATGTACCATGAAACGAAAACGAAAACGAACGTATACTGAAGACAAAAAACAGGGAAGAAACCTTAGGCAGAAAAAGAAGAGACGGAACAAACGAAGAGCCAAAGCCATGCACCATGCCCTCCAAAACACACTAAAGTGTATGGGTAAAAACGAGTATGTTGCCTTCAACGCAGACAGATCGTGCCCTGTAATGGAGAAAGAGAGAGAGTGTAAATGGTGCGATCACCGAGCCAGTGAAGGGGCCAAAAAGGACTGTTTTGTGTGTGGACCAGTTAGTCTGCAGAAGCGAAGTCATGGCATCAAAGACCTCGAATTCAAACCGACTCTTCATTACAAGAATGTTGACACTGACAAAGGTTGCCATTTTGTCCAATGCGCTTCTTGCAAAATCTTCCAATGCATGCGTTGCTATTCTGGATTTATGGAAGCAATGAAACAGAGCAAGGACGGAATCCACGACGACACGGTGGCACGGAGTGTCAAAGTTTTGACGGTTGACTTGCCCCAGCTACTGAAAGACAAACCCAATCAGCAGCACATCATTCAAATTGAGCCCCATTTAATGACATGCTGTACTCAGAAGAAGAAGTTTTCAGCATTCTTCAAAGAGAGTAAATGCCTCAGAGGTAGTGAGACCGAATGGGAACTAAAACTATTGGGCCCGGACACCAACAACCAACAGACCGAAACACATCGAGAAACATGTCGAAACCAAGAGAGCACGGAACATGCCGAACCGGTTCCTCCCACGATGGGATACATGGTGATGGAAGAAGGAATCGCCATTGCTCCCGACTTTACATGCACGCATCTACATGCCTTGGCAGGAAAGCATGCCTGTGGACACTTGGTAATCAACCACCGCGAAGCCCTGCGACTCAACGAGGAAAAGCTCTCTTTTGAAGGCAAATTAACCGAGGCCGCATGTGTACGCACGCAAACATTGAAGATTCTCATGCCAGGTACAGGGCCAAGGGGGGAACGTGAAATGAAAACAAAAGTTCAGGTAGTGGTTTTGAACAAGCCCAAAACACCAATTCACTTGACAAAGGGTTCAATGACGCTTGAAGGGTTGAAGCCCATGGCTGTTAAATCTATAGTCTGCTTTGACTCCGAGTACTCAACAAAATTGAAGAACGAAGGCGTGGATGTCTTGGCTGTGTTTTCGTCCAGTGGAATGCTTCTCTTTGGAGGATTGTTTGGTGATGCCTTTGACACCAAACGGTTCAAAAAAGGTGATCACGGCAGTGGAATCTTCTTGGATCTGTGGAGTTGCCTTTCAGGTTCAAAGAAACATGAGAAAAAGCGAACAGGTGGGGCCAATGGATTGGCTAAGGAGCACATGTTAGATGTTATCTACATGATGGGCAATCCAGGAGTGACTGGCGGTCGGGAGAAAAGGGCAGTGGCTCACACCATCATGGGTACGGAAGTCAAGGTCAGTTACTTCAGTACGAAACAGCATAAGATGGTACACTTCAAGTATAGTGTTGCCAAGCCAGGTGGGCAATTGGTGCTCACACAAAATCAGTATCAAGGCCTTCAGGAAAACACAAAGGGTTGGGTCAAACAGTTTGTCTTGAACAAGGCATTCACGGCGGAGTTGTTAAGGTCACTGAATACAAGTGAAGAATTTAAGAGATTGCTTGGTTCTGGTGTGTCGTTTGCTCGTGATGTACAGAATGTCCAATCTGCATGCAACGATGCCGCTGGTAGATATGCAGCCAAGCAAAAGGGCGAGGGTCGGCTTGAGCCCCTGCAGGACTTGTTTGTGGAATATCTTGCCCGCAGTTGCATATTTACAATTCTGGCTCACCCTGTTGGCTGGCATAAGGACCGCGCAGGCCATCAAGTGAATGGGCACAAAGTTTTTGTGGAGAACAAGGAATTGTTTGTTCTAACCGACCCTCCTCCTGTTTTTGGACGCTATGGTCGTGGTGGTTGTCCAAGTGGAGGCTGCGTTGGGGCCATCATTGACCACACATGGCTGCAAGTATTGGAGGCAGTTGCCAATGACGAGGGTCTTGCTTGAAGCATAGGACTACTAGTAAAGTAAATCGACTTTTTAACGACACAATGTATTCTAGCCTACAAATTCCTCATAATATCACTAGATCTAGCGTGGTAGCTACTAGTAGTGGGTCATCCTGCGATTTGATTTCCGGGCCTGCCGTCCCCAATCGGTGTTCTTGGATCTTTGCCTGCCTCTAGGAGATCATCGTGCTCCGTGACGACAATCGTATGCAGCCACCCCCTGTGAATTGATTTTATCCGTGCATGCTCGTTGTCCAGCAAAAGTGAATCGGCCCAAAAGGGTGTAAAGACGCCATATTCTCTCAATTCTGGATCGGCCCAGAGGTGGAATTGCAAGACCTGTCGTCCATCCCTTCCAACAATAGTGGTCCGATCGAAGTGTGCCTCGAATTGTCGACAGGGCATGTCAATAATGCCAGAGGGGACCACACAGACGGGTTCAAAGAGGATTTGAGTGGCATCATCCGTGCAGATGCCGACGGCATAGACACTTCCATCTTCCATCAACATGGCCGTGTGGTGTGAACCACAAGCAATCTGAATGACTTGTAGATTGGGAGGGAGTCCTTTGACTGGAGTGGGCGCCCGTGAATCGGACGCAAGTTTTCCTTGTCTTTGATCGGATCGCATGGGTGGTAGTACATTTTTCCCCCAGACAAAGACTTGGTTGGTACTCTCTGTCAATGCTGCGCCGTGCTGAAATCCTGATGCTATTTGGACGACTCGAGGAAAGAAGAACCAATCAGGTCGTTCTTCCGAGTCTAGCTCGTATGCCTTTTTTACATGCCGTGCATAATCAACCTGTGATCCATCTTGTGCTGCTTCACTGGCATCTGCTTGTCCTAATTGGCAGCGTTCTGCCTTGCCCCAGGAATATAGGTTTCCCTGACTGCAGAGAGCATACCCGTGTTGCAAGCCGAGTGCAACTTGTGAGACGGGAAAGGCTTGATAAAGGTATTCTCGTCCATGGGTAGCATAATCATCACTGAGGCCCATGACTTGTTGTGGAACCCATACATTGTTTGAGGAATATCCAATGCCACACTGTCCTCGATTGTTGAGTCCCATGGTATATAGGGTGCCCCCCACTTGGCCTAGAACAGCAGTGAGTCCGGCACTGGCCACCACGGATAGAGGAGCATCATAATTGGGCATTTCGACTTCTTCCAATTCACTGAGAATGGAGTATGTTTTTGCCAATTCCCATAATCTCATGGTTGGATCTTGCTCAATTTGTCTTTGTGTTTGTTCATTGAGTGCCCACTGTATGAATCTGCCAGCCAAGGCAGTGACGTTGATAGATCGTTCGTCTTCCTTGTAAGAATGTGAATAGTGGACTGCTTTGTGTCTGAGCCAAGCTGGAAATCGATTGAGTCTGAGAATCGCTTGCAAATCATGCGGTCTTCCACACATGAGCAGTCTCTGACGTCCATTGGACTCATTGGTCACCAGCGCTGTGTGGCCCCAACCAGCTGCAGCCGACAAGACATCCCCTTTGTACAGCAAGGTTGGAGGATCTGGATCTTCTTCGTCGTCATGCCCTTTGATGTGATCGTCAAATCGACCCGTTCCCAAGGCACCCGTCCAACCATGGCCCATGGCGTACACGGACATCCCACGGGATACAGATACAGATACACATACAGATACCCATGGTACTTTCTTGCTGGAAGAAAATCGGCCAAAGTGCTGCAGTACGGATAAGGAAATCATCTTTCTGAGCTTCTGACTAGTCTATGTACCTGCCAGTGTACTAGTATGGGTGGTGGATTGACTCTTTGCTAAAGACATAGAGTTGACCGTCGATCAGGGCATCGCTCCTGTGAAACTTTGAAGAGATCGTTGGTCTTTATTTTTCTCTCAGTGGATTTTAGTGGTCTCGAGGCGTTGGCCTTCAAAACCGAAAGAAGGATCTTCGGAAAAGATATTATCGCCAGCGATCCCCCACAATCATCAGCAGCAAAACCACGGTTGTCCTTTCCACGATGATACCATGATGGCCTCAAGGTAGCTACAGTAGCTAGCTAGAAACAACGCTGCCATGGTTGCCATTGCGGAAGGCCCAGTCTCGTCTGTACCGTATTCGTCGCAACAGTGGAGAAACATCTAGCAAGTGTGTTTTTTTAATTAAATTATGTATCCCAACTACAGACGGAGTGACAGTCGCTCGAGTCGGGTAGTTGTACCAGGTACAAAACACTTCACTCGCTCCAAAAGTACTGCCAGCCAGGGAGCGATGCTTAGTCAGTGCCTCGTAGAAGTCTTTGTCGGAATGGATCATCAGGATTCTGGGCGTTTCTTGGGCGACCGTTTGCGCGCCCTCCACCGCCTCCTCCTCCACCACCTCCATTGTTTCCTCCTCCTCCATTTCCTCCTCCTCCGTTGCCACCGTTACCTCCTCCTCCATTGCCACCTCCTCCGTTTCCTCCATTGCCTCCGTTGCCTCCTCCACCGCCTCCTCCATTACCGCCGTTTCCTCCACCTCCACCACCGCCGCCGCCGCCACCTCCATTCGGTGCGATTAGAGTGATTCCTTCGGGCCAATTGTCAGGCTCGTCCAATGTGGTTCTAAGAAGCAGCAGAACGCGTAATTTTCGGTTGAGCTTGGTCTTCATCCACGGAAAAGGCAACTGCATTCACCATGATGGACAGAACGCAAATGCAAGAATGACTTACAAAGTGGCGCCGTTCTTGACACGGGTCAACAACTTTCCATAGGCCAGAGCAAACTCCTCGAGAAAAGCTCCGTTGTTGCCATTCTGATAATCACTGACGACATCATGGGTTGCCGATCCAACGCGTTCAGGGAAGCAATCGGCAAACACACGGCCGTTTGCACACTGTTGCGGGGGATTTGGAGGGATTTCCACACGTCCATCAGACTGCACAAAGTCGTCCAAGTTGAAAAAGAGATTCATATCCACGTTCAACACTGATACAAGGGGAAAAAGACGTCCCAAGCAAATACAGGTTAGGTTAGGTTAGCTCGATCGTTTGGAAAGCAAACTTGCATGGACTCTCCAGTTGTGCCAATGGTGAAACCACTTACTTAGATCAGCACATCCTTGTGGGCGATCACAACCCCAGACCCACTGATATTTTCCATTGTTTAGTTCGATCTGTTCCCACTGTTGAGGACCAGGTGGGTCCACCATGCGTTCGTAGTAGTCAGTATTGAATGTATCCTCGCTGTTTGTCCAGTCATTCATGAACCCAGAGTTTTGGGTTTCCGCACCACCCTGCGACGAAGAAGCAACGGTAAGCAACGAAGTTGTGTGGTGAGAATGGCTCAGATACAGTACTATCCGTGGCATGGAATGCCAAGCACTCTCCACAACTTACCAGTGTATGGGCACCCATGATGACTCCAGTCTCCCTCTCACTAAAACCAAAGTGAGTGTCGAAATATTGAAGAACAGCCCCGTGGAATCCGCTCCCCTCGGGACTATTGGGCGGGATGTCTTCATCGTTGACAGAGGGTGTCTCGGTAGGATCAATCCGACCAACACTCAATGGTACCCACGGAGGGTTGCTGTTTGGTGGAATCGTCATCAAGAAGCCAGCCACATAGGTGAATGCAAAAAAGTCAGATCGCGACATCCCACTGAGGGTCGCCTGGTTGTCAGACCACAGATCATCAACCGTGGAGTGCAACCCTCGGAGACCGTTGTGCTCGTTGGTGCCAGGAGCCAATTCACCATCGATGCCTCCCATACCGTCACTATAGTCGTGTGGAGGAGACGTTTAAAAGTTAGAACTGGAACAAATCACAACCAACCTGCCAGGCAGGCAATGACAGGCATAACATTGACATAGAACTCGACTCACTGGAAAGCCATGCGAACCAGGGTTTTGGCGTCGTCCTGATCAATGTTGTCTAGAATCAGATCGTAGACAGTGAAGAAGTCGTCCGTCGTTTGGGCCGCCGCCATGGGAGCAGAGTACAAGGCTAACCAGCCAGCTAGAATGACACCACTAATTTTCATGTTTGATGCTTGGATGATGATTGTATCTATTTGTTCAACTTTCTCGAAATTGTGAGCTCAGTTTGGGCTCCTCTGATCGAGGAAAGATGTTTCATTCTTGTCAATTTGTTGGTTGACACCGCCTAAGAAACGGTCAAGAAGAAGGCATTTGCTTGTGTCAGTATTTAAGAGACAGATCTCTTTTTGAAGCAATGGTCATTTCAAGACTACCGTACCGCTATCCCTGAACGCTCGCCAAAGGAGGACTTTTCTCTGATCTTTCCCAGAGGTAGCATCAACATTTAGGGTGGCCAACATAGCAGTTCGTACCGTCCCCACGAGACGAGTGATTGATTGGGTTAGGTAACGTCGCTTGGGGTAGCCCAGAGTGGTGATGGTTACCAGTACTTGGCCACATGCATTTGCCGCGAGGGTCTTGTCAAATGACTCTGTAGACTCACTCAAATGCATAACCATAAAGTTTGGCGGGGTGGTAGGCAACTGCGCCTCTCATCGTACCGGTACCGTAGCTAGTTCAGGGTGCACAACGAGCTCTGCACCCTATTCTTGTTTCGGAGTGGTATTTGACATGGGAGCTGTGTTGCTTGGCTGCCTGAATGTACCCATAGCTCTGGGCCGGGGCGTTCTCATTGGGACCCATGATCGAGTTTGACTTAGCTTTGCTTGGTACACGGGGCCGCTGCCCTCTCGTTGCTCGGTACATACTGTACCGCTCGAGCATTGAATCTCAAGCCTTTAGCCCGCTATCAATTGCGCTCCAACTTTGAAGAAGCAGCCGTTCTGGGTGGTCTACCTATCTTGCAAAACAGCGCTATGGTTCTGCCAATGATGGACCGGAAAAGCAGGACTAAATGCACGGCTTCAAGCCTTCGGCTAGCTATAGTAGCTATAGTAGCTACAGGGAGATATATAGTGAATCGCTTCGCGATTCCCTTCGGGCGACCGACTCCTACCTTCTTCGGTCGGAAGTGTGCAAGCATGTGTCTGGGGCAAAGCTGGTTGGTTGTTGGCTGTCTTCTAAGCTTGCGGAGGATCCCGGGTGTAGCCTTTGACACCTGGTCTCCTATTGAGTATAGGTGTGTGCAATATGCTTGCTGTTTTCCTGTTCATTGTTCTTTGTATCATTGCTTGTCTACGTGCCCTTATGCCCTTATGGCTTCCCAGTCAGCCTTGAACTGAACTGGTAGGAGCATGTTTCGTCCGAAGATCAGCTCAGCCGGTGTTGCCTCCAAGGTAGTATGGTAGGTACTCCTTATGGCATAGGCAGCAGCAGATAGGAAGGAGGGCCAAGGGTCATAGCCGCCTATAGTTCCTCTTCTTCCAATTCAAAAGTCCTCAGCATATTTCCTAGGACTTGGTGAACCCGTTCTACAATGCCATTGGCTTGGGGGTTGTACGCGGAACTAGGCATCTTATTATAGTCAGGCCATAGTTCTCGACCCTTAGAGGGGACCTATCTTGGTGTCAGGACCTATCTCACAACTATTGCAAAGCCCGGAGGCAAGGCAACATGGTTAGAACCTCCGTTTCTTTTTCTTTGGTGCACTGGCATCATCATTGTTGCGCTTGCCGTTCTTGGTCTTGTTGCGTTTTTTGTTACGTTTGCTGATGTGACCCTGAGATCCACTTGTAGGCATGGCCCGGTTGCTCTTCTCGCTGCCTGCAGCTTTTCCGCCCATCGAGTCGTGGTCGTTGTCCCTTGTCGTCGCAACGGGAGGTTTGGCAAGTCCACTACTGCTTTGACGACTGTCCTGGTTGTCGCTGTAGCAGTAGGACGTCCTTCCAGCAGCCATGAGTTGATCGACGACGGGACGCAAGTCTTGCGGCAAGGGGGAAGAAGCCATAATTTCAATTTCGGTGGAGACTTGGTGGTTGTTGTTGCTGTTGCTGTCATTCTCGTATTGTACGGGCCATGGCAATGGTCGATATCGGGGATCGACCGTGGTAAAGACGTGATCCTTTTCTCTCTTTTGCCACTGCAATCGCAACGTGGCCCGTTCCCGCAGCAGTTCTGCCAAGGGTTCGTAAAGCAGTTGCAATGCATTGCTGTTCGTATTTGTCGTTGTTGTACCGGATTGTCGTGCCAGCAACTCTTGAACGGTGGCGAAGGCTTTTCGCTGTTTGTCGCGTTGTTTTCGGCTTATTGTGGGGGCATTGTTATTGTTGGGTTGTGCTTGTGCTTGCGCTTGCGCTTGTGCTGCAGCCCATTGCAAGAGCTGGACGGTTTGTTGGGTGCGTGTTTCGAGTTGAGCCCAGTACTTCCACAACTGCTTCAGAGGAGGGCCCCAATTATTGTTGTGCCACAGCATGTCGTAATGGTGCTGTCCTTGAATGTAGAACTGTCGTAGCCATTCGGATTCAATGTACGTGAGACAAAGCTGTTCGGATCTCCAAATTTTGGGTCCTCGTTTGTGAAACCCTGCACAAATCTTGCGACACTGTTCGAGTGCTTCCTGTACGGTGTGACTCGGTCGCAACAGACGGTACGTACACGAATATCGAATGGACGACGACGACGACGACGACGACGGGGACGAATCTTGTGGTGGTTTTTGTTGCTTGAGGTTGTTTCGGGCTTTCTTTTTTGATTTTATTTCGTTTTCGTTTTCGCTTTCGTTTTGGTTGCTGTTTCGTAGGACGGCGTGTTGATGATGGTGGTTGAAATCATCGAGCATGTAATAGGCACTCCCGGAAGGAAGTGATAGACTGACTGCAGGAGTGGAATCATCGGGTGTGATTTTGTCGGCTTGAATATTGGGTCCTTCCGCATTGGGTACGACTCTAAGTGCCAGGGACCAGTCTTGTCGACCATTGCTGTCCTTGTGGATGTGTTGATTGTTTTGGTTGTTGGTAATGAGTTGGTACACAGCGATATTGGAGTAGTGTTCCAGGATGGAATCCGCATGCCATGCCACAGCAATTTTGTCGTGTTGCAGAGATGGTTCCAGTTTGTACTGTGGATTGCTGGCATCCATGCGATTAATGAGACAAATGTTGTAGTCTGGTCTGGATCGACTGATGTCCGTGTCATTGGCATTTGAATGGCCATTGGCATTAGCTTGTTTTCTTTTGTGCACCAGACTTTTCAGGTGTTGTTTTGTGCGTGGTACCAATATGTCGTCCTTGAAACGTTTGATCTCTTGACAGAGTTTGTCGTTGTCATTGTTTTTCTGATTGCTGTTGCTGTTCCAAGTATAAGCAAACATTCTCAAGCCCAAGTACTTGTAGGTAGTTCCAGTATCTCCCACAAGACATCTCGTCACAAAAGTCTTGGCACACTTGCTCCCCAAGCCAAATGGTTGAGTTATATCCGCTTGAAAGAAATTCCTATTTTCCATTTCCTCCAGAGTCTCTTGGAGTGGAAACTTGTCCAAATTGCCTTTTTTCTGCTCCAGTGGTACCGGTATATGTCTAGCTAGAGTAGAGGGATCATCAATGGCCAATCCCAAGTAACAGGTTTCCAAAGCTGCAGCAAAAGATTCCTGAAAAGGTGCTTCATGGCGCAGAAAATCATCCTTGGGAAAAGATAATCCTCTGGGAAAGGGTAGCACTTGGCCTTTGTTTAATTGAACAGGAGTACTGGTACTGGTATCAGTCTTCTTCTCGACTTTCTTTTGATTTCTCCTCTTCTGCTTATTAGGTTTGGTCTTGTCATTGGAGTGCCTCTTCATACTGCTATATGCATATGTCTTACATGTATCTGGATCTTCATGCAGTTTGAAAGAAACTCAGTTCAGTGGAGTGTCGGGCTTTGGCATCAACTTTTTGGACAAATCAATGATTGGTTCTCAGCCAGTCCCATTATTTTAATAAAAAGGGACTTGAAAGATTCTAGAGTGACTTCCCACCGAACCCATTCGATCTTTTCAGAAGATCGCTCCGGCAGAGTGAGTTCAGGTCTTATTAGCCGGTACAGCTGATTGAATTCATACCGGTACCGGTAGTGCGGCCGATCAATCATGAATCAAGCAGGTCTCAAAGCGGCTCCATTGGCTTTATATTTTCTCAATTGAATCAGAGTGACAGTCGAATCATTCGAATCGAATCTTCTTTGGATTTTCTCTTCCCTTCCGAAGGGTTCTTTGTTCTGTGGCAATGGCACCAACCACGAAGCCATTTGGGGAAACTGTACCCCCAAAGCCTTGACTTTTGGTCTTACTTGATAAGTGATTTGTTCAGTACCATATTATTTTAGAAGAGTTCCAGCCTTGCAAGGGAGGGTCGATGGCTGCATGGTTGGCATCAATTTTTTCTACATGTAGTAATTTGGTTCCCAGGATCCAGTCCCGCCCAATTGAAATCTTCGAAATTCCAAGATCTTTCCGATTCGATTCGATTCGATTCGATTCGATTCGATTCGACCGAGCCGAGTTCTTTGCGATCTTTGCGAAAGGAGCCAAACAGAACGCAGAACCCTCCCGATCTTTCAGAAGCACGAAGCACGAGACCACAGTCCACAGCTAGTAGCTACCGGTAGCCAGCCAAAGCAAGCAATAGCCATCAACCAACCCAACCTAACCTAACCTAACCTAACCTACCGATCTACCCTCCTGTTCTTACCAATCCTATCCCTTGCTCTTGGTCAGCATCATGTCTTGCTCAAAGCCCATCGCTACCGGTACCGCTAGTCCTGGTATGGATCCAGAAGACACCTTCCAGCTTCCAGCATTCCCTTGCAATTTGCCGCAATTCTCTCCACCTGATGAAGCAAGCCGGAAATCAGACTCAGCTCAAGCAGTGCCGCATGGAATTGGGAGAGCTTGTCCATGACAAAGACTTGTTCCCTCCCATCACCGTTGAGTCCTTCTTGGCTCAAGAAGTAGTTTGGACTGACAACGTCCTGCCATGCCTGGACTCCAAAGACAACGCGTCGCTGGCTCTCGTCAACAAGCAGACTCGTCACTCAGCAGAACTACAAGGAGTATTCGCCATTGGAAGCTGTTCTCCTCCATCCTAATATCAACAACAAGATCTTCTCCTATCTGGGAATGGGCCACTATGCCTTTGTGGGGCCTGTCAACAAACAGGTCAATCGGAAGTACAAGAGCTACTGCGACAGTGTGGAGAATCCTCCAACAGTTGCTCTGCCTGATGACTGCCTCTCAAGAGATCCAGCAACTGCCACCGACACCTATCTGAGTCTGGCTTTTGCCAATATGGCGTGTGTAGAATATTGGACGGTGGACCCCATTCATGCTCATTGGTCCCCTCATAAGCATCTGTGTGCATACGTTGCCCGGTACCGTATGGGACTGTTCCCATGATGCAATGGGCACTTGCAAATGGCTTCCAGTGGGACGACATGTCATCTTTCTTTGCTGCTGAGAAGGGCCGATTGGAGATGCTCCAGTGGCTCCATGAAAATGGGTGTCCCTGGAGTGAACTATCATGCTGTGCTGCTGCCGGATGTGGCCAAGTGGAATGTCTGAAGTGGCTGCATGAAAATGGCTGCCCGTGGGGGGAGCGGACTTGTGCTGATGCTGCTTGGTCGGGAAGTTTGAAATGTCTCAAGTACGCCCATGAGAATGGGTGTCCTTGGGATGTATGGACATGCCGTTATGCTGCCTGGGAAGGACATTTGGACTGTCTCAAGTATGCCCGTGACAATGGGTGTCCTTGGGGATTGAATGTTTTGGGTGTCGCTGCGGAACGTGGAAGTCTAGAGACTCTCAAGTATGCATACGAAAATGGATGCCCCTACAATAAAAAAGATATTCTGAAGTGCGCCAACTCGAAATACCCTGAGATTCAGGAGTGGGCAGAATTCGTGGGTCTGCTAGGAGAGCTGGATGCTTAAATATTTTCTAGGAATAATATAGTTTATCAAACTACTAGCTAGAGGACAATAGTATATCTTATCAAACTGGGATCTTGCAGTACTTCGCTACGTACCGGTAGCGTACCAGGTACATGCTCTTGTAATACCCACCTACCCTAGCCTTGCTGATTTCTGGCCACTAGAATCAGCGCATGACACTGTGTGCGAAGCATCTCACCAGAGTGTACACTGCATTGTCCCACCTACCGTAGTTGATTCCTGCCAATTCTCACTCTACGTGGCTAGCTGGTACTATCGGCCAAGTTAAGGAGTCCACATTAGACCAGCTACGGATTGCCGAAAATGAACAAAACGGGACCATGAACCCGGGCGGTGAGTCCAGGGCCAAGTAGTAGTCGGCGTGAGCTACTCTGGCTGATGGAACCGTCGGCGTAGTGGCGGATGTTGCTGTGGAAGGGGGGGGGGGCAGCAGTGATCCGATTCCATTCAATTCAGAGAAATGTGCAGCCTTGAGAGAAGGGCGGCCCCAGCCAGGAGTGGTGGATTGAGGCAACAGCCTTGCCTTGGCGGGAACTCAACCAGATGTGCAGTGGCCAACGCAACTCAACTTGAGCTTGCTTCGAGAGGATTTGCTTGCTTGGACCTTCTGCAACGAAAGGAACTACTAGCTAGCATATATATGCACTAGCTACTGTAGATGAGATCATGACGGACAAGCTTCATGTAGCTTGCGGTGCAAATGTCAAAGCTCAAACTACGAGTAGGAACAGCCTGAGGTGGGATTGAGTAAAACAGAACCGAACAGCTATCCAATCAGACGAAGTCTTGGGCACTGTACTCTACTCTAGCTAGTCTTTAGCTGTACCACGTACTGGAGGCTTGCTCTAGAGCTTCACATTGAACGGTGTAGGCGCCGATGACTTAAGATTGGTGGAGGGATAGGCCCTTGGCAGTGCTCCAGGCTCCATGCAGGTGGCCACTGTACGGTACCAATTCGAGTTCTGTTTTGATTCTGGAGCTGGCTCGCCATGGCAGGACATGACGGTACGGAAATATAAATGGCTGATGTATTAGTGGTACCGTACGAGTACCAGTAACTCAGTTCTAGGTAATAGTCTACAGTAGAGTCGTTTGTTTGTGTTTGTGCTTTTGTTTCTTTAGAATAATAATATATGAATGACACCTAAGTACTACCAATAGAAAAAAGACTTGGTTTGCCTGCCTGCCTGCCTGCCTGCCTGACTGGATTGGTCTTGTTTGTCGCTCCCCTGTGCTGTGCGTCATGTTTCTTACAGAGCACATGGCATGAGATCGTCAACATCGTAAAAGGAAGCCCCGGAAGAAGATGCGGTGCTGTGGTCATCATCTTGGTTGTTTGTGTCGTTGTTGTTGTTGTTGTCCGCAAACAAGAGTGGACCGGAAATGATACTTTCAAAGTTTTCTAGTTGTGGTTGTTGTTCGCGTTGCAATTGAGCAATGGCAGGCAAAAGAGAGGGAGCCGTGCAGGAAGAAGCCCTCATGATTTGTTCCAGAGAAGACAGAGGATTGGAAGTGTTGTTGAAAGCGTTGCTGTTGTTGGAATTGGAAGTGGCAGTGAACAACTCATGAAGACTGGTAGTAGAGCTGATGGGGGCACTAATGGCTCTTCTGGAGACAGCAGCTGGTTTACTGATACCGGTAGGCATAGTAGTAGTAGTATCTTCTTGTTCTGTACTAGTACCGGTACTAGAAGAGAGATCACTGCACTGAGAACGCTTGATGCGTCGCTGGGCAATTTTATTTTTGGAACTGGACTTGTATGCCGCTCCGGCGAGATCGCGAAAGAAAGTTCCGACTTTTTCTCGACTGGTCCGTTCGCTGCATTGCCACCAACGTCCATTTTCAAAGGCGACAAAGGCACCGACGGGACACGCATCCTTGAGCGTCTTCATGACGGTGGAAACCACAAACGACTTTTCGTGTTTGCTCTCGGCATTCAGGAATTCCTTGGCGTGCATCTTGCAAATCACGCGAAAGCGACGGTTGCCCACCGAGTTGAAATATGTGCGTTTGTTGCCGCAAATCACAGAGTATTCGCTCGGCTCAAAGTCCACTGGCAACAGTGTCTTGGTCTTGTCGGTACTAGACTTGACCTTTTTTACAGGAGCAGCTGCAGCGGCATTGCTATTAATAGTGGCATTGGTAGCATTGGCATTGGTAGCATTGGCCAAGTTCTCAGCAATAAAAGCCGAAGCACTGAACATGTCGTTGGTGCTGCTGGTGCTGGTGCTGGTGCCTGTGCTGGTGGATGTGACAGTGCTGGGGAGGTTCACTGGAATCTGATTGAAGAACATGATCTCTAGAGTTGTGTTGTTGCTTCTTGGCTAAAGGAGAGACTGTGGTTTTGTGGTTGTTTGTTTTGTGAGGCGTTTGGATGTCAAGCTGGATGATTTTGTGAGCAAACGAATGAGCTCCAAACTCCGATGGAAGAAGATCTATTCTTCACCGAGCTTTGCAGCTTCCTTTCCATCACTTTAGGCTGCCGTCGCTTCACAGCAGCAGCCTATTTGCCTATTTAGAAGGCCGAAACCGAACTTTTCACCCCCAAACGCTGCATACTGCGTTCCAACCAACAAAATGAGAAGTCTTCATAATGCACGGTACCAGCGAAAAAGCCTAACACACTGCTCACGGTACTCACCCAGAGCACAAACACACTTATGAAGCGAAGCCTCCATTTAACTTCTTGCAAAATTGAGTAAGTTCTATAAAACGGGATGAGCCTGGATCAAAAGAGATGATGATGAAACTCAAAGAATGATACAGTAGCAAGGCGTCACCTGCGATTAGGAAGAGGTTCGGATGAGATGGCTTTTCCGAGCCAAGTTAAACTATACAACACTGGATCAAAAACTTTGTAGAAAAGGGATTATACTGAATGAACCACGGTAAACCAGAAACCACGATGCTGGTTGTGGTCAAAGCATTCTTCCTCCTTGTTTCCTTCCTCGAGTTTTTGAGGAAACATTGAAATAGCATGATTTATTGGAAGTCCTTCAGGCTTTATACAATAAATCACAACTATTCTCTTCTATTTAACGTAAAAAGCCTAGGAGAAAGTGCGACCTAAACTTGAAGCGCTCTTGAAGCCACAACGCCACAACAAGTAAAGCCTGGCTATTGAAGGCTTACCACAGGCTCAATTTTTAGCCTTCCTTAGCAATTGCACAATACCGTGTAATCTTCGGGTTTACCATATTTACCAGCTGTTTACTAGCTAGACAGCTACTAGCTAGACTACGAGAACTGGCAAAAACGGTGCATTGGAAAGAGAACTGTAGAACTGTACCGAATTTGAATACACCTCACTCTCACGTGGTACCTGGTAGGCCTCGTAAAATTTAATACCACTGGTTCTTTCCTTGCTGTTTACCTTGAAGACTGTATCACCAGCTATTCACCCAAATGACGATTGTACATGTAGTGTCTTGAGACTTAGTGAATAGGCGCAACAGCAAGACCAGGAGATCTGTTCAATAATGCCTTGCAATTTTCCATTTTTCCCTGTGCTGCTACTGTACCTGGTATCAGGTCATAACTTACTTGGGTACCAGTACTCCTTCAGCTTGATGATGTTTTGGCCTGTTTGCTGTTTGCGTACCTCTAAGTCCAAAGGAGACCTTCAATGAAAAATGATTAGAGGCTGAGTTTGCGGGAAGACATCGAATAGAAGTAAGTCTAAGCCTACATGAAGTCTCTCGCTCTGGACATGCACTTCTCTTTTCTGCTTTTACTTAGTGAAAGAGCATCAAAACCGTGTTACTTTCGCGCTGCGTTTGGAGCACTGGCGACTCAGTTTCTGAGTACTGAATTCATTTAGTTAAGCTCATTCAAGTCGAGCTCTTCTACTGTATTCTCGTCAACTCTCTTTTCTCTTTTATTTAAAAGCTTCTCCCCTTTGCCCGTTCGCTTTCTACTCTGTGCTTTCCTTTTGCTGGTTAGCTTTTTTTAGGATAACAGAGAAACAGCATGCATCATGGAGGACGAGTACTTGTGGTACGTGTACCGTACGGTACCGGTACATGGCCCTGGAGATACCCAACAATCCCACAATTTTGAGGATCTGACTGACTGTTGGCTCTGCCTTCTTGCTGTCCATAACACAAAGAGCAACTGCGATCTTGAAGTACTCTTTCCGCACTGGGTTGTAGAAAAATATGGTGACCCCCAAGATCTCCTTATCGTTCGAATCCCAACCGTCGTGGCCAACCGTCATAAAGGGAACAGGTTTGCGGAACAGACGAAGATAGGCTTCGGAAGTTTCAGTGACAGCCATTTCCACCGCCGCAGAAAACTCAAACCATGTTTCTCGGCGCTTGGTACGAAGAGCATGACGTCCCATAAGACCACAGTTCTTGACCTTCTTGAGAGTTTCGGCATGGGCCATACCAAACTGCCACATTTTCAAGTACTCGGGACAATTGGTGTGATCTGTCACCGCGCGTTCAGAGATGTTGTTGTTAGTGTAGAATTCATTCTGCAGTTGCCTGAAAGTATCCAGTACCTTTCCAGACCCACCCTGACGGGCCATGTTGAGAACATTGATTTCCCCGGGTGGGCTCTTCAATCTTGGCTTTCGGCTTGCCGGAGTACTACCGGTACCCAGAAGAGTAGATACGGATTCATGGGAAGCAACGGCGGAAGCTGCGGCGGCCATAGCTGCTCGGGTTGGTCTTCCGGCAGCGGCAGGAACTCCTCGTGTAGGACCGGCAGGCTGGGGTGCCATGTCTCCCCATTTGTAGTGCTTTTTATGATGTTTGATGGCGGCATGAACTTCCTTGTGAACCTTGAAGACGTGACTCGATAGGTTCCCCGTTCCATCATAAACCATTTTCAAAGTCTTCTCCTTCTTCAAGTAGGACGGCATGAACAGACACTTGCGGAGAGGCTTCCCTTCGTCATCAATGCATGCCATGCAGGCCATGTAAGGACGTTTGTCTCCAATACTCTTCAACATCTTCTCTTTGGCCACCAAATCCAATTCGTCCAGCTCATCCCAACTATTGGGGTTCCGAATCAACACAACTCTAGCTATTTGCCAGAAAGGCGAACGGCCTTCACCTGAGGTAGTCTTGAAGTCATTGCGCAAGGGGAAAGTGAACAAAGACTTGGCTTGCGCATAGCTAGAAGTCAACTGCTCCCTATCTTGTTCAATAGGATCCTCATGTGGATCGTCATCATCGTCCTCGTCCTCTTGGAAGTCTTGGTCCTGCTCGTCCTCGTCCTCGTTCTCGGGCTGATCCTCAACCACATTGACTTCAACTACTTCGTCGACTGGGGGGCCGTATATGTCTTCTTCGTCGGAAGGCTCCTCTTCTTTTTCTTCTTCCAGGTCGTCGTTCAGGTTGCGTTGAACCAGTTGGCCTTCGACAAACTCGGCATCGGCTCGGTTTTCTTCGGAGAAGTGACCTGTGCTGTTCTCGCCATCGGCTATGCTCAGGGCGGCTCCAAAATCGTCCAATACCCTTGACTCGGACATTACGAAGCTAGCTTGGACGGTAGCTTGGACGGTGGCTAGCTAGCTAGCTTGAACAGTGGCTTGGACGGTATGTTGGACGGCAACCAAACGAGTAACCAGGTGGCTAGCTAGCTTGGACGATGGCTAGCTAGCTAGCTTGGACGGTGGCTTGGACGGTATGTTGGACGGCAACCAAACGAATAACCAGTAACCAAATGAGTAACCAAACGAGTAACCAAACGGACATAGGTTGCCCCTATTGGTTATTGGTTGGCGAATTTATGAGAGGAAACGGCAAGTTTCGAAATTCGAGTAACCGAATGGGTAACCAGTTCGATAACCGGTAACCGGTCGTAAAGTAACCGGTAACCGGTCCAAAAGTAACCAGTCGAAAACGACCCGGTTACCGGTTACCGGTTGAGTAACCGGTTATCGCGAGGTCCCGGTTGCCGGTTACCGGTTACGTAACCAAATCGAACAACCGGTAACCAAATGTCAAATAACCGGTAACCGAAAGAACTGGTTAGCGAACCCTGGTTCGCACTATTTGCAAGCTACTTTAGTGTATTAAAAGTTCCCACACAGTTATAAGTACAGTATGATGTAAAAGCTTTTAAGCTTTTAACTTTTGATGCCTCTTCGACTCCAACCACATTCTTTGGTACCGGTACGGTATGGATCATACCGTATACCGTAAAGTAATGCAAGAAGACAAGACTTGAAAAATAAGACTTGTACTGCTCGATTTTTTGTTGTTGGAAACGACGGCCGCCAGCTCCCTGAATGGAGGAGGAGTCGAGGAGGGAGGAGTGATGAGTAGTAGTCTACTAGAGCTATCATAGTACCGGTATCGTGCTGATTATTGCTTTGGCCATTGCGACATTCTCATCTTTGTCGGATAACTACTGCTGTAAATCATGTAAGGGTGGGAACGATTAATTAATTAAGGTTTGCCGAAGAGACTGAGAAACCCAGTAAAAACAGCTGTAAAAACCCAGTTCTCGTCACAATTTATTTTTTGATGGCTTGCAATTGAGGCCTTGAGGTGACTCAGTGGGTCAACGGTCGCTTCCTATCCAATCCTGAGCCGCTGAGCGCTTCAAACCAGCACAAATCCCAGTGCTTGCTTTGTTTGCAAAGCAACAGACTCTTTGGCAGCATAAGAAAGACGTGCGAACAACCACACCAACGATGTTCAGCTTTCAAAGTTCCAGTTCTTCCAGGGATGGATCCGCCACGACACCGAAGAGGTCGGGGGCAGGCAATCGAACGGGCAAAACGAAGAAGTCTCGCATGTCTTCACTCTTTAAGGGCGACAAGAGCAAGAAGGCCGAGAAATGCCTGGCTGAACCATGTGAGCTTTCCTTCGATGGCAAAGGAAGCTTGGAATCAATCCAAAGTATCATTTCTGCGATCACTCTTCCCGATGAACTCTTGGCTCCTGTTCCCGAAGCACCCCCCCAAACCAAGTTTGACAGTTTCTGCGCAGACTGCAAGCCTCGTCGACCTGCAAGAAGGATGAGCCATGGCTCAAATGTTTGAGAGCAAGCGTCGAAGGTCTACGCGAAGGACGGAGCTACGCAGTCGCAGGATTGATTGGCTCCACACTACATACGGGAACATCCGGTATATTCTGTACTCATACATACATCTTTTTTACATAACCAGCAAGAGTTAAAAGAAGGTACTTAGGTCTTATTAGAGGCAAATCATTGATTCACCACACTCGTTGAAAGATTGGCGGTGCAAGGTGCAATAAGCGCACGGTATCACTACGGGGCAGAATGCATTGGAAGTGCCCAGATACAAGCAAGGCGGTATCAGCAGCACTGGGAATCATCCCGCACTGCGTGCCACTGCCGGGGCCATCCGCACTCTAGAGATGACATGAAAGTAGTTCTATCTCCAGGCTACGGTCTAGAGATGGCACGGACATGGGGTGCTGGAATTGGGTGCAGTAATGAGATGAGCAAAAAGCAGCTTTACAGGACCAACCCAACACTTGCTGGGGCTTTAATACATGTCCCTGAACTGAGCGGGCAAGGGGTTCGCTTTGAAAACGGTGACCACCGTTTATCTTCCTGCTTTTTATCACAGCAACGAGAGGATCCTTGGAGCCCCCCGGTGGCTCGTTCTGACAGCAGGTATTGACAAGGAGCGAGGTCACTGCACACAGAGGAAGCATACCGGTATCAGAATGCCACTTGGGGGTCACTTCAAACGAGGGTCCAGGAGGCATGGGGAAAGTTGAGAAGATCAAACTCACCCAAGGAGGCCATATACATGTACGTGCGAGAAGAAGCTGCCGCAGACTAGACTGGTCGAAGGACGAAGCCAAACAAAACATGTAACGCCCTGAACTGATTAGACAACGACCTTTTGGCTTGCATTGCATGGGCGCCCTAGGTTTTACTTTGGCATAGCTTGCCTCGCCCTTGGACCTGCTACCGTATACTAATGCATAAAAGTATACTAGTACTCTTGCTCGGTCACACAGCCAACACGGCAAGGATGGGGAATCAATAGGTTTGTGGGTCTGACTTAGTTCCTCTGGCCATTTGGCTGCGTGGCCTATGCATACCGTACGGTAGAGGCGCGGTGTCATGATACAGTATGTTGATTGATACGGTACCAGTTTGACGATGGCATAACACAGCGGCCCTCACTCACTCCAAAGGCTTGTCACCTACATGTAAGTCCAACTGTCCAGTAAGTAGTTGTTGTAATCTCGGTAGTGGGACACGAAGCGTCCTCTTAAGCAAAAAGGGTACCGCGCGCGTTGACATGTAGACCTCGCAACACAAGCGCAAGGGAATCGAATCTACCCAAGGGCTGGAAGAAACGCATCTACCCAGGAACGACGGGCCATCAACATAGGATCGCTACTACCAATGCATTTCCACGGCGAGAGATATACCGGTACGATGCATGCAGCAATGGTGGCTCATGTTTTCCCCGGTCTGATAGCAATCGACTCGACTCGACTCAGACAACCAGGAAGTAAAAGCACATGCTGCATCCTGCCCATACGATACTAGCTAATACTAGTAGCTTCGTTTGACCTGGTACATCCTGGTTGGTTGGTTCATGGAGTTGGGAGTTGCAAAAGCTTGGTTTGCATCTGAAAAATGTGAAGGACAAAGCGTTTTACACACCGGACAATAAGAATTGCTCGTAGAATGCCAATCAATTAATGTCGCGATGCCTCAGTTAAGATATAAAGAGCACCAAGGGCTTAGCAACGGAACAAAGTGACCGGATCAACTATTCTTGGAGATTATGTGACCGGAACGTGATTCTTGGTACTACGTTGGTAGTACCATTAGCAGTACCCCCTGCAAACGTGCAATGGAGGGGCTTAAATTGATTTTTCTCATATCAATCAATTGGCAGCAGCACAACAGCCTCTCCCTCCATCCTCCATCGATCAGCAGCGACCGAACATAGTTCACACAAGGAGAAGACCGCAACAGACAACCCTTCCAGAGTGGTGCACATCGATCGATCGATTGATTGAGAATGACGAGTCAAGACACAACCCAGACGACAGCCGTTGTGAGGACGAGCACGGTCAATTCTAGTATGTTTGAACCCCGGGAACTCGACATTCTGGTGGGCAAAGAGACACGGGCTCGGAATCACAAGGGATCTCGTTGCTTCCGTCTGTTTGTGGAATCGTACCGTCGTCGGTATCAAGATGCCAAGAACAAGCACAAACGAGCCTCGATTACACGAGAAATGTACGATACGATCACACAAGCATCGATTCGCTTTTTGAAATTCAACGACGAACGCAAGGGATGGGAAGAAATCACGTCGACCGAAGCACGCGACAAGATCACGCACGCTTTGCGGTTTGCTCAAAAGAAGCGACGACGCAAGACACCCCAACGACAAGGCTCCGATTCCACGCATCGCTCGGAGACTTCCACGACATCGGCCACGTCGTTGGACTTGGACCAACTCTTACTGCAGCAACAACAACACTTGACCAGTCCGGCGGCTGCCTTGACCAGTTCGGCTGCATTGACCAGTCTCTCCCATATGAACGCCAGTCTACGCGCCTGCCGAAATCGATCTTCCTTTTCGTCCGTCGGATCCGCCTCCTTGCTCTCCAATGGCTCCAAAGACTCCAAGTCGAGCAAAAAATCCAATCCACGTGTTTCCTTTTCCGTCGTGACGGAATCCACCATTTATTCCGCCGATCTGTCGGCCAGTGCCACCACGGCCGAGACTGCATCGGTCGATCCTTGCGTGCCGCTGCCCGTTGATTTGTCCTCGACGCAACATTTTGACATGCACACATCGCAGGCCAGTTTGGGAGGAGACGAATTGGTCGATAAACCACCAAGGATGCCTTCGCGACCCACGGAAGAAGAGGAAGAAGAATTACAACTGCAACAGCAACACCACCACCAGCAACAACAATCCACACATCAACAAGACAATTGGGGGGAAGACGATGTCCTCAAAAGTGCCGGTATTGATACATTGATGAATTCCAGTGCCAATGGATTTGATTTGTTGGATCCGTTAATGGAAATTGACCACGAACGAGGACCCGATAGTAGCAGCAATTCCAGCAAAGAAACGCAATTGGACGAAGACGACGACGACGACGAAGAGATTCCAACCACATCGGAACTGCCCAATATGGAATTGTTGGATGGCATTGACGATGATTTGGCCAACATGCATCTGGCCAGCACACAACAAGAAGAGGCCGCCACCACCGCTACTTTTGGATCCAATTTTGGCACTGCCCAAGCACCACTGTTTGTGGGACCCACCAACCTATTTGGTGGTCCTACTAGCGTGAATCCGGTGGGGTATGCATCGGGGAATCCGTTTCCCGGTGTGGGTCTGTGTGCTAGTAGCCAGGGAAGTGCTGGTGCACAGCAACAACCTCAGGCGATGGAGGGCGCTCCCAATGGTACTGGTGAAGATTATTCACTAAAACTCATGCAAGAGCCCTTGTTGGAATGGTGGAAACCAGATGGAACATCCTAGTACTAACTTAGTTACTTACTTGATGGATGGATGAAAAAGTTTGGAAGCAAAAGCAATACAAAAGAATACCGCAAGTTTGGCATCAACAGCAATGCAGTTTAAAAGGGGAGAGTCGAGGGTAGGAATAGCATTCTAGAAAGCTGCTGCAGTAGCTCGCAAACACGCAATAGAATTTTTGCTCTGACAATCATACGGCACCGCTTGATGCACAACCCATGTAGCTAGCAAGTACGAGAGACACCCAGCTCTTGAGGCGGCCCCTTTCTACATCTAGCATGTCTGGGGCGAGACCTGGTCTCGGGAGGCGAAACGCAACGAACGGAAAACCCAGAATCGGCAGCTAGCTAGCTAGGCCACGCCGGTGCTCTACGATGATTCTTCTTCCACCACTGGGTTACAACCATTAAACTTTGGCTGCTCGCATCCCCGCTGACGCGTCATCATGTCTCACACTATGCAGATTGTTGCACACGTCAGGATACTGTACAAAGTAAGCGCGATGTACGGTATGGACAACGAAGTGCGGTGTTCTTTGTGTTTCTGATTGAGAAATTAGGAGAGGTACAATTCAGGTAGGCCATGTTGAGAAAAGAACCATGGCATCCACGGAACGAGGAACCTCATTCTAGTTTGCTGTAATAGCTCTCCTCTATAACTCATCTTCTTCCTCATCATCGTTGAAATCTTCGTCATGTTCGAATTCATCACCCTCGGCAAAGAATTCCTATGATTAGAAAACAACAAGAGCAAATTAGACAGAGTACCTTTCAGTGTTCCATTGGATGAAAACACACAAACAACAATCAAAGTGAAAGTCTCACCTCAAAACTGATAAAGCCATCTCCATCCTCATCCAAATGTGTCCAAAAATCCTCTGGTACTTCTTGTCCCAAATCGCCAAAGAACCCACTGATTTCTTCCTTGTCCAGTTTTCCATTTCCGTCCTTATCGAGAGCATCAAATTCCTCCTGTGGGTCACTTTCGTATCCAGGGTCCGAATCAAAGTGGCTTGATTGCAAGAATTCCTTCATCACACCGAAAAAGAACGGCAGAAACAAAGGAGTGAAGTGAGCCACGGCACAAGATCATGTTTCATTTCAATTTCTCTGACTTTTTCCAGCACTATCAATCCAACAACAAACAATTCAAACATGGCAATAAAAAGCTTCTTTGTCCAGTCATTTTTCGTTTTCTCACCTCCAAAGTCAAGAATCCATCTTCGTCCTTATCTTGACCGTTCCAGAAATTCGTCAGCTGCTCATGAATCATTTCCAATTCGTCTTCATCCTCGACATCTTTTAGTTGTTCATCAAACAAGGAATTGAACTCCTCTCGAGAAAGCTTTCCATCTCCATCCTTATCGGCTTTTTCAAACATTTCCTTGGCTTCTTCCTCGTCCTGTTCTTCATTGCGACCGTCTTCGACACTGACAATTTCGACATCAAATTTGAGAGTGGCATCACCGGGAATATCGTCGGGTCCATCACCCGTACCCTGGTCACCGTATGCCATGTGTGGAGGGACCACGAGAATGGCCTTGTCTCCTTTGCAAAGACCCATCAATCCATGATCCCAACCGGGAATCACTTCGCCATGACCCAAGGTAATCTCCAAGGGTTCACCGTCCACGGTCGTTTGCAAAACACGACCCTTCTCGCCCGCCTCGGAGGAAGCGTCAATGCTGACGGTATAGTGTATTGTCGCTTCGTTGCCCTTGAGAATCGTATCTTCCACGCTCGGACAGGCACCGCCATTCATGCTGGGACCTTCGTACACATTGACTGTCATTTCCGGTTCTACAGGTTCTTCCGCCAAGGAGGGGAGCAGCAGCAAGAGCAGCCGTAATACAGATACAGCTCGTAACATGGTCACACTATTACTTTGAATTGGAAATAGAAGTAGTTATAGAAGCTTAGAGCAGTAGTCGTCAATGAACTATTTGTTGAATGGTCATTGATGATTTTGTGTCTTTGCCCAGAAGATCGGGATCTTGTTGGCATTCTAGAATTCTGGGCGGCTTAAAGGCCAGTGAGTCGACTAACTGGATTCACTCAACGAATGGTTCCCGTGCTGTCTCCTCAACCCACCCACGGAGCAGGCTGCCAAACACAGAAGGTGTACAGTGTAGTAAGACTTACTTGGAGATGTGATCATCGAGAGTGCTTTAGGAGCCAAGTCAAAGCAACCACTACTGGACTGCATGGCTGCTATCGTATTAGATGCGGCCAAGAAACGATGCCAGCACCCAGACTGGTTTGGCTAGCTAGATAGCTACGGTAGTACCGGTACGGTAGGTGGCTGGCGTTGCTGGCTGAGCCACTGTCAGTCTCTGAGTTCCCTATAGGGCCCTTGCAGCCAATTAGCTAGACAGGGAACCACCAAACATTTCTGTTTCGTTGCTTCCACTTACACGAAGTGTGCGTTCCTGCTGTCAGCCAAAGAAGCAAGGTGCGCCCGGCAATTTCAGCTCTGCTTCAGCAGCAACGACAGATGTTCCTTTGCCTTTGCATAGTCAGGGCAGCAGCTACAGTACCGTATCGGCCCTGCCAGCCAGCCAGCTCTTGCTCCTCCCTCTCTTCTCGCTCCACTGCATGGCCATCATGGTATGATACCAGTTGCTTCCTGCAAACTCCAAAGAACTCCAGCACTCCAGCTCTTTGTTTCTATCCATGTTTGGTTGTCAGCATTGCTATGTCTCGCTGGACTCAGACAGGATGGCGTCCAAAGAAGGTCGAATTCCAAGGGGTCCTGTAGAGCAGCGCAGAGCAGCGCGGCCCTAGCTAGCAAGGAGGTACCGGTGGCAATCATAGAGCTTCGTTGCTTTGTCAGCGTCACTGGGAAATTAGTTTGATTGTGGTTCTACTAGAGATCCACCGGTATGCTAGCCAAACTAGTAACATTAAAATTCACCATAGTCAACTCAAAACTTTGAATGCCTGGGTCTTTCACTGCATTCAACGGACAGCATTGGCTCTTGCACATGTCAAGACTGTTGTCGCACATGGTCTTGATCGCCAGCGATTCTTCCCTGGGTCATGTGCTCTGGAGTACCAGTGGCGCTGGGATGTACCAGTTTCTGAATCGTGCCCGGAATGGTCTTTGGCGTGCTAAAGAGTGCCTGGTCTGGGCTCACATTATTTTTTGCTTGATACGATTGCCATTCAATGCATTGTAGCTCGTGCATGGTAGCGACGAGTAATAGAAACGCATAAGACTACCGTACACACAACAGGTGTGTTACGTCTCGGCATAGTACGAATCAATAAAACCGACAACAGCCAAAAGAATAAAGAGAAAGCAACCAACCATCCGCAATGAAGAAGGCAGAATCAGAGCAAACAGTCCGACAAACGCGACAAGGGACCATCATGTCAGGAACCGCAACGAAGAAATGGGACAATGACAACAGCAGCAGCAGTAGCAGTAGTGTACGTTTGAGAGCTCCGCGAAAGCACAAGACTGCCACTGCTGCTGTCACGATGATTAGCAGTATAGAACCGCGAGAAGTTGACATTTTGTGTGGAAAATCCAAGGAATGCGTAACCCATCCTGGCAACAGTCGGTATCGACAATTCATTGACGCTTTCCAACCCAAATACGCCAAATGCACCAACAAGCAATCCAAGATGGATGTCACCAAGGAAATCGTCACGACTCTCTCACGAACGAGTCGATTCCTGCGGTACAATACGGAAGCACAATGCTACGAAGAACTCAGTCACTTGGAAGCCAGAGACAAGACATCTCATGCTCTGCGGACGGCCTGTAAACGGGTCAGTAAGCAACAAAAGAAGAGAGCCACAAAGCAAATTACCAACATCTCCACATCACCGATACGGTCCATGGCGTCTCCTCCTCAGCACTATTCACCACAATATCATCAATCGTCGTCTCTCGCACGGCCGCCCGTGGTGGCACGATCCAGTTCCATCAACGACCCTCAATACCAGCCGCTGTCTCTTCATGAAGACAGATTTGATGACAATACCTGTTTTGGCGACTTGCTATCCTTGTTGAAGGAACCAGTCCTGGATGGAGGGTCAGAGTAGACGGGGGATTGTTCTTTGCTTGGCGGATCAACGGCTTCTTGAATTGGTTGGTTCGTTGGTTGGTTGGAGCTGTGGAAAAAAAGGAATGTTGGTAGAAGGGATTTGTTTTGTATTGGTACTTTTGAGCGTTCCAGTTTTGGTTGGCAGATAGGTTTGCACAATGCCAGGCAAGGAGCGCTAGTATGCAATTTGGGTGATACTAAGAGGATATTATGGGCCAAAGGCTATTGAATGTATAGAGTAAGAAGCAACCGCAATATAGAAGGCAATAATATAATCATGTACAGAAGGCAATAAAATCATGTACTGTAATTGGATGCAGCTACATTGTATCTACGTGTACGAGGAAGAAATTGATTGAAAGGAGCTCCCTCGGGTTGGCAACCAGAAGCTAGAGTTATGAATTATTGGTTTAGTTTGGCGGAGTGTCATTGTTCGTTTGTTTGATTCGGTACCATGCATGGTACTCTGTACTTGAAGAAGCAACTGTTTGTTTCTTCTCTGCATTTGAGAGCGTTCCTTCTTCTCTCGCCCAAGCTGCGTAGCTAGCTAGGCTACCTAGGGAGCCGCAGATACCACAACCCCTCCGTCGTCTTGTTGTTGACCGCAGCTGTCGCTACAAGAAATGTCCAGAGTCGTGAAGGATGTAGCGGCATCGGATAAGGTGGGACCCAAACATTCTTCAAATTGCAACAATCCAAACAGCAGACTGAACTTGGCCATGACTCCTTGGGAACCGGCTCTGGTAACGCAGCCACACTCGCACTTTTTGGGGCATTGACCGCCGCAACAACCGCAAGTATCGCCAACACGACCAAGCGTCACTCCCAACAGTGTGGGTACACAGATAGACATGTGTCCAATGTACTGTGGTCGACAAGTCCAAGCACCTGGTGTTTGCGTGGAATCATTGTAGCAGATATCATCTTGTGTACACGCCAAGAACTTGACATTTTCGGCCATGTCTTCGGCTGCTTCAAGCGGATTGTTTCCGCCACTGTTGTTGTCGTTATTATTATTGTTGTTCTTATCCTTGTCTCCATTTCCACCCTTTTGATCTTCTTGTTCGCTATCTCCATCGCCAACAACCGACAAGAGAAGGTCATCAATGCTACCTGTTGGGAGCAACAAAAGCAGACCATCGAGGAGACGTCCTAGAGGACCTTGTCGCTCACCATCAGAAGTGGCAGTAGCAGGACTTTCATCGTCTTGTCCGTGAACTACCTTGCTGGTTACGAAACAAAGCAGCAAACTGATGAAACGAAAGGATATTCTCATGGTAGTTCGGTGTTGTCTTGAAGGAAAAAATGAGCAACCGAGGGCTAGAGGGACACGAATTCCGTGGGAATGATGAATGAATCGCCAACGCGCGGGACAACCATGGCAGAAAGTTTCCAGTCAACGGTGGGCCAAACCTGCATCCATCCAGAACGAAGCCCACCAACAACTTTGTGAGATGAGGAGGGGCGATGGTCATGACATTCGTACTCAGTACTGGTACACCATGGTGATCTACGACAGACGAGTTGCTTCAGTGATTCAATAAAGCAAGAGTGACTGAATTATGTTAGTTTTACTGAAACAGCCAGCCCACAGAAACAGCGTGGACGCTAGCTAGCGTAGCTGGCTAGCTACGTAGCTACCATGAGGCAGCTCAAACGATGCATGAGATTGTATCACCAGCTATGAAAGGCAGCAACAGCTCTTGTTATCTTCGTCACTTCTTAACGGGTAAGTGTAGATCGACTCTCATAGATACTTCCCAGATTCGATTCTGCCTGATCACTTTGCTTCCTCCTTGTTGGATACTAGTACGGTACTTTCAGGCCCAAGTCCAGGTCCCAACCGGACTTCGACCCATCCAACTCCAGACTACAATTGGACCTCCTGCGGCACAAACCGATTTGGACCGACTCCCTGCCCTAAGCGGGGCCTCTAGGCAGGGTCGCAGCCAGCTTACCCCTGAGATCGAAAACCTTCGTGGTTGGCGTCATCAGCCGCTCCATTCTTTACCTGTAAGGTACCGGCAGAAACAAGGGCAAGACAGACCTAAGGCAACCTCACACCGTTAGTATCAGTGATCATACGATTTCAGCAAAGAGTGACTGATTTATTAAGTTATAGTATCAGTGATGCTGAATGGGCAAATGGATTCTCAGTATCATTAAAGAAGGTCTACAGTGTGCCTTCCATGCCATACGCATCACAGAGTTGTGTGTGTGTTGCAAGTTGTCTGTAAAAAAATACACAGATGTGGACTACCGATACCGTACTTCGCCTCCAAGCTGCCAAGGCTCACCTCTGCTTGCTCAGGACGGACATTCTTGGCTGGTGTGCTGAAAACAGTCATGGGATCGGCTTGCATGGAACTTGAGGTCCAAAACACTCTCTTTTCGAATAGGCAACTCGGGTGGTAGCACCTCGAAGCAGCTGGCGTCGTTGCTCACCTGACGAGGTCCGAACTCTGTCAGGTCAGGCATCAATTGATCCTGGGGAATGAGAATCTTGGAGCTGTTGTGGGCATCGTCGTTAGTACAGTCATCATCTGCGAATTCTAGGAGATTCCTGTTGGAGCTGGCGGTGCGACGGGGCAATCTGGGACTTCGGGCCGAGACATCCAACGACTGTGTGAGTTCTTGCACACCAAAGCTGTCCTTCCGTGCGAGTCTTCTGGTGCTGGTGGTGCGGTTCTGATTGGAGAACCGGTCTACATTCCACCTGCGGTTCTCTTCTTCCTCCTCGTTGCTGATGTGGCGGCTGCTGCTGTGGCTTGAGAAGCGGTCAGCATTCCAGTTGCTTTTGTCTTCTTCCTCGTTCGTCATGGTCTCCTCGTCCACGTCAAGGAGAATGGGGTGACTGCGCTTGCGTCGCGGCACACTTAGAGTCTGCTTGTCATCGATGGCATTCACGCCCTGCCATCGAGCCTTGTTCTCTTCATCCGAGAGAGACCGACGCAGAGCTGTCTTTTCATGAGACTGCTGGTGAGAGGATTTGCGGCGCCTTCGTTTTTCTCTTCTTTGTTCCATCTCCAGCGACACCACAGATACCTCAATCGACGAAACAGACATATCAAAGGAACAAGGTGAGGTCGGGAGTGATACCTCAGTGGGGTATTCACTGCTGGTAGGGACAGGTTTGGCCATGGTGAAGACGTAAGAGCAAAAGCAGGGCTTTGAAAGTCAATGAGCTACGAAGTAATCTGCAGCTAGAGCTTGCTACCTTGGTCGTGAATCTCCTTGGCGAAAGGGCAAAAGCCTCGTTGTGATATCTTTTGAAGCTGCCTCAACCTCTCAAGCGGAGAAAAAGAGCACTTTCTTGCCCGCAAGGAGGCCCAAAGTGGCTCGCAGAGCTCTCTGATGCCACTCTTTTCTCTTCAATCTTCGTCATTGTAGTGGCTGGTCATACTACCGTACAGTAGTACTGGTACCGCTATTGGTACCTGGAGCCTGGAGTGGATGGCCAAACTACAGCTGTACTCTCTTTTTCAAAGCCCCTCCCCGGAAGTGAGATGCTCCCGAGTAGAGTCGAGTCAGTCGGGTCGAGTCATCCCGGTACTGTATTATCTGTTGCCTCCTTACATTATCCATGACTCGCAACACCCTGAACCATAAACCATGACAGCTCCATGACTCTAAATCCAATGGGGCAGAACTAAGAGTCCCGGACGATGACGGATGAACAAACGGAAGTGACTTTCTAATCTTGTTCTTTACTCTATTAATTCCTACTTGAATGATTATTGATTTAAAGCCTCTGTTTGAGTGTTTCAGTCACTCCTTCTAGTCCTTTTTGCCAGTACGTTTGTACGTTTATGTGCGATGACATGTACGACATAGAAACTTATTATCATCTTTTAGTAAAAGGAAAACTATGGCAATAGGAGCTATTGAAGAACGATTCTCGTAGCGTCGGCTATTAATACAGAACATTGTTCTTTCGCAGCCGGTTGGAGCCGAACTCCAATGACAATAATCAATCGCAACTTCACCGACCAGCTGGCACACATGCTACAGTACCAGGATAGTAGACTAATACCGAACTCCAACACCATGCACTTGCAGGAGCCGTCTGCCTCGGCACTCGGCATTAGGCATCGGAGAGTTGCTTTGAGTTGCATCTCGCATCTCTCTTGCTCTTGGAAGTTGGCCTGGTTGAAGGTTGAAGGAGCTGTTGAAGGTTGAAGCAGTTGGCTCTGCAACAGCATGATCATACAACGACGAAATTCTCCTGGAAGGCAGCGCAAATCTATCTGTCAATAAGTAACAGCAATGACGACAGTATCAACGAGTCAGACGAGGCAACGATGACAATTACCTGTAGTCCCGCAGCTAGCCCGGCACAAAATTTGGAGCAGTCGCACATTCTTTGATCGATGCAAGCGATTGTGATGAACAACAGCGATGGCAAATCAACACTAGGCATAATATAAGAGCAACAACAATCATCACCCATCTTTCAAAATGAGTTGTTGGCAGTGACACGGGGGTTGCCTCGCAAGGGGTTTCCAATGTTTCAACAGATTTCTGCACGAGGATTGTATCATCATCATGAGCATTCAAGCACAAGTGGCAAAGACAAAGTAGGAATGGTAGAAGAACTCTTCCATCCGTTTGACTTGGCGGTCATTCCAATTGGAGCCTACCATCCTTCCTTTCTGATGCAGATGCGCACATGAATCCAGACGAAGCCCTTCTGTGTGCAACACAGCTACATGCACTGAAACAGAATCAGATCAACTGTGGACATTTGCCCTGTCTGAAGAAGAGCCCTGTGTACGAACCACCAAGGAAGTATTGCAATCTGAAGATGAGTTTGAGTTTGCTTGTTTGCCCATTGAGGAACCCTGAGTGTGCCATCTCATCTCTGGCAATCAAAAACAAGGCAGTTCCATCTCTGGCAGCCAACAAGAACAAGGCTGTCGAGATTGTTGTAGAAAACGAGGAGAATGATATTCTGCCAGTTACAACCGCAGTTTCTGGGTAGACAGACAAACTCGAATTAACGTAGTTCGTAGTGTATCACCTACCGTACTACTTCTCTGAGAGAATCGAAGTCAGTTGTGTTAGTCAAGATTAGACTATATGCTTTCGACTCCTCGAATTGAATTCAATGAATTGTTGTCAGGTTTGCTTCGTTCTCTCATGTTCAGGAGTGCTGGGCGCCATTTCAGTCGCAAGAGCCGCCTTTGCCTGAAGCATCGGCGCCCCCCTGCCGTCAGCAGCACTTTTGACGCATGGCAGTACCCACAACATTGGTTTTGATTTCCTGGCTCATGGCTGCAGCTACAAGCAAAAAACCAGCCAGGCCATACGATCTTAGTAGCAAATAATACTACTAATCATTGAGTCAAATCAAATCATACGATCTTCTAGCAAAGAGTGACTGAGTTGAAATGGAAAGAAGACCTTCCGAGGTGCTCAAGATCGTTAAAATTGATAGACCACGTTCACAGACATTCGATTGTCGAGGACAGGGTCCCACGAATATTGTCCCTTCATCAAGACTTTAGTCTTGACGTTGGCAGCACAAGCGTTGGTAATTGAAGTAGTGGGTTCCCACTGACTGTTTTTACTAGTCGTCGAACCTATCAAGTCCGGCTGGAAGGACCCCCCTTGCAATGATACCTGTTGAAAGTATCCAGGATACCCCTTTGCCTTGCCTTGTGGAGCAATCTCCGGTGGAAGATCTTCGAGCTCCACATATTCTTCCAGCACATCCAAGTAGTCATGCTTAGTCCCAAAGATGAGGGCATCTTGGACATGTTTGTCAAAAAAGTGTTTGGCAATAGCCCATATGATTTTGAAAATGGCTGGAGCTCGGATGATGATTATTCGCTTTTCCCACTTTAGTATGCGAAACAAACCCAAACCAAAGAGTGAGACATCCCGCATACAAGAGGTGAACTGGAGTATCGCTTGCTACTTACTCCAGCATAGCAATCTTGTTGTACTCTTGCCGTCTTTTGCAAGAGTGGCAACAAACCAGGCCTCAGATGGCCACTGCTGAGTCCCAGAAGGTCGATAATGACGGTAAAGTTGCGTACTTGATTGTTGTACCCCCAAAAGGAAGGATGGCAATGGAACTCTCTGATCCAAATGATGTGGTCGGCAAACGCATCAACTCCAAAATGTTTCAGGATACCAAAACTATCCCCGATGCCAACACGATCGACAAATACAGGATCGCCATCTCGATCACAGGTTTCCAACATTTTGCAAGGGAGTTGTGTCCAAAGAGGATCGGGTTTGGGATTCCGTTGCAGAAGCGTATCTGCATCATAGTCGAGACGCCACTGGACCATGTGACGCCACACGGTCTCCACCTTTTTCAGAGAAGTTTCATGGTTTTTTGACGTGTAGTATTCCTTGTAGTATCGAACGACTTCAAATGGATCATTCTTCCAATGATCCACATCCCGAATGGTCTGCTCAATGTGCCTCACATTTGCCTCATCCTTTTCTGTCAAGTCCCACAGTCGGGACATTGCACTAAAGCGATCAATGCTCCATCGCTTTTCCAATGATAAGCCCAAGGAACTTTTAGCACATGTGGTTCTACTCAGCTTGATGGCCATGGTCAAGCTGCCATACAATTACCATAGACTACCCATGAGAGCTCCGCCTTGAGTTGGTTGTTGTCAGAGGCGGGAGGCAAAAACAGGGGGAGCGCAGACCTGGCTCCTTGTCGCGTCTCCCAGCCACACCCAGAGGTTTTGGCTCCAAGTTGTGTTCTCATTTTTTTCTTCGGGATAATTTTAGGGCTGAACTTTAGAAATCCATTCGAAATATTTCGGATATTCGATGAGCGGAAGACATTGGCACTATTAATATGTACCAGTACTACATGTAGTCTAGTACCGGTACTTGTCACCGTACCTGGTACACTGTACAGAACCTTAACGGTACCGTCCGTACCGTCCGTACCGTCCGTACCGACCATTTGGTTTCATGCACTACTTTGGAGGTGAGGACGTGAGGACCACTTGGCGTCGCGCCCAGAGGTCCTTTGGTTTGGAGTTTGGAACCTCCTCCTTCACAGTGCAACGCCAGCCGTAGGTGTTCTACATGTATGTTGCACATGAGCGATGGTCGGCAAGTCAATGAACTTCTTGTTCTTGTTTGCTTTGGTTCTAGCTAGCTACCTATTAGGCATCTGTATATAACAGCTGGCCAACAAGCCTCGCAAGTCCAAGGCGTGGCAACTTCCGTTTTGCGGAGGATTTGAAGCACCCACTGGTCAAAGCTAGTTGCAAGACCAAGCGAGCGACAAGAAGCAACCAGCCATGCATTGAAGCTTCGGCCTTCCGAGTTGTTTGCACTTGTGCGGAGATCGCACCTTACACAGCCTCTGCATCTTCCAGCACCTACATGAGTACCTCGCATGTTTGCCCAAACTTTTACTTCAGGATCCACACAGTTGCTGATTCCGGCAGCCCTCGACCGAGCTCGTCCGTCAATTGCAACTCACCAACCAACAACGAACAACGAACAGCTCAACGAACAAGGTGCAAAACCGGAGAAACCTGAAGCCTTTCCTCGTTCCTCGTAACTTCAAGGTCATCTTGTGACTGAACTGTCCAAGACTTAGTGTCAAATTTCAGTCAGGGGTACTGTACACAGGAGCAGCTCCGAGTTGGAGTTGAGTACTATTAATAAAATAAATACTAGTAGTACTTGCGTTTGATGACAGTGCTCTCTCTGGCCATTGAGGACAGTGCTCTTTCTGCTTCTGGCCATTAATGCTTATTGGAGGAGTTTCCACCAGCGCTGAAAAACAGGGGACAAAAGCTGGACAAGACTAAGTACAGTGTACTACATGTAGTACTCAGTACACTGTACGGTACTGGTACCGGTACTATCTCTAGCTGGCTCTGGCTTTAACCAGCTATTACATAATAGTACTCTACGTACAATGGGGCACTCGGGCTCGGCCAATCTCGAGGCCACAAAACAACATCATCAAGTACCGGTACTAGCTATTATAAACCCGCCGCTATTACCTCTCTGGCTAGTTCCGTGTACATGTAGTAGCAGCCATTGCTAGCTAGCTAGTACCACACTGGCACAATGCCTCTAACACCAACTAGTCTAAGTCTCCAAGCAGTCACTCACTGATATTTACCTCTTACTCGAGTACGAACCTCTCTACTTCTAGAGAAGCTACTACTAGAGACTACCGGTAGCTAGTAGTAAGGTGGCCATTTGCCTCTCTAAGCTGGCTTTGGCTGGGACGAAGAAGACTTCAACGTTCTGAAAGCTTCTCCTTTTGTGCAAAGCTTGTTTGAGGTGCGGAGGATTTGTTTGGCCTGCTATTGTTACGTTACGTTGGGGCTGTCTCTATAGCTAGCTACTGGTAGTTAGTCTGAGTACAAGAGTAGGCTTCATCTGTAGCGCTCCTTCCGTACCAGTACGGCTAGTGGAAATCCTGTGTTGCCTTTCGGATCTCCTGTCGCAACTGTAGCCGTAGAACCTTTGAGTCGCGATTGGTTTTCCCTTGGCCAGTGGGTGGGCATGTTGCCATGGGCTTAAAAGTTTTGCCTCTTGAGGAAACCCTTTGAGTCCCTTTGATGCAAGCAGCGGCTCACCCTGATAGTCCCTGATAGCCTGATAGGATACGGAGGAATAGTTTAGCCTGCAACCTGCAACTTGCAGGTTGTGATACCGCAGTATCTAGTACCGGTACCAGGTTGCTACCTGGTAGCTAGACTAGTCTAGCTGAGTGTGGTTTGTCGGATATCCTGATGGTGAGTGATGCGCTGCCGCAAGACAAAGAGCCAGAGCTTCTGCTTCAGGCTTCAGGCTTTACCGGTAGGGATCTTGTTTAGTGGTAGATGTTATGACTTAGTAGAGCAGCTACATTGGATTCTTTGGTGGTGAAAATGGGACACTAATTCGGGATCACTATCTGTACCACTAGGTTCCAATAGTACTATAAATTTCATAGTTTTAGTCCGAGGATTCCTTCTGTTCGCCCCATCAATTCCATTAGGCTGAAGACTCAAAGACGCTCTAATAATCATGTCTGAATCAGGCATCAATGACGTGAATGAAAATACAGCTATCGTACCAGGTAAAACGTTTTTGTTAGAGCGCTTTCGGAAGGACTGGTTTGCTCCGTCACAGAGGAGTAATTATTTAGTCTTCATGGTCAAATCGACTGTGTAAAAGCGTACACCACAAAGTGTCCACCGTTTCACTGACTTTTTGGAGCCCCCTTGTTGTCTTTCTTTGTTCCAACCTCTCACGAGTAAGTCTTCCAAATTCTAACTACAAAGATCGAATAACACCGACCCTCATCTTGATAACACCGACGCCGACACTGCTTTGTTTCAAGGACTCCGGCCTTTTGGATTCTCACAATTTTTCATCTCCAACCTTCGAAATTGTCACCGAAAACACTTTCGACTTCACACACTCTTATTTTGTTCAAGATGATCCCCACTGAAATCTACATCCCAACTGATGCTCTTCACAGCAGCACTGATCGTGATGAATGCAGCTGTCACCATGATGACCTCGACGACACGGGACGAGCCTCCTTGGATGGAGGCTCCAATCACACTGGTTGCTCAAGCACGTCCTGTGCAAGAAGATGGATTGCCTCCGAGACATCCACAAGAAGCAGTCTCTCTCTTCCAGCACAACCCAGGCGAAGCGAAAAACGACGATGCAACTGCAAAAGCCCACCAAAGCTCCCACGACGATCATATTGTGCCGAGGAGTCCGAGGACAAGGCTCCAAGACAACCATGCCGGAAATGCTCCTGAGGACACATTCGAAGGAGACTTTTAGCTGAGCAAACAGATCTATTTTTGAAGCTTTTGTAACATTATAATCCAGTAATAACAAACCAATAACCAACAACTCATAATATGTCAAGGAAATCATATAGCCTATAGATTGTATAAAATCTTCTCTATACCCCTAACTAGCTCTTTCGTTGTTTCAGACTACCAGTAGCGAACTCGAGTTTAGGATGACTGGCTAGAAGTAGTCAAATAGAAGCAGCATCTAGCTGGCTGAAGAGTAGGGCTGATCTTGGTCTGGGATGGCTGAATGAATACCTCCTCAACAAAGATTGGAACGTCGGGCCACTCCGTCGATGGCTCGGAAAACGAATACACGACGCACACTATTGGCAGGCTGCACATAGCCATGAGCCTCAGCTGTAACAGCGCTACGATGTCGCTCTGGATGCATTGCACATTAAAGGATCTTTGATTTCAGCCTTTGCAGTCTCGACTTGGACCAACTAGTACTCCAACCAGTAGTACTGGCTGGGGGCTTGGTTACTCTGGTAGAAGAAGGGCCTAATAATCTCTCAAATCACAAGGAGTCAATAGTCAGTGGCACGGAAAGAGCCACAGCCGCTTCAGTTTGGTGTGAGTTCGAGGGAACCTTAGGTGCTTGCTTCTTCGCTTTGCTTGGCCTACTACTAAGTGCTCTAGGCCGGCATAAAGCTCCTATAAAGATCATCCGATTCATCCGCCAGGATCCAGAGATTGCAACTCACCAAGAGATTGGCCAACATCTGCTTGAAGCGGTGCACGTTAGCTAGAAGCCTGGAGGCCCTGCTGAAGGAACGAAATTAGGCCTGCAAACTTGCTTGACCGCAATCAGCGCCTGTCACAAGCCGTTGAACAAAAGTGACTATTTTCAGAGTACTAGCTAACTGAGTGCTGCCTGTTAAAGAGGAATTACAAGTATAGCATTGTACAAGCTCTATTCCAGTTCAGCCAGTAGCCTCCTTGGATGCTAAGAGGGAATGACTTTGCCACTGGCTGCGATTCGACCAGGAGCGCTAGCATCCCAAGAAAAAACTACGAGTACTGATGGGCTACCACACCTGCCTGATGGTCAAAATTCTAGGTCAGCTACCAGGTGCTGCAGGCAGAAGTCGCATCTCTAAGAGCTCATGACGAGCTCATTGAGGTGGCTACCAGAGGTGGCTACCAGTACCTCCACCACTCCCGGAGAAGGTGGCTACCGGTAGAGCCGCGACACGGCGACACGGCGATACGGAGGTACGGTACGGAGGCAAATTGGATGCGAAATCGGGATTGTTTCCCCCTGAGTCGAGTCTCCCTTGAGTGCTCCCTTCTCTTTCCATCCCGGAGAAGAACAAAAGATTTACCAAACGGCCAAAATTGTACATTTTTTTTGATACCGGTAGTGGATGAGCTGCTGTGGAATCTACTAGCCGTAAAAAGGAACTGTCGATGTCCGAGGTGGTCGGGAGGAGTTCCTCTTCCGTTTGGCAAAACCAAAATTTCGCCGAGAGCCGAAAGGCTCTTCAGCCGGTCGCTGCACCGATCGAACAGCTACATCGCAGGCCTCTGTCTCACAATAATTTTCTCTCACGCCAACTACCTGCCTCTCGAGCTAGATCCTGCAATCAAGATGGATATCCCAACTTTTATCTTTGTGCCAACTCTGGGCGCTCCTCTCCAAGAGGATATTGAATGCAACTGTTCCCACCACCACCACCACGAGGAGGAAGAACAACCTCAGTCGAATGACTCTGCTACAAGCGGATGCAAGAGTTTGAACTGCTCCAAACGATGGTCTTCCGAAGCTCGTTGTGACAGCAGCCTGACTATCCCCAGAAGAAAAGAGAAAAGCTGTTGCTGCGAGGGACTGCCCAAAGTCCCACGACGAACCTATTCCTCAACGGACAAGACTCCAAGACAACCTTGCCGACGATGCGCCTAGTTGGATGGAATTGAACCACCAAAGAATGGCTAAGGCCTGCCAATTTTGCTACAAGCTGTACCATTAATATGCTAACTATAGAACACTCGAACTATGAAACAAACACTAAATACTTCTTTTCTATGATAGATAGCCAGGCAGACTCGGAGCACCTACATACACTTATTACTGCTTTGGCTAGTAGAGGGAGACCTGTCAGATACACCGATCAAGCGCAGCCAAAAATGAGGAGTGTCGTCAATGGATGAATCGAAGGTACAGTCGTACCATGCATGCCCTTCCGCGTCCCCGGAGTCTCTCGCCTGAGTTACCAGCATCATGACATGATTCACCCAGAATGATCTCTTTCTGCTGGAGGTTCATAGTTCGAGATGACTGGTCGTGGAGGATCCCAGTCAACACTCAACACTCAACACTCCCGCCTCCCACCTACTTCCCTCGCCGCTTCCAGCTGGTAGAGCAACGTTGGGCATGTCCGAAGGCTGTACTATTGCTGCGAGTGAAAATCCATTCATTGTTTTCATGATTTAGTCATGTACGCAAACATCCCCTCACAAAATTCTTTCATCAGATGACGAGGGTTAGGTTGAGTGAACCTTTGACGAAACAATGGATCAGGATCATTTTTGGCACGGTACGGAAGGCTCTCTCGGACTTGAAGGATTGCATCTCTGTTGGTGCATCGTGCCACCTGAGCTTGACCGTTGGTGGAGTGGGCCGGTACAAATACAATGAGGCACCCAACCCTGGTTTTATCAATCCTCCAGCAGGATGGCAGGTCTTTTGCGATTCTCCCATGTCTACTACATGTACACGTACATGATGAAGTATTCCGCCGCCTCGTCAGCAAACCTACCGTACTAGTACAATTACTTGCCACAAGCACTACTACAGACAGTAGCTACTGTACTTGCCACGTAAACCAAATTTCTTGGGAGTGGGACAACAAGGCACCGGTAGATCGGCACACGAGGCTGGTCACAAGAAGTGGAGGAGTCTCAGTCCATTCAGTGAGCTGCCTTGCCGAACACTCATATGTCCACTACATGATAATTTTCGAAAATAGTTCCATTGACCTCATGGCGTCTTTCTCAGCGCAAACAGCACTGTGCAAAAGAAATTGATTGACACACGAGCAGTCCTCCAGCTTTTGACTCATTCTACAAGTTTTAACTTCTGGACAAATTTCACATGACGTTTCCATTTCACGTTTCCATTTCACCAAATTTTGGTAAAGATGCAGCATTCCCCCACGTTTTCCTGCTTTCAAAGCCACACAAATAATTTCCAACACCAAAATAGCCATAATCTCCTCCTTTTTTCACATGATCCGATTGGGATTATAGATTGTCGAGTATTGTCTCACATGCATCATTTATGTGGTACCATATTGCAGCCAAATAATCCGAATAGTCCATCTCAATTTCCTGGATCGTCTAGCTCATCATCAAAGCTTCTTCTGCTCCTCCTTCCATCGCCGCAGATTGGTTGAATCCGTCTCGGAATCCATTGAAAAAGTCGTACATGTACATGATGACGCAAGAAGTAAAGAGCAACCCAAAGAAATTGAATCCGGCTCGTTCTGAGGGATTCAACATGTACAATCCCGTCCACAAATTGTACTGATAAAAATATCGGAAAAAGAAGGGCTTCTTGGTATCCAGACAGGTCTTGTCCGTGTTGGTGTTGGTCAAGGCTTCTTGGTGCATCTCGGGCTGAGCTGGTGGTGCCTGCGTCTGTTGCTGCTTCTTGTTGGACTTTTTGCCGCTTTTCTTGTTCTTTGCCATTGTTTTTATGGAATAGATTCAAAGGAGAGGCGGGTCTTGCTGGGTGTTGTTGGCTTTGCTTGTGCAGTACCAGGTAACAAGGTCTCTATAAGAGTACTAGTAATAGCTTGTTGGCTTGCCGTTTTCACTTGAAATTTAATGAAGGTTTGGCTGTCATTGCCAGGGCCGGTTTGCTGGCTGCAGACCCGCGTGTTCCAGGTCCCATGTCCCTGATGTGACATGCTATTAGCCGGTGCGAGCTGTACCACACCCTGATTGCATCCGAAAAGGCTTTCTCTTCTTCTTTTTGGCGCCTACAGCTGCCAAGCTGTGATGAGGCTGTAAGAGGAATCATTGAATGTGCTCGGTGGATAAAAATAGAATTGATCCGGAAGTAATCGTGCTCATCAGCTACTGTAGCTAGCTACTAGCTAGAGCTAGAGCTACATGTAGCTAGCTAGAGAGGAAAGGACGCGGAAGGCTCGATTGGAGAACAGGGGAGACGGGCTACGTGCTCCGTGATACGTAACATATGAAACTTCTCCTGTAGATTCCTGGGAAAGTGTTCACCAATCAGCCTGCCTCTACTAGCTAGTACCAAAGTGAGGGGCCCTTCATTTCCTGGATTGGGGCAAAGCAACTTGGAGAGTTGCTCCCTTGCAAGAATCTGAAGCAATTTCAGCCAGCAGTATGACTAGTGTGGGTGGCAGTGGGGGTGTCAAACGATGGCTGGATAGGCCCAGCCTGCGAGAATGATATTCGGCTACCGATACAGTAGCTGTGGCTGATTCAATCCAGTTGGAGCGTTCTGGCTGGCCTGGATGTTTGGTTGGCTACCGTAGATACATTTAATGACTGAGGCGGAGTGAATTGCAGGAACCATGACAAAGTGTAATTCCTTTGCGTTTAGCCAACCGGCCTTGGTTTCAAGATGCTCTGGTGCGATGAATTCAACAGTGATAGCTAGTAGACTTTTGGGTCGACCTTACGGCATGATCACACTCGAAGTTTACCTGTCTGGTGTTATAGAAGCTAGTAGCTACAAGTAAGTATTCAGCAGTATGTATTGAAAGCGATCTCTAGATTAATAGCATGTAAGAGTAGACTAAACGCCTTCTATGGGGTCGCGGTCGATGCATATCTGCATGCATTGTGTTTGTTTTGTTTGTACAGTACCGGCTGCTTAGCTGGCCCCCTCTCTCATGTAAGCAAGCAAGTTTCAAAGCTTTTACCTTCGACCACCCCGCAGAGCCTTGACGGTCTTGATATTCAATTCTCCAGCATGGCGATCCAGGAACTTACTCACCAGAGGATCATTTCGACTTCGATGAGTTGCAATCATGTCTTGCCTCGATGTCCTCCTGGAGCTCGTCGTCGAGTCTCGATGATAGTGTGGATGATGATGTCTCGATGATCCGGGAGAGACGAGATGTGGGATACGAGGTGGCTTGTCACTGTTTTTGGAGGACTTTCGTTCTCGGCTCGTTCGACGACGCGGTTGCTTGGGTGGTGCCGCCGAAGAGGAACATCCCGACGATTCACAGAGACTTGTATTGGATTCCCACCGACCGCTCGAGGAGTGGCCTTGAGAGGACAAGTCCATGAGGGAATTGCTCGACTTGCTCAGGCGTGTGTGGTTGTCGTCATGGCAAGAAGAAGATAAGCAGGGGATCTGGATCATTGTAGGAATTCCATCGTCTTGTAGATGGTCGTCGCTGCGACCACCCCGGATCCTGATTAATGCTGGAACACTCATCTTGTCTTGTGCCATGGATGATTTTGTAATTGTGGGTTGCATGAGCAAAAAGTTATGGAACGCGAGGAATGGGGGAGAGTCTGAAGAGGAGAGTCTGAGGAGGAGAGCTGCACTGCTCGAAATGGTTAGGCCAAGTAAAGAACTTTCGGTAGCCAAAACGGTGCTGCGACTTTTGGCAGTCGAGATTGGAGGCTGCAATATTTGCTCCTTCGTAGCAAGCCATTGGCTAAAAACTGAAGCAGGGTTCAACAGAAGGATCCATTCAAATCTGCCACGTGAGCATCTTGGAGCACCGGAACCCGTTTTTGAGCCAGAACAAGGCTGTTCTCAAAGATACAGAAGCTCAGTGGTATTGGAGGTAATAACAGAATGCGTTTATTGGTATCTGAACTCGTACAACCTTTGTTCTCCTCCATATAAGTGAAAAACATGAACGTTTTGTCCTTATGGTATCTCGGACTCGATTGCCAGAAAGCTTGGCCACGTCAATCCCGGTCGTGACAAACCATAAGTCAGTAAAGATAGCAACAGTTACTGTTTTCGAGAGAGCTAATGCTGCAGCTGTGAGGGGAATGAAGAGGTAGGGTTTGACTACTCAAGCGTGAGAATGGCCGTTGGGCTGTTTGGCTTTCGAGAGCTCTTTCGAGTATCTGACCCTCGCTGGCATAGTTTACAGTACTACAGCATGAGAGGGGGGTCTCAATGGTTGCTTCATGTATTGTCTCTCACCGCCCTTGTAGACCCGGGGAGGGTGGAGAAATCCAATCCATCTAAGGTAAACCATGACCCAGATATAGGTGGAGAGTGGTTGACAGTGGTAAAACATGGGACTGTCAACCAATGTATTTTTCAACAGAATAGCTAGGAATACAAGAGTGCTAGAAAGTGTTAAGAAAGCGAGGGACGTGGTGAAAGTGACAAATCTTTCATGAAACGGTGGCTTGGGATGCCATTGATTTTCTCCATCCCCCGGTATATTTGGCCCACTCTTGGATACTTGGATAAAGAAGCAACAGAGAGACAGAGAGGACCTGTGCAACCTGTGTCTTCCCGAAACGGCATCCAAGTCGCCGATACAATAAGGAAATCGCCGAGTGTCAGCTTGGGCTGGGCATTAGAATATTAGGTGTAAGATGTGATACTATTGCCTTTATCATCTACTGGCTTTTCGATGTTCTTTTGGCCGCATTGGTATATCCCTGGCTCCAATAAGATAGAAGTTGACATAAAGGAAGAAAAACCGACAGTTTAGCTGGTTGCCCTGTACCCTGCACCTACTAGCTAGTACATGTACTCAGTTTGAATTATTCAATCTGCTACCAAGTTTGAACGGCCAGTGGCAAAAAATATAAATGTTTGGGGTTTCTGCACTCTCCTTTCCTTGGCTACGTTGCACAAGTCTACACCCCAGCCCTCTGAAAGGCTGTTTCCCGAGTGAAGAAACGGCACAGACAATGGAAAGAAAGTCCATGGGAGAGAAGGGAGATGCTGTTGACATGACGTGGCCCCAAAAGAGAAATGAAAACTTGAAGGCCAGGGGCAATATGTCACAGCTTTGACGGCTACAATAAATTTTTGTTGTGCTTGGAGCAAATCTGCGATCTGTGGGAGTTACACGTGAATAATGGAGCCGCCCTGAACATCGACGAAGCTCGAAGACATCACGCGAATTCCGTGATGCAACCTGTTCTCAGAGATCCAACGGCTGATCCAACAAGATCCTGCTGTTTCGTTCATTGTGGCTGAGAAAAGTTGATAGCCATCTGTGATCTGTCGTCTGTTGTGCAAGCTGTTATGCGTGATCTGTTGGATCTTGGAAGAAGATACTAGATCTAGACTAGCTAGTCTGTTCTGGTTTCTCCTATCTCTATTCCGATGTCTCCCATAACAGAGAGTGCCATTATTGTATAAACACCATGACAGAAGCTGCTACTACTGATACCGATACCCCCACCATGAAGGCTGCCATTTTGCACAAGAATGGTGATCCCCTAACCGAGGAAGTCTTGAGTTTGGATGATGTTCCCATCCCAGAACCCAAGGAAGGAGAATTCTTGGTCAAGATTCATGCTGCATCGATCAATCCTGTGGATTGGAAACTGATGAATGGAGACATTCCTGGCTACAAGAGTGGGCCAACAGGCAGCGATTTGGCTGGAACCATTGAGAAAATTGGACCCAACACTACTACTACCGATCTCAAGGTTGGTGATGCAGTCTATGGTGATTCAATTGCCACCAAGGGATCCTTTGGAGAATACTGCATTGTACCAGCAACTGTGGCATCCAAGAAACCATCCAATATTTCCTTTGCAGAAGCAGCGTCCTTGCCATTGGCTGGACTGACAGCCTTGCAGGGACTCCAGAATCATGGCAACTTTGAAAAGGGACAAAAAGTTTTAATCTACGGTGGATCAGGTGGTGTGGGCTCACTGGCAATTCAAATGGCAAAGGCATTGGGTGCTTCGGAAGTGTATTCCACAGGAAGCAATGTCGAACTTATCAAAGGTTTGGGTGCTGATGTTGTGGTCAACTACAAGGAAGAATCCTTGATGGATGCCCTGAAAGGAAAGGACTTTGACTTGGTTTTTGATACAATTGGTGGACTAGAACACTGGCAAATCGCACAAGCATCCCTCAAGAAAGGAGGACGTTTCATTACCGTGGTTGGGGACGGTGGCTCTTTGGTCTCCCTGATTGCCAAAGCCACGTGGCGCAAAATGTTAGGAAGTGTTGGACTGGGCATCCCCTACGCATTCTTTTTGACTGACACAACGTATGATGGACTTGGCAAAGACATGGCTCAAATGACAGAAATGGTGGAAGGAGGAAAAGTCAAGGCTTTATTGGATGAACGACGATTTGAATTAACTCAGGAGGGACTGCAGGACTTTATCAAGGCCAGTATGTCGCACCGTGCAAAAGGCAAGCTGATTCTACAAGTTCAGAAAGAGTAGAGTAGAATAGACACAGCAAGTCCAGCTGGAGCAAGAGTTGTCTTCCGAGCGGTGAATCCTGCATATTTTGTCTTTGATGGGCTTCAAACTTCATAGCATAAGGTAACCGTTAATGAAATGCGCTTTCATTTTGTTTTTGTGTAGTCTTTCAAAGCTAGATAATGCCATGGTGTCCACAGAATCTGATTGTCGCTCGTTTGTTGCCACAGTTGTTGCCACCACTATCAACCCAAATCTCTGGCTACATGTACCGGTAGCTTGGTGCTTGGTGCTTGGTCCTTTAGAAGTTAATGAGGGAGCCAAACGGTCATTCGGAAGCCAAAAATGACCAAAAAGACCTGGATTCTGGCGACATAAAATTTGTTTCACGATAACAACGCATGGGATCAACCCAGCCTCCAAATACCATTCGACTGAATACAAAAGATGAAAGCACAAAGATGATCAAGCTGAAAAGTCACCGGCTGAAGGGAGGCAGAGTACAGGGTGGGATAGATAGCGGCAGAGTCCGGGGAGGAATAGTTCTGGCTTGTATCTTCTTCACTCACCTGATAGCCTACCGGACTCAGTCCAGATTCTCGGTCGATCTATTTGTGACCCCTCCTCCATCTACTACTACCACTTTGGAAAGCGACTTGGTGCCCCCACCACCTCCCGTAGTTCTCAACACTACGTTCTTTACGTTGCCCGAAGAGGAGCGGCAATTGACCCCCTTGCGATTCGTGGACCGCGAACAGTACACACTTCGAATATTGAGCTGGAAGCGAGCCCAGTTTCTGGCGGCATCGGTATCATTGCATTCTCAATGTCCGGGCGTCAAACAAATTCAAGTGGTTTGGAGTATCTTGCAAGAAGACGACAACATGACGACGACGAATCCAGACGAAATAACCGACAATCGCATCCCTGCAGAAGTGTTGGAAAACCCAAAGGTCGTAGTGGAACGAAGGACCACCAACCGACTCAATAATCGCTTCGATATTCTGCCCACCACTCCCACAAGCACTCTTGGCATTGTCATTTTAGACGATGACTTGATTTACACTTGCGAGGCACTGGATATGGGATTCTTTCTGTGGACTCAACATCCCGATCGAATGATCACGTATGCACCCCGACGCCATCTCGTCACAGACGCCTACTCCAACCCTCCCCGATGGCGATATGGGTGGCATCGCAATCAACAATATTCCTTGGGATTGACATCCACGGCGTTTCTACACCGTGATTATCTGCACTACTATACACATTATCTACCAAGAGACATGTACCAGCACATCCAAGATCACATGAATTGTGAAGATATTGCCATGAGTTTGCTTATTTCCAATCTCACACATGCAAAATATCCCATTGCCGTCGACGAGTGGGGGTTCACATCGCGACTGCAGCTCGCTCTCAAAACGGGATATGAAGGAATCAAGGCCGGAAAGAATCATATGCCACATCGATCCAACTGTGTCGATTGGTTCGCCACGGATTTGCAGCTCAAGGACAAGTTTGATGGCTATTCCACCTTTCGAGGTATTTCCACGTTTAATACATCCAACGTTCTTGCACCAGCGCCAACTCCAGGATTGCAACAGATCTTGGCCAATCCACGTTTTCATGCTTTGGAGGAGAAGCGAAGAGAATGGTTGCAACTAGACGGGAGAGAATTTGGCCGAGTAGTGACAGGGATACGGCGGTCCTTGGACCAGTACGCCAAGAGTCGCAATCTGTCATCCGAGGGGCACGGATGAGAGAGGATGCTGACAGTTTGATATGTACCGTACTGTGGTGTTGGTCATGCCATGCTACCCACATTACACATCATGGCAGTAGATGCTCGGCCTTGAGGCCAAAGGGCAGATTGTCTCAAGCAGCCCATAGCTAGTACGTGTAATAGAAATAATTAGATTTGACCACGGCTGACCGTACAATATTGAGTTCTTTTATTTGGTTTGTCCTGTTGCTTCGTCCATGATTTCCGTTCTGGCACCCCGGCAGGGGCTTCCAATTGACCGTCGTTGCTACAAACGTGATGATTGGCTTTGACTCCGCCGCCATCCAAAGTGATCCGATCCCTGCCAACGAGCTTCATCGGTATAGATCGAGCCAGGCAGGACAAATAAATCTGGCCCGAACAACGCAGACAGCAGCTTCGTTTGTCCCGATCATTGTTGGAATACTACTGCACAAACCTGACCAATCTTGTACTGGAAATGCAGGGCCTACTCCAGAGCAAAGGTTTGTGATTGTTTCTATAAGTATGATTGTAGTCCAATCGAATTGACCTCTGTTCCTTTTTCAGTACTGTGAATGCAATTTGGTACTCTATGGCTCAGCTTTCCTTGTCAAAATTGCTTCTTGGTCCTGGGTAGTTGAATGAAGTCGTGCACCTCTTGCCTTCTATTTTCTATAGCGTGATATTGGAAGGACCGTCGCATCATCGTCATGACCAGAGAGAAGGCTCCAACAAATGGAAAAGGGTTGTTGTGTACTGTACCAATGTGAAGGCTGATGACTTCCTCCAACCGCACGGCACGAGCCGCTGCGTCTCTCATACCTCCGCTGACTTTCGTGGTCGTCTGAGGACGAAAACGGAACCCTTGTGCCCTCGTGTAATGCGCATGTCGTCGTCAATGTAGTCAGTCACCAACCATCCGGTCGGACCTAGCAATCCAAGCGGGAAGTTGATGTCGATGGGACTCTTGGAAATGATCAAGCGACACGCTTGAAATTTGACATTGACTCGTCTGGCATTGCTGGCATGGGGAGTAATATCAATATCCACCGTAAGCGAAGCACGACGGGTGTTGGACGCGTCCGGGAAACCAGGAACGGCAAAGGTGACAATATTCCGAACCCGGCGTTTCTGCAGGTCTATGGATTGTGTGCTCTTGACATTGGCAAGTTCTTGGTCGATGCGGATGAGACCCAGACGCTCCAATTGATCTTGCACGGCACGAGGTAAAACTGGGTTGAGTCTCCCTGAGCTTCCATCTGGATTGTTGGAATACGATTGGTCTTCAATAGGACTTTACGCATGGCAAGAAAAGAAATGTATGGTTAGCAAGGTAGCATAAAGGGATATAAAAGGAAGATGGATTGGTTAGCTAGCTAGCAGCAAGCAAAAGCAAACATGGCCCAGCCCAGCCCAACCCAGCCACCTTTGCACTTACTTTATCCAAGTAAACAAAGGTCCTAGCGTATTGTACTCTTCACTTGATCTATCTTGAGCAGTCCAGAGCAATTCCCAAGTTCCTCCCAACTTGCCCAGTACGTCTTGGTCCGGCGTGGGACACACTTGCTCGAGGCGTTGTATCGCTCCCAATATATAGTTGGTAAAGTCTGGAGAAGTGGGTGCATTCGAGGGAGTTGATCCCAAGAGATTGAACAGCTCCTTTCGTCGCGACGCTCTTTCTTCTTCGGCCGATGCCGATATCGAGGCAGAAGATTCCTTGGAGGCAAAAGAAACCACAAGAGGCTTTTTCGCAGTTAAACGGCGGCTACCTGTTGATTCTGATACCAGAAACGCCAATGTTGAGCATGGGATCATCAGCAATAGAGCTGCTAAGACGGCCCTTGTGGTGGCTGGAGCGCGGAAATGCACCATGTTGCTGCGGTAATCTCTGCTTTTCCCTACGGTCGTACCAATACGTATACTTCTATAAGACACACAAACAAAACACCACCTGAATGGATCTGAAATCGTGTCCTTGCTTCGGTGTCTTTGCTTCAGTGTCCTTGCTTCAGATTTCGCAGCCAGGCGAAATCCTCGTCCACCTGCCTGCTGCCCGAATGATCATAGAACAAGCAGCCGGAGGCTGATGCCCTCAACTGTCAAAAAGAGATTTGATTGGTCAAATCATTTACCGTGTTCAACTGGACACACTATTGATAGCAAGTCTCCATAGCCAGCCAGCACGGGCACAGTGGTATCGATACCCATGGGTCCAGAGTACTGTGTCCAACAGAACACACAATATAAATCCCTATCCTTAACAAGGAAAATGTCCCTTATGTCTTTGGCAAAACCTCCACCGTGTTTATCTGGACACACTAGCGAGTCTGCATAGCCAGCCAGTACTGGTACCCATGCGTAGAAACTACTGTGTCCAACAGAACACACAAGATTAATCCCTATCCTTAACGAGCGACGAAAACAGCTGCAACAAACACACAAACACACACACACACACACACACACACACATACAGCGATAAAAGTGTGAAAGACCCTCAGTCCGTTGAGGGCAAAAGTGTGAAAGACCCTCAGTCCGTTGAGGGCAACACAAACAAAAGTGTGAGGCAGCCAGGCTTTCCTCATGTTGCGTGTAGCTTCTGAGATTGCCTGTGCCGTCTTGTTCACTTTGATTCACCAAGACTTACAGTACCGACAGGCTCAGATCTTTGTATTCAATGACAAAGTAGCTGTTGTGCCAGTGTGTCTCCTATTTGCGATCACTGGTATCTTCTTTTTGGGACATTTTGATTTGAGCACATATGATACCGTTGCATATTTCTTGCACTATGCAGGAGCTGCCTTTGTGACTCTGGGAAGTCTGGGGCTTGTTATCCTTGATGACTTCTCCATGCTCAGTGTCAGTCTGACTGCTGGATTTCTGTTCTTTGGCTCTGCTTTCTTTGTTGCGGGAGAGCTTGTCCCAGCTTATTCTGAAGATGTGGCAAAGGTAAACTTATACAGCAAGCTATGTGTCTCTACTGAAGTCATTGGATGTCTGCTTTTAGGACTGATTCTAGGATTCATCATGAATGCCAGTGGTCCAAACCATGGGAACTTTTGGGCATCCCCCTTCCACACAGTTACAAACCGAACGATCAATACATGTGAGGCAACTTTTTGAGGAGTAAAGGAAGTGACAACGTAGAAGTCACAATTCCTACAGTATTTTCTAGCAGGTTATTGGTGTGAGTGTGTCTCTGAAATCATCGCATTGGTGGATTTGGCTGAGACTTTCCTGGGTTACGCTGGCGCTGGTTACCTAGGTTTGCTCCAGTCCTTTACGACGACAGGATTGCCGCCATCGTACTGTCTCACGTGGCGTAAATGTACCCGACGGTAGCCCCAACCCCAATATGGAGGTGTCTCAGGCATTGAAATTTTGGGTCAAACGTTGTTTGGTTCATCCCTGGATTGAGTCACCTTATCTGGAACTCGAGACCCTGTAATGCCCATATTGCAACCCAGAAGGATTTACACCAGTGTGGTAACACCTCGTCTTTTGGTTGCTAACCAAATCATCCCAATGGTCAAGTATATTGTAACTTTTCCCTCAACCCACCCTCCAACCCTTTTGATACCTAACCGCTCCATTGCGGTATCAACGAAAACGTGTTAATCACGAATCGCCGTGTTTATTGTTACATTGCATTCCTTGTCCAGAAAGATAGAACCGCCAATTTCTCTTATCCAGAAAGATGCCTGTTACACCCCCAAAAGATTGGCGGCTTGTGCGTCGTTGACTTGAAATAGCAGAGAATCCGTGTCACTCTTGTCGTGATCTACATGGTTGTTGCGCCGGCGGGAGGTGGGCATCAATCGTGCCAGCAAATGCTGTCGCTCTGTTTCCACATCGGCGGCAGCGGATCCAGAGTTCGTGGAGGATGATTTGGGAGAGTCTACCAGTTCGTTGGTGCCGCCATTCTTCTGGCCCATCCGTGCCAGTCGCCGTTGTCGTTGACGCTCGGAAGCTCGCTTGGCTCTATAGAAATTCCCCACGCATAGCACAACGATAAAACCAACCAGAAATCCAAGAAAGATGGCGGCCTGTTGATCATAGTGACAGAATGTCATTTTAGATGAGTCCAATAAAACACATTGATTTTATTCATTTTCATCTACTCACAGTCAATACCTCTGTCATCGATCTACCTCTTGATTTGTACGTCATTATTTCAACACTATATCAGCCAGCTCTTCGTTGGTGCCAGTCCGAGGGAGATGCATACCGGTACCTTTGATGATAGTGAGGACTGAAGGTCGAAGGTCCACCTTTGTCATTGAGGGTGGCTGCGTCGAGAGATGCGAAGCGCAAGGAGAGTTTCTTTCGCAACTAGAGATAGAGTTAACGAGGGTTAGCCAGCGTTACTGCATGGTGCAATCCAATTCTGATTAGAAACGAACCGTCTACTTTTAAGGGTCAGGCAGGGACCCGAAGGTCGGAGGTCTGACCGAGGGCTTAAGGGAGGGCGCAAGCCCGACAGCCCGATGGTCAGGCCGGAGACCGATGGGGCACAGACGTCCTTAAGTAGCTGGTTCGTTTCGAATGGAACGATAACGGCTGGTTTTGTATTTAACGGTCGGTCTGTGTAGGGCTGTGTAAAACACTACCGTACCAATACAAAACCTGCCGGTTCGTTCCTGAGCCATCCAGACCGGAATACTACACGTGGGCACTGACATATACAGTCTATTCTCTCTTATGTCTATTGGGTGTGCATCCAGATAAGTATAAATATAAGAGAGAAATACACATAACAATTTTGTCTAGCTATTTCCTAGTGAAGAGCTGGTGGAGCGTTGTGTCTCTCGTGGTGGTGTCTCTCTTGGAATGGCTCAAATGCCTTTTTAACACCCACTTCAGCTGTGGTGGCCCCTTTGCTTTCCTAGGACTGCCTACCATGGTGGATTGTCATGCCACTGCTGAGGAATCTTGACAACTGCATGAAATACCCTTATGTTGCACCATATAGCTTGAGTCATTAGTAACTGGTGACTCAAGGGGGGGCACTCTATGAAAGCATAAATACAAGAGAGAAATAAATATAAGAATAATAAATATAAGAGAGAGTAGACTGTACCGCTATGGCTTCAGTTTGCTATGGTTGACCTATAGAGTGGAAGACTCAAACCCTGGTAGAACCTTCCTCTCCCTTGAGCTACCGGAACCGTAGCCCCAGGGAAACAACAAACTAGGCAAGAAAGCTCCAGGCAAGCACCCAACCAGCCGTAGGTTATTGGGAGGCTTCAAGGGCTGCCACCTCTCTAGAGAGCTCAGAGGACGAGGCTACTACGGTAGCTACAAGGAAAGAAGCAATCCGTAAAGAAGACTCGTCACTTCCAGGCCGGCTGGTCCAAAAGAACTTCTTCGAGGGCTGCTACCAATACGCTTGGCTGACATGAATGTTGACTGCATTGGCGTCTTGCTCAGAGCCACTTGGTGCCGGTACCAAACTGATTCTAAGAAACGGGTGCCTTACGTGAGTGAACTGATGAAGGTTTAAAGATATAGTTAATTTGTTTTTGGACACGATGATTTCGTATCAGTGGGTCAACATACCATGTCTTTTCTTTTACAGTGCGTGGCGAGCTTTTGTTGCCTTCACCCAAACCAAATACGTACGAACCCAACCCTAATCCTTGCTTGCATCAGCTTTGCGAAGGCAAACCAACGGCCAAAAAGATCTGACTCCTTTATCCTTGCTACTAGCTAGCTAGCCAAACGAAAGAATCGAAAACAGAATCCTGTTGCACGTGCTAACAATAGCACAAAATATATTCTTCTATTCCATCCAACCCTTTAACCCAGAAACAAACAATGAGGCCCTCTGTATTCGCACTATGGATTTCTTCTGCCTTTTTGGCAAGTGAAGCAGGAGCATTTGTGTCGCAATCCAAGTCGGCACCCAGACTCGAGAGCAGTCTTTTTGCTCGAAAGCCCTTTATCACCGGAAACTGGAAGCTCAATCCATCCACCAAGGATGAAGCAGTTGCACTTGCCACTGGAATCGCCGACTCTGTCACCGCCGATTCACCTGGCGATATTGGTCTATTCGTCCCTTCTCCATATCTGGAAACTGTGCAAAAGATTGCTGGTGACAAATTCGTGGTTGGAGCCGAGGTACGTACCTTTTTCTCCCTCGATGCTGTAATGAATACTATACCCACAACAATTCTCATCATTATCTCTTTCGTGTGGTCAGTGTGTCACCCCTGAAACTGCTGGTGCCTTTACTGGTGGAGTTTCTCCCTCGATGATCAAGAGTATGGGAATTGAATGGGCATTGGCTGGACACTCGGAGCGCAGAACCATCAACAAAGAGAGCGACGATTACATTAATTCTCAATGCAAAATGTTGATTGAAAGTGACATGAATGTTGTTCTCTGTATTGGGGAGACTCTTGAGGAATTCGAAAAGGGCCTTGTTGACGCTGTCTGCGAGGTTCAGCTCAAGAAGGGATTGGCTGGTGTGTCGTCTGAGGAGATGAAGCAAGTGACAATTGCCTACGAACCTGGTAAGTTTGCACATCTTGGAATTTAAAAAAACATGCTGTCACACTGTTTTCTGACCGTGTTCAATGAATGGATTCTTCTTTCTGTTCGCTTTTCGTATGATGCAGTGTGGGCCATTGGAACTGGAAAGGTTGCTACCCCTGAAATTGCTCAAGATGTGCACTCTATTTGCAGAGGAATTCTTGGTGAAATGTACGGCGAACAAGTGGCCGAAGATACCCGTATTCTTTATGGAGGAAGTGTTAGTCCCGACTCGGTTGACGGTCTCATGGAAAAACCAGACATTGATGGAACTCTTGTCGGTGGAGCAAGCCTTGATGCCACTAGTTTTGGAAGGATCATCAATTTTGTCACCAAGAAGGAACCAGCCACAGTATAAACTCCATAAATGTGCATTACGGTATAGTTGATGTTATATTTTAAAATATAATGAAGAGGTGCACCATTTCACTTTTGACTTGATCGCTACATTCAAGTTTTAATTATTTTGCTGAAAGAAAGGTGCCGGTACATGCACCCTTCGTGCCAATAGCTCATCGTCCTTGACGAAATAGGATCCGTAACATTACTATCTGCGCGGGGATGGATTTGTTCTCTGCATGGTTGGAGGTTTCTCGGACAGGATAAATAGCTTCCTCGCGGATGACAATATTGCATGCCAAATACGCATGATTGGAGCCAACATTAGAAGCTTTAAGCAAACAAAGTGTATGTTAAATCTTTCTTGGGCTGGGAGGCGCACCGTGGAACAAAGATACTCATCAGTATCCACGATTGAGCTAGTGACCAGTAGAGAGCCACCACGCTCCGCGACGCTCCAACCACATTTTGTTTTGAAATCTGCAACATGTGCCGTGGCTGAAAGATCTTGCTGTGATGTACATCATGAATCATGAAACAAAGACAAGTCCAGGCTGCGCTGTCGGAGTTGAAGACGAGACACTTGGCATTGTCAAATTCATCAGTTTTGACTCACTTTGTGTCTTGACGAGAGAGTTCCCTCGTTTCGTCTTGACTTGCAGACTGTTGCCTCCATCTCCTCTTTCCCAAAGCAAAATAACAAATCTCAATCAACCAATGGCACCATGGAAGGGAAGGAGAACAAATGCGACTACAACCAGGACACTTGGTTGAGTCTCTTGGGATTGTTGCATCCTACAGAGTTCTTGGTAACAGTGGATCACTCGCAGTTGTGGCGGAAGCATGTGGCATGGAGCAAACCGGATGGCAAAGAGCTTCGGAACTTTACAACCCAGCGGTTTTCTTCCAATATGGTCTTCATGTCCTTGATTTTGGCGGCAGAAATGAATGTACTGTTCAATAGCAGCCAGATCACTACCGATATTCGGACCCACATGATCAATGGCAACTACTTTTCCTTGAAACACTGGATTGGGTTGGTCATACTCTTGTCGGCTTGCGTGACAGTGATTGCTTTGGTCAGCACGTTCACAGCCTGGGGGTAAGGAAGGATATATAGTCTAGTGGACATCCAATGGATTAGGATTTTGTTTTCTCATTTGCCTTTTTTGTTTTCTGCAGGATGGTCAGTTCCATTGGAGACAAGAATGCACATTGTCTGCTGCGTTCCAGCACTGGCCAGCTGGTGACAAGCTTACCGAGCAACTATGTCGTTGCAAGTCTGTACCTATTCCTTGGATGGCTGGTTCTGTTTATCATCGAGTTGACTAAAGGACCAGTGCGAATTGTGCTTCTGTTGGTCGTCACGTATCTTTTCTTTCAGACCGTAGTATCTCTTTCAGCTTTTGGACGGCTCATCATTCACACGGGAGCCATGGGGAGTAGGCCTGTCTTGGACCCTGCGTTGGAGAAGGCGCTGTTGCCCAGTGGATTGCACGCATCCCTTCTAATCAAAGCTACGGACCGAAAAAGAAGACAAACTTGTGTGGTAAGCCAACCAATACAATAAACATTGCGAGCGCTTTGATCTGTTCGAGTCAGAAACCTCATCATCTATCATACCTTTTGCCTCATAGATGTCCATGTATCGAACTCCAAAAAGAAGGATAAAATCCACAGACAGTGCATCTTGGTCGCTCAGCGGAGAGGGCCTTCGTGTGCGAGGAGACAGCAGAGATTTGACGCAAGTAAGTTCGCTGTCGAGTAGTAATATCTTCACCACAAAGGGTAGCACGAGACGCCGGGAAAGCCAGCGTTCAAGCCCACCCATTGATGATGAAGTTGCAACGGCATTTCGCATGTCAAGTGACACATTTGTTGGCAAGAGTCCTTCTTTCCCGACACCCACCCGTACGTCGACGTGTTCTTCCTCTGCGGGCACGCTCCTACCACCTCTTACTCAGGACGAAGAAGTCGCAATCATGGAAGCCATCCGTTCCATAGACTCTAACCTTCAGACCCCTCGGTCGGATTGCAGCATCTCATCCTTCAGCATGAATGAAAAGGGAAACCTGCTGCCGGACTACGGTCCAGACAACAGCAACCCCAATCTACTTTACGGTAGCATCTCCGAGTCCGAGGATGATTTTCGTGAATCCTTTGGAGGCGTCGTATCCTTACCAAGAGCGTCCGTACTCAACAACAGCGTAAACGGATGCGACCTCAAGAAGGTGGTCGAAGATGCGCTCTCCACTACAACTAGCAAGTCAGGCTCTCGAAACCAGGGACAAGGAGAGACTCCTCTACGACGGAATGGAGGGTCCCGAGCTGCTGCTGTGGATAAAGTGAGGTTCAGTTTCCGAAGTCGGAGTGGATCTTCGTCTTCAAATGAAAGTGCGGGACAACAAACCAGTCGCAGGTCGCTTCTTGGATCACAAGCTCCAAGTCGCCGGTCACTGCTACACGGCTTTCGGCAGGCGAGTGTGAGAAACTTTATTCAGGCGGAGTGGAACGAGGAGAATGACGTCCGGGACATGTATGATATTGCGCCACCTGCGGAAGTGGTGTTCGAAGATGAGGATGATGTCGAAGAAGACGATTCGGACGAAGATATCGATAGCAGCGAGGTGGTCATGCCTCATCCCAACGTTTTGAATTCAACTCGGCGCCTGAAGTCCCTCAGGCGACTTGTCAGCAACACATCCCTCGACGAGGCCTTAGAGTCTGTAGGATCTACAGAGAAGCGGCGTGAAGCAGTACATGCGATTTCAACAAAGAAGCATCCTCACGACGTCAGCAAATACGATATTGAAAACGCTGTTGGGGGTGAAGAGGACGAGGATGATGATTTGCTGGTGGGAGAAAACATACACCTTATGTCGAGCCCTACGAAGGGGGCGTACCGGTAGCTCTGCCTGTTGGGAATCGATTTGTATTTAGTCCTGGGCTATAGCTCATTATTGTTTTGCAACAGTTTCACGGAGTTGGAGTGTGGCACCCTGAAAATAAGCTCCCTTTGTCGGGCCTTTGGAGCACCTCAATGCCACCATTTGCTTGTGAGGAGGCAGGTCGGCACGCACAGACAACTAGAGAGCTGCCAGTGGCTCTTTGTCGTTCCTTGTGTGCATGGCGTTTCTGAGATGGTGGCAGGAACGAATGACCAAGCGGCTAGCTTGAAGCAGACCAAGAAAGTTGGCTGTAGCAGATAATGAGTGACAAGTCACTTTGGAAACTATTTCTTATGAGGTCAATGTATATAGCTAGCTGGATAGACTTGCGATCCGACGCTGACGCCCAATCTAGCTTATTACGCTTCCGTCGGCACCGAACTAGGGGCTTCTCCGCTTACGGATCGGTGAATTGGACGAGTCTTTTGACTACTAGTGTTTGTTTGTGTCATTGCTTTCAAGTTGATCTCGTAGGAGGGCCCGCCCCTGTTCTTCACAGTAAAGCGCCAAAACACTGGATCTTCTTCAAAGACGGATACTTGGTATCTTTTTTCCACTGTTTTGCCAGCATCGGTAGGGAAAACATACCATCCATCTGGGTTGCCAGAGGAGTCGTTTTGCAGGTAATAGAACCAGGTGACCCTATGGTGCTCTGACTGATTTGATATTGGAAATGCTTCCGTCTTTGCATTGGTGAAACCACTTTGAACTCGTTGAACTCTTCGGTTCAAGCTATCAAAAGCCTTGCCCAGTTTAGACATGTATAGTTGCGCTTCAGACTCACGAAGCAGCGCCTCCACCTTTGGAGTGTTGTTGCGACCAAACAAAACAGTCTCAGAGAGTATATGTATAGCTTCCTTGTAGCACTTTTTGGCTTCCTGTTTGTCCCCATTGGAATAGTAACAGACAGCACTGGAGAGCAAGCAGGTGAAACAAATGCTGTTGTCTGCCGCATCTGCATTCCTGCACATTTGCAAGACATCCTGAAACTCTGCCAGCGCCGCCAGAGGCTGGTTGTCTTGAAACAGGAGAATGGCAACCTTGAGTGTGACATGCCTGTCAAAGAAGCGGTTGTAATCACCAACAACCACTTGCTGAAAATATTCCATGGCAAGGTCTGATTGCCGACCATAGTAACTATACAAGTCACCGAGAGCCACAAGGGCTTCATCCACAACCGTGTGGCCATCTCCGAGATGTTGTCGACCCACATACAGACTGTCCTTGTAGCAAACAATGGCTCGTGCTTCGTCACTTTTCTGACAAAGTGTGTCGCCCATCTCCAATAAAACGTCTGCTACAAATTCATGGCCCGTTTGACTGCCAACCGAAGCCCCAAGCTTTTCTCTCAAGAATGACATATTCTCTTCGAGAAACTGATTGGCAAGATCAAATTGATTTTGGATGCAATAGATCCTTCCAATGGCTCGTGTAGTGTCAATGACCCGCCTCCTTGACACATAGTGTTTGAAAATATCGAGCGCCTGTTGTAGATAGCCCATCGCATCTGCCAGATGGTCTTTTCCCACTTTCATCAGTTCACTGTTGTCCTTGAAGTGGCTAGAGCGCTCCATGCTGCGCAAATTCAACGATTTAGCGGCCATGAGAGCCTCGTAGCCTGTGAGCTCTGCGGTTCCCAATAGATAGAAAGTGTCTGCTATGTTTCTAGCAGTAGCTTCCACAGCATCAGCACCTTCTTCTTCATGCTCCAATCCTTTCCATATCTGCAGAGCTTTCTGAAACGAGCTCGCAGCTCCCTTAGGATCATCATTCGTGATTTGTGACTTCCCCAGTTGACGATAGGCGCGGGCCTCCCAATGGACGTCTCGTCCAGTCCCTTTGATACTTTGGTAGTATTCCAGTGCCTTTTGTACCTGTTTTGCATCATCCAGCTCCCTAGCTTGATCATACATTTGGGTAACCAAACGTCTCATGAAAGCAAGATCATCAGCGCCTTGTTTTTGTTTCCGCTGCAAATCTCGGAGTTTTTGATCAATCTGATCAATTTCTAGTTGTAGATTGTTGTTGCCATGGTTACTTCCTTCCTCTCTTCTTCTTCCAATGAGAGTCTTGCGTTTCACTGCTTTCAAGCTGACCCGAAACGTAGGTCTTGGTCTACGAAGAAGACTGATCTGAAGACTTTTTAGGAATTCATGGATCCGCAAGCTCTCCATGGCTTCTTGGATGTGTCTCTTCTTTTCGTTGGAGTTGATAATGTTGTCTTCAGAGACATTATCAGTAGTCGTGGTGGCAATGGTGGATCCACTGTACCTTCGACTTTCTTGAGCCATGCTGAAGCCAGTGGGAATATGATATGGAAACAGAGTTGGATGCATGAAGGGATCTTGATCAATAAGACCGGCAATCCAAGAAGGCTGGTCTTCCCACAGAAGCGAGGATAAAGAAACTCGCTGAGTGGAGTCATAATCATTCTCAACCTCGTCCTCGTCTTCGCCTGGGGGCTCCGGTGGCATCAATAGTCTTCCAGTGCTCTCAGTCGAGTCAGCTAAGGAGGCAACCAGTTGGTCCATGTTCTGATCAATTGTCTCTGTGGTAGCCTCTGCCTCAGAGGTGGTAGCATTGGCCTCGGAGGTGCCGAGGGAAGACTCCCCTGACAATTCCTGCTGTCTCATAGTCAGCCAGCTCAACTACCGCTAACAACTACTAGTACGGCAACTCCTGTATCGTATGCAGCTCCTCTTCTACATGTACGTGTAAAACTTTCTTCAGTGTTTGGTTTTTTAAAGCCAGCGGGTAGGCTTTTACATGTAGTTCCGAAGAAAAGACCAGGAACGTCTTGCTACCGTAGAAGAAGGGGGTTTTAGAGTAGGGAAATTAGCTACGGAAGCCAGCCGGGGCCAGCTACCGTACAGTAGTGATCACAAGCGGCTCAAGAGATCAGATATTCCCCTCAACACGTGAAAACTGGGCGCCATGGCGTCTGTTGTGGGAGAACCACCAGCCAAACGAAAGCGGGTTGACGATGTTGCTGATGGAAAAAATGGTGGTATGGAAGATGATGCCACCGCCAAGCGAAAATTGGCAGAGGCAGGATTTGACCCAAATGATTGCATCACAGCCATTGATCCACCCAGATCCAAGTGGCCAAAAGTTGGCAGCTGGAAGTCCATTACCCCCATGACATACTTCTGTTTCTATGGTGACCTTCCCATGTGCCGGTATATTCTCAGTCAGGGTGGATCAACCACAAAAGCCGGCGGGGAGTTTTCAATGTACGCAGCAATCTACAAAGGAAACATGGAGGTTGTGCAGTGGTTGTTTCAAAACGGAGCCAAGGAAGACACTCTATCCATCACTGTAAATGGCCTCAGTCCCTGGTATCTCTGTTGGCGGGGACACCATAAGGAGCTACTTGTGATTGGCAAATAGTTCTTGGTGAATGGAGTATTTGAATTGGATACAATCACAGTGGCCAACCAACTACGTAAAAGAAACGGAACATGGGAGGATCATCGCCCAAATGTTTTGTCTTGGTCACAGGATGTGCTGAAAATGCATGGCTGCTTTGACACATTCCTCATGGGAACTTTTATTGGCCCAGAGTTTTCCACTCAAGCCCTATACACGAAGCTGGAGGCAAAGCTTGGCTCCACGAAGGCTGCAAATATTGTCATAGATGGCCTTGGCAAGGAGAAATGCACGTCTTTGTGGACAGAGCTGATGGAACCTTACAAGAAATCCCCGGTTCGGTGTTTCCATGAAAATATTGGGGTGCTGAATTGCATTGCAGAATTTGTGCATGGGTTCAGCGCCAAAGAGATTGAAAAGATTCACCAACTGACCAAGTTGTTACATCAGAGTTTGAAGGAGCATCTACATAGAAGACATCGAGGCTGATTGCGGGGGTGAAGATGATGGCAGCGGCAAGGCATGGATTGACTTTTGGAGACCCACCGAAAGTACCAGTATCTTGAAGGTGCGTGGTATAAAGTGCATATTGATTAGATTACTAGTAAATTAAATTCAAGTAGTGAATGCAACACTGAGCGAGCCTTGGATCAAAATCCGTTACCTCCCAATCATTGTGTCTATTGTCAAATGCCGGTTTTCTACCGTCCTCCTCCAAACCACTGCATGGCTCCAAATCCTTTGCCTCTTTCTACGCTTTCTCCGATATTTTTTTGTTCCGCACATCCATGGCATTGCGAGCCTACTGAAACAGATTTCATGTTTGGGGTGAATAGCCTCCATTTAGCTAGCAGCTAGCTAGCTACACGTACCGGTACGGCTGTGATGATGCTTGTACTAGCACCTGGTAACGCCGCTGCCAGCAGAGAGATTCAGGCCACGATGTTTGGCGCCCTTTAGAATAACACATTTGAGAGAAGTTACCGCTTCAGTAAGCCAGCAGTTTGCAGCCGCGCTCAAGCTTCACCTCAGACCACCAACAGAAACACCTCCACCCTCCAAACAGAGCTTTGTCCCATCGGGAGCTCATTTGGCTCCAATATTCGCACCAAAATAGCTAGCCACTATCTCGGTAGCCAGCTACTAGAACCACCATGACAGAGTATGCCGTTCCTGACCCTTTGACAAAGTTGCCACTTCGAAAGTTTGAGCATTTTCGCGTGACGACCCATGATGCTCCCCCCGAACCGCTGTCTTCTAGCACTACAACTACTGTTGTAGCATGTCGTGTGTGCGAAACCAATCATTCGAGATATACGTGTCCACGATGTGGGATACCCTATTGTTCGGTGGCTTGTTATCAGTCACATAACAGCAATAGCAACAACGATGCGTCTTGTACAGAAGGCTTTTATCAAGAAAGGGTCCAATCGGTGCTACAGCTAGAACGAAAGGCCAAAGTGGAGGACACGCATCGGATGCTTCATCGACACTACCACAACGAGATGAGTGGTGTGGAAAATATTCTTCAAGAAGTATCCAATGAAGAAGAACTGGACACGGAACGATTGATGGAAGTCTTGGCGCTGCTGGAGCTTCAAGAAGAATCTCATACTGGCAGTGACCAACAGCGGGAAATTCAACAACAATTAGCTAATCTGCTCGCCAAATCTCCCAATTTAAAGAGCGCCTTTGAAGCGTCCTTGGAACGAGGAGAAGTGCAACAGCTGGTCCTCCAACCCTGGGATCCATGGTGGAGACCCGTTCTGGCATCCAAAGACGACGATGATCAAGAACAACAAACCACGTCAACATCAGAAGGTCCCACCTTGGATGAACGGTTACTAAAAGTCTCATCTTTTGAATCCTTACTGCCAGCTGCCAAAGGAGGTACCAAAAGACCACTGCCCAACTTGACATTCAACCTACTGGAAGTTCTCTATTGGATCGCCCACACATTGCGGCAGTATCACGGAGTGACAAATGCCACTGCCGATCCAGAGACGGCTGTGGAAGCGGCCACGACCTTGCTACAATCCTCCACGGTACTCTCCAAAGATGCCAGGTATTCGTGTCTGGAAGAAGTCATGATGAGTCTCACCCAGCAGACCAAGCAGCAGCAACAGACGCTGGCCGAGGATGTCGAGTTGATTGTGGGTCACAGGCGAATGGTCGGCAGGGCATTGTTGGAAGCATTGGATATTTTCAAGGCTGCCATTATCGTGCTCAAACACAACAACAAAAAGCATACAGGAACTTCGCCCGACGATGCCGGTGCTGAAGAATCCTTGCTGCTGCTGGACTTGAGACGCAAGCGCAAGAAAATCGAATTCTTCTTATCCTGGTCACAGTATGCTACTAGTAGTATACACTCTGCCAACAACAACGACAACAGCAACAATCAATCCTTGTCCGTGATTCTGCCAGAGCAAACTCCAGAATTGATTCGAGCTTGGATTGATCACTACGGCCAGCTAGCAGCAGAGTGCGATAGCACAGACGAAGCCGAGAAGAAGGATCCCTTTGTGGAAGAGTTTGTGTCTGCTGCAGCTACTGTTCCGTCCAGCAACCATCAGGGACATGGTAGGATTCTGCACCAACCAAAGGGACAAGGGAAGAAAACCACCAAGAAAATGATTGAAGTATTGGATTAGCTAGCTAGCTACCTAGGGCGACAAAATTCTCGGTCAAGAACAATCCGATGTACCGGTACTATTTGCAACATGGAAAGGGCAAAGTGGGAGCAGTGTGAAAAGAGACGCCTCTACTACTTGCTAGCTAGCTAGCTGCCTGCAGAAAGACTACTTTTCATTATTTCTTTAATGTTGCCACGGCAATGCAAAGACGCGATGTCCGTGGTTGCCATTCGCTTACGGGAATGTGCCAAGCAGTGCCTTCCATTCCCTCTCTGTTGATTGCATTGCCTTGAATTTCGCAACTGAAAGAATCAGCTGCAGCAAAATTAATCTTTCTGTCTTCCCATTCATCTTCGATAAAAGGAGCAATGGCATAAGTGACAATGTGTGAACTAAACCATCGCCGGAACAGCTGTGGCTCCAACATCTCCAATTTATGATCACGCATTTGATCATTGGAGATGAGGATTGGTCGAATGCCAGGCAATATGCTGGATTGGCTTGAAGTCTTCATGCCATTTTGATTTGCTATGCTTGCAAGCATCCAATAGTAATCGTCAAAGTAATGTGCGGGCACCACGTACATTTTCTGTTCATTGATGAGTCTGGGGTGGAAGCAAGGATGAGATAGCCGCTCATTGCGCCTGGAATCATGAAACCATCCTTCTGCTGGACATACCTAGTAATCACATCAAGGTCAGCAGGTTTCAGTTGCTGATAAGCACCTTGAGCACGTCGGAAGCTTGAGTTGACATACTTCCTTGGCATTATTACCAATGGGTTCTCCCCGAGTCGTTCAAGCTCGGCAACCACCTTTTGTACTTGACTATATCGAACAGTCCCTTGGCCAAAGTAAGCAACATTGGCGCCATCTATTGACAGGAGAGGGAGCAAAAAGCCATGAGCCAAAGTCTGTGCATCGTATAGAAAGGAACAACCGGGCATCATAGAACTCACCTACAAAGGCAGTGAAAGGATCTCCTTCTCTGTTTCTGTGTGCAGCAAGACGTTGATGAAGGGATGAATGAGAATCAAGAAATACAGCAAGGCACCAGGTGCGAGGATCTCCTGCCTCTTACTCTAACCAATCCCCAAACTTAATCAGCTCTTTCTTGGCATCGTCGCCACTGCTCTTATTCTTGCTGCTTTTCTTCCTACCAGCAGTGAACTCTACATGCTGAGCTTCTGCCATTTCAAATAGGGCGTTCCGCATATGTTGTCGCTGGCTGTCACTGAGGGTGTTCAAGCGCAGTTTGGCACCTGTAGCGGGACAAACAGATGAGATTGGATCAACATTCACTCTTCCGACGCAAAATTGCACCCCCTCGCTGGTCAGTTCCCAACCATCCACGGCATTCGCGGCATACGGAATCTCCCTTCGATCATTCAAAAAATCTCCCAGTAGCTTGAACCCAGCTCTAAAGTGGTTGTACATATCCAAGGCTGTAGCATCTGAAACTTCCAGGACATCCTCCCCCATACCAAGCAAAATTTCATCCAAAAGCTTTGGACCAGTGTCTGCTGACAATCCAAGGTTTACTGCATCATCAATGATGGGTGAATGCAGTCCAAAGACACGATTCCTGGCAAGTGCTCCAAGGATGAGTGAATAGGTTTCTCCGTCCATGTAAGCCCGAGGTGCAGCGCGAATAAGTTGCCACAAGCGTAATACGGAGGATGTGTCCCCAACTTTACAGTAGTGTGTCAATAGCGGCGTGAATGTACGTAATCGTTTGCATTCCTGGCCATCATCCTGTCAAAGATAAGAAACAAATTGATGTTATCAGTAGTAGTTGCAATGCGTAATGACGTTGGATTCTTTTGTGGTGACAATCTTACAGGCAACTCCTCTATCAGAGCCTCCGCACTCTTGGTGTCGTTCAATGCCACCAAAGACTTGATACGGAGATGGACGGAACTTTCTGCGGCACCATACAACAAATCATGACAGGTAGCCACCTCCAATGATAAATCTGCCAAATCGTCATTGAGGCCAATCACAAAGAGGAAGGAACTCAGGACGTTTGGCTTGAGAATCATGCCACCGTTTTTGATTTTGGACCATGCTGGCACAATAGGCAGTGGCGTTTTATTCTTGGCGCAAGAAGACACCAGGTTACAGATACACTGCATGGCCAACGCGTATTGGTGAGGATTGAAATTTGTTTGTTCCAGAAAGGCTTGCCGTCGTGAGCTCAAGATTTGCCGAAAACTTTCTGTACTGTCTGAACCGGTAGCAATTGGCAGTGTTGATTGTGGCTCTTCCAGCAAAAGGTAGTCTCTTACACTTTCAATTTCTTCTGGTGTGACTTTCTTGATAGCCTTCCGAAAGCTAGTCATTTTATCTACAATCTCGGTCATGGCTTCATGGTAGGCATTCCAGGACTCGGAATGTCCTGCTGTAGTGCAATCATTTTCTGTGGGTAGCTGTGTAGGTGGGTTGTTGGTATCGTCCATGAATTCTCTGTCATGTCTCGTATGGACTTGCTTTCGACGCTGGCAACCAGGATGCAGTAGCAAGGGATTATACGGGTTGGTTGGAATGCGATGATGGTGGATCTGTCTTGTGGCCCAGGGTAGGCTCGGAATGAAGCTACATGTACTGGTACCAGCAGTCCAGGGCCGGCAATGAGCTCTACGGACGCAACCGCCAAGCCCGAGAGAAAGAAAGAGGACTCCAGGGGAACGGCGAAATCCAACGAAAAGAAAGTGCAATGGCATGGGCGGTGTGTATGTCCTAGCTACCGTAGGTAAGAGTGAAGGACCGATGAACAGCCAGAAAAGGGATGGAAAAAAATGAAAGTGATGGCTGCAATCGATGCGACCGCCAAGATCCGGATATGGATCCTGTTGGTGAATGATTCAATCATGTGTCATCGTGACTTGGTTAGAATGTATGTACAATATGATGTACATGTATGTGGTTTGGCTTTTGGTTGTGGATTAGCTGGTAGTCTTTACTCTACATATCTCTGCACTACCATAGAAGCTGGTCGTGCCTTAGAGTTGTTGTCTGGCCAGGAGGCACTGCAACAGGTGCTGCACAGGTGCTGCGCAATCAAAATATTGACTGACAACACACTGTACACCTGGTTCCAGCTCCAATGTGGCTGTGGCCAGTGCTACAATGTGCTTGGGGATCTTCCAATGGACTGCTTTCCAATGACCAGGTATTTTGCCTAGGTGTGGTGGGGGCAACACTTCCAGCAGGTCCAGCTGGCAATTGTCTATCTTCAAAGTGAGAAAGGGTTGTGGACATTTTGACTTTCTCTAACTGCCAGTTCTTGTTGGACAATGTCCTACTGGTAATCCTGACATCCAATGTGGCTTCTGTCTGATCTCGACCATCAGTTCCGGCCATGGCTTGTGTCCCTGTAAATGATATCCACTATGAGTTCGTGCTGGCAGTTGATCTTTGGTATCACAGTCCCAGCGTCCCTGCAAGTGATATCTACTGTGACTTCTTGCTGGCAGTTGGTCCTTTGTTGGAGTGGTTGTACAGATCAGTTGCTGAAGTTGATGCGGTGGCGGTGGATGCTTCTTGTTCCTGCATGTGTCCAAACAGTCCAGCAGATAACCTGGATATGGAGAAGGCAATGATGAGCAATGAAAATGAAGATTTGAAAGTGGGGGAGAACGTTTCTGTGGTTGTTTGTGATTGTGGTTGTGGTTGGTTGCCAGCTAGATTGTTTCGTGATCTTTTTGGATTTGTGAGGAGAGGAGAGAGACTGAGCTGGACGAGTTGATTCGATTCATCATTCCTGGAAGGCCGACATTCGTGGCTTCTGCCCTCCTTTGTTTTCAGTTTGATGCTAAGGATCCGAAACCAGATGGGGATGTCTTGGGTTTCGAAGCTCTGCTGCTTTGGGATGTCAAGTATTTACTGAATGGTCAAGTCACGAGTATAGTACGTCATTTGGATGCCCCCGAGCCCTTTGGAAAGTTAGTTGTGATGCCTTCGTGTCATCACCGTTGCCCTCCATCGATATCGGAGGGGGGTACCTACCGGTAGTCTACTTGTATCGGAGCTTCGTTGATGTTGTCTTCTATTGCATTCTTTCAGCTGTCTGAAGAATTTTTCTCGGTCTCCAACTCCAGCATAAGATTGACCAAGACCCTCCCTCCAACACGCAATTTAGTACCAGTATCACATCATGGCATCCAAGATTGGGTGCTTGTTGGCTTTCACTGCTTTGCTGAAGGCATCTCTAGCATGGGGTCCAGTTCCCGCCACATCTTCCCGGATACGCCGAGTGCGGTGTCAGCTGGGTGCTACCGATCTCGCGATGAGTGCTAACCTCCATGGACAGAATTCATGTTTCCTACCCTTGAAGCAACTAGACCAGGACTATTTTGCGCCTCGTATAATTCAGGTGAGCATAGCTTGACGTGACTCTATTTACTTTTACCATTTCCGCCCATCGTTTGAGTCCTCAGTTTTTTTCTTTTTCAGATTGCTGGTGCCTACCCAGGGTTGACTCGAGAAGAATTCTTTGCCGTTACGTCGGAACCAGCACCTGATGTGGGCCAGTGGTCGTATGACTTTAGTGATCCCGATGGACCTCAGATGGGAACCGTTGCTGTGGAAGGGAGCCCACAAGTGCATGACTGCGAAGATCCAGTTGTCCTCATTGCGGAGCATCCATCATTGGGCGTTCCTCTGCCCGACGAGCTTGAAAATCCAGTGGATTTAGTGGTTGTGGTGGACCGAGCTCTGAAAAATTTTGCTGAACGAAAGTTCTTGGTTCTGGATATTCCTGGCCAAGAAGGAGTGCACATTGGAGCTTATCCCACCAAAAGTGATCTGCCCTCTGATGCTACAATTTTGGGACAAGTTGAGCTAGTTCAAATTCCGTGGTTGCCCAGCATGAAGCCCACAAAATCCGGTTTCATGGAAGTTGACGAGTACTTCTAATCAATCAATCATCAATCTACGACATACTTGCACTATCTGGTGCTGTACAGTGCATGTGTTGCAGCCGATTTGCCACTCTTAGATTGCACCGCAATCCTCGTACGGTAGCAGGATGATCACCCAGCTTTAGCTCGCAGCGATTATAGACTCGACTAATTCGACCCTTTCAGGACAAGTCAAGCTTTCCGGACAAGACAAGTGCTGAACGTAAAACCGTGCTTACTAAACAGTGATATTAGATACTAAGTCAACGTGCAACAACGCAAAAGCTTTGCTTTCGAGGCTTGGACAGCAAATAATAGCTCCAGATCTCCCATGACCCACAGCAACTCGAGCTCATTGTGAACCTAAACCATCGATAAAGTAGAAGTGACCAAACAACCTGCAAGAACATTACGCGACAGCCGGGTTGTCCATGGCCACTTGAGGCGCAAAAGCAGGAGCTTGCGCCACCTGTGGAGGTGCCGTTTGTGCCACGGGCTGAGCAAAGACAGGAGCAGCTGGTGGCGGGTGTTGCACATGGTGAACAACGGGTGGTTGTGCCATGGGTGGTTGTGCCACAGGTGGTTGTTCCATTGGTGGTGCCACTACTTGTTGGACCACAGGTTGAGCTACTGGCTGCGCAACTTGCTCAGCAACAGGCGCTAGATGCGGGGCTTGGGCTACGGGATGCTGTTGAGCTGGTGGATCAACAGGTGCATGTCCACTTGGTGGTAGAGAATTGGGAGCTGGCGGATCAACAGGTGGAGTCGTCGCGACGGGAGGGACCGGTGCAGGATGCGGGGCTTGGGCCACATGTTGAGTAAGCACTTGCGCGGGCGCAGCAGCTACTTGTTGAGGTGGCGCTGGAGCACCCGGATGAACAGCTGCAGGTGCAGTTGTCGGAGCAGCGGCAGGTTGAAGAGCCGCTGGCGCAGGCATTAGAGCAGTTCCTGGGGGAGCATGGACTTGCATTTGAGGCATTGCCGCCATCGTGCCTGGAGCTGCTTGTGGTGCTGGCCACATGGTTGGTATCATGAAAGGTGCCCCGGGGAAGAACGGAACTTGCTGTCCTGCCGCCGCGGCGGCTGCTGCTGCCTGTTGCATGGCAAAAGCTGTCATCGTATCGGTATAAGCCTGCTGGGGGTTGGTTCCCACAGGAGCTGCAGCCATGGTAGCCATGTTGACGCCAGGAATTCCCTGCATCCCTTGCATGGCTGCTTGCATCGCTGCGGCGGCAGCCTGTTGGAATGTGGCCATGGCTAAGGAGAACAAGGAGAATGGGAATGAGATGGAGCTCTGAATTGGATACAAAGACAAATAGAAAACCAGGTCTTACCTTGCATGGTGGCTCCAGGTTGCATTTGCTGCAAGCTTTGGGCTGTAGGCGCTGGCTGTGGCGATAATGGAGCAGGAGCTGGTTGACTTGCCCCAGCGTTCATGGTTTGGGCAGCCGCACGTGCAGCAGCAGCTGGAAAGCCCTGTAACAAGAAAAGTCAGCAGCGGAAACAACGGTCAATCGAGTGGTTGGAAAGAGGGAGACAAGGGGACTTCCGACCGAGGATAATCAAAACATACCTGACTCTCTAGGACTGCCTGGGTAGCCACGGCCTGCGCTTGTGCTTGCTGGAATGCAGCAGACTGCTCTTCTGGCTTGGGGGTAGGGACAGGCGAAGGAGCAACCTGGGGAGCAGGAGCTACGTGTACCTGGGGAGCAGGAGCTACCTGAGGAGCAGGTGCCATTTGAGGCGCAGGTGCCACTTGAGGAGCAGGAGATGCAGGAACATGGACAGTCGGCTGGGCAGCTGGTTGTGGTGGGCTTGGCTGGGCCACCGCGGGAGCGGCTGCTGGGGGAGCCGGTTGTTGCCCGCTTTCAATCGCTGCCACCTGTGCTTGGCTTTGCATCAAAAGTCTGGAAAGCTCTTCATTCTGCTGCTTCAGGGTGCTGTTGGCACGAGAGAAGAAGATGACACTTCTCTGCAACTCTTCGATCATTGTCTTCTTGCGTCTTCGTGACTCGCGAGCAGCCTTGCGGTTCTGCTCGAGGCGGACTTCGCGAGCCTTTGACATGGGTGGATTCTTGGCGCCATCCAATTCTTCAGTCACCGTGGCTGGAGCTGCTGCTGCCGCTGCGGCCGCTACAGCAGCAAGGTTAGCCGCATTAGCATCAGCAGCCGCCACTGGAGTTGTTGGCAGTAGGCCAGCAGTGGCAGTAGTAGGAGGGGCAGCCACGCCAGCTTCCGTCTTGACGAGCTTTGCCGCTGGTGCGGTGCCCTCCAACTCTTCGCTCTTTCGCTTGAGCGATGCTGATCCAGCAGCAGCATCACCTGCCAATGCAGCGTCCAGAACAGTGCTCATCTTTGTCCAACTTGAGAAGCAAAAAGTGGTCGGTTTTCTTTCTTCGCCTTTGTTAATAATAATTTGTTACTCGAGACAAGGTGACGAATACGTGCGGTCAGCGGATGAGATCAGCAATGGGTGTGAGATCAGCACCCCCTCCGTCTCCTCTCGCCTCCGGAAAGCTTCAGGGAAGCCTGCCAGGCCTCGAACGAAGCTAAAAATATTTTCGTGTCGTCACAATCCGAACTGAACATGGAATGAAAGATTTGATCTTGTTGAGGTGAAAACCCTCAAAGAGAATGCACAAAATACGTATATGCTGGGTGATAAGAGCATTGTTTACAACGGTAAATAGCCCAAACATTTTAACAAAACTTGAAGAAAGAAGCGCAAGATTGATTCTCTGGGGGTGAAACGTCAGTCTGCTGACGCTTCTGTGTCTCCTGATGTCATCGAAAGATGAACTCACACTTGCTCTGAATTTAGTGCTAGGGTCAGCTCCGCAGTGACGTTGCTGTGTCTGCTAATGTCGTCGAAAGATGAACTCACACTTGCTCTAAAGTTAGTGCTACGGTATGGTTAGTGCTACCGGTATGGTCATACCGGTCAGACTTGAAGAACCATCACCCCAAACCATGCAAAGACAACATGATGTGGGGCAGCACAGTTTTGTGAGAGGATGAGATATTGATGAAGGGCTGATATGGTTATCTAGCTAGAGGATGTTTGAAAGCAAAGCAGAGTGTATCTTTTGTTCCCGATGTTGTGTACCGTAGGGCTACAGGCACGTGAAGATTGTCCTGGATGGTGACATTTCTTAGGCCCTTTCTTTGACTTCTAGCTGGCCATTCATCCCTTTGAAGCCAATTCAAAACAAACAAAGGCTGCTGACCAGCTAGAAACAGACGAAAATATTGCCATGGATCTTCGGGCTACCCGTAGTAACAGCTTGAGCAACTGATGAGTGATTCTCCGCTTTACCTGCTCATCATTATTAAAGTTACAGGGGACTAAATTATTGGTAGTTATGAATTATACTCTCGAAAGCTCTGGCGTTCCAACGCGTTTGCTGTTGCCGTGCCAGGATGGCTGTGTCTAATGGCTGATATGCCAAAATTTGGGGTGTATCTAAAGGAGTGTATTGACGTGTGTTTTCATGTCTGCGGTCAGGAAGCTGGAAGGAGAAGCCGAATGGACATGTTGCAAGTGGCTTATCCGATGAAAACCTGACACAACATCAGGTCTCCGCTTGGAGACCTTGCAGTTGCCATGCCAAATTCAAAATATTTTGAGTCAAGCATGTTTTTAACATCAGTTTTCGAGCCCATCATTTCGTTGTGAATAGCTCTAATACTTTCACCCCTGAATACATTCACACCCAGGCGACGGCATGGCCTTGCAACTTTCTGCTGAAGCTCTGCAGCGCCTGCATGGAAAAGTTGATCCTTCCCAGCCATTGCTTCGGCGTGCCAACGAGCGGTCGCATCGAGCTCACTTTTTCTAGTCAAAGGGTGGATGTTCTTTTTGGTGCGCTCGGTATTAATCATAATGTGGTTGCTGGAATAGTACCAAGTACCTGGCAACTTGCGAGAACGTTTCGTGTTCAAGACGGGAAGCTCCAAGTCATTCGAGGCGGGAGGGTCCGCCTTGACAGGCGGGGGAGGGACCAGTTTGGGGCGAGGGCGAGGAGGGGAACGGAATTGACATTCGATCGAGTAGTCCGAGATGCTCAAACTTGTTGTGGAGCTGCAGCTTTCCGTGGATGTGCTGCCTAGAAGCTCTAGTTTGTGCCAATCATCGTCTCCCTTTGTGCACGCCTGCTTATTCTTCTGACCCTTGCCATGTTTGATCAATGCCGTCGTCTCGGGGAAGCATGAGTCGAAGCCGTTGGTTCGAGGCAAGAATTTCCCAAAGTTCTCTCGGAGCAAGTCAATGATCATCCTGCACTAGCTAGTATTGTACCTATTAATAACAGCAGCTGCAATGGGTATTGATGTTGATCGGATCGATTTAGTGACAGGAAAACCTGAGATAGGTAACATGCGAAACATCCTGTTGTAGCTTGCACGAATTGACCGGTTAATGGCCAAAAGGGAGCAAAACACACAAAATTGTAGTCGTTTGAAGCGCTCGACTCCCGCGCCAAATATTCCTGTTTTGGTTCCCGTAAAAGGAGCTTCCGCTTGCATTGATTGCAATCGAAGATGGTTCAATACGCGCGTATGGTATGGCACAGCCCCACCGGAAATCACATGGCAGGGATAAACTCGCCAGGCTACAGGCTGTATCGCCAGAACTATCAAGCATTGTTGGATTTGAATGCAGCTATGCATAGCTATCCCGAAGCACGGTCGTTGCAGCGCTGAGAACAGAGCCAATCAAGCGGAAATTAACCAAGAATACACGTTCAGCAGCCGTGCGGTGGTACCGAGTCCAGGTACGGTTCCGGTACGAACGAGGTGCGCCTAAAATACCGGTAGTCATACCGCCACTGCAAGTGCCGTCCAATTGTAAAGCGCCCTACCACCAGCACCTCTTTCAGTCTACGATACCAGGTAGCAGTCACACAGTCATGGCTCGATCTTGAGCAAATGTGCCTGTCCACGTGCAAAATACATTACAGTACATGACACGTTCTACAGGTAGCTAGGCTAGCTAGCTAGCTTCATGTTGGTCTCTTTATCAACTTGCTTTGAGCAAGCCTAGGCCTCGGAGCGAATCACATGATTTTGGTTGCGAAACCTGTCGGTGATGGGTCCGACGAACCCACGAGCAACGACTCGACGAGTTGTACTTCTTCCAACCATCTAACGAGATTGCGCAGCAACGGATTCCAAGCCAATTGAAGGAGCAACGATTTGAGAACGAAAGATCACTTAAGTTGTACGCTTCCGGTGCGGTCCGTGTAGAGACGGAACGAAGAGAGCTAGTTGGCTACCGGTACGTACACTCTCGCTGCTTGTTCGGTTCAGCCAAGGATGTGAGATCCACACTGCAGCGCCAATTAGCATACCAAGCATTAAAGGACGAATGATGTATATACGGACAGTTAGTCGTCCACGGGTATTAGATTGAATGGAGCCGCCCCAATATGTGGATGAATGTTGCCGCCTTGCCTTGAGATCCTGGGGCAGAGTTATCCCCTGTAGATCTGGCACATGTAAAGATCCCCGTTCGGCGCTGGTGCAGTTCCCATACCAAAGTGCATGTATCGGCGGTCAATTAGATTGTTGAAGTCGCCCCTTTTCTCCATCATCTTGGCATGCATATGCTGCACACTTTCCCCCACTGCAACATTGCATCCTATTCTTCGGCTGGGCTTGCCAAGATGTGATACAATTTCAGTTGGATCTGCATGGAAAACACCCTCTGCTGCTTCGGCCATTTGCTGTGCATGCCCTCTGGCCACTTCATCAAGCTCAGGAGATCGGCTGAGAGCAGGAACGTTTCTTTTTTCTCGGATTCTCTTCACCATGACATGGTTGCTGGTAAAATAGCTCGTTCTGGGCAATTCTTTGGCTCTTGCCATGGCGATTTTCAGATTTCGCTGCTCTTCTTCTCGGGTCTCTGGTATTATCTTGACGCCCATTTCTTGTTGAGCTACTAGTACTTGTTGAGCCACCAGAGGTGCGTGTTTGTGGTATCCAGGTTTGTCAGAGGTTTTCCAGCTATCATAAGATTTCCTGCTATCATCCATTGTTTCATCTGAAGTTGAGGATTCTGAAACATCACTTTCCCACCGAGGGATGGCACTAAAGAACTTGCCCTCTACAGATGAGCATCTCTGTGGCTCTTGTGGCTTGGGTTTCTTTGTAAACTTTGGTACTCTGATTTGGAGCTTCATAGTGGTGGTTGTGGTTGCTTTGTCTTTGTTTTTGTGTGTGTGAGAGGAGTGAAGTAGACTAACTGAAGTTGGTTGGAGAAAACGTGTCCCGCCCCTCTGGACTGTGTTCGTGCCAATGCTGGTTCCGTTTTCAAGTCCAAGTACTAGTATGCCTATGTTGACTGTACCATTGAGAATTACCGGTACATGTACGTGGACCGTACCGGTACACATGTAGCATGGCAACACATTGGCAACCTCTTGGTCATGGCGAGATGGCAGAACTTGAATACCGTGAGGTCACCAAAAATGATTTTCAGCCACTTTTGGCCAAAAACATATTGAATTAGACACACTTATCTTTATCCAAATTGTCTTTTAGTGCCGTAAACGCCACTGAACGAGACACACATCAACATTGGCATGAAGTCGATTGATTGCTGACAGGGGATTCTCCCAAGATAGAGAGGATTCTGGCAAAGGGATACTGCACGCAGGGAAAGATTATCAGCACATCGTAGCGGCATTGGAGGCCCAGCTTGCTAGCCAGCTCGATAGCTGCTAGCTACCGGTGGCTGGAGAGGCGAAAAGAATCCAAGCTGGAGCTGAAGATTTTGGGACTTCTTGAACCATGCAGGTTACTGAAGTTACATGTAGGTTTGGTGCTGTGGCGGAGAGTACGGATACTGGTACCGGTACTGGTACTTATGAGTGACCGTAGAAATCTCGCGGTGGGAATCGAATCCAATGCACTGTAATGTGCCACTACTCTATAGATCATCGCAACCTACCGGTATGCATACACGTAGCTAGGCAAGTTCCTGGGCTTCAAAGACTTGAGCAAGCTTCGCCGTGGCAGCCGGTTGATTCAAGTGACCTCGGATCTTGTACAAAGTGCGGCTCGGGGGATTCGAGTCCAACTCTCCAGCCACGGTACGACCAACAGGGGAGCTACGGTAGCAGCTGCTCTAGCACAATTATCGGATTCTTTCAGCAAGTTTGGAAGCTCACTGGCGGTTTCTTGGATCGGCTTCGTGAGGCAACCTTTTTGGTGTCGCCAGAGCATCGTGCAGCCAAAATCTCGTTGATGCTCGAGGCAATGGTGTTCTCCTTTCCTGTGCGCACCCACCGAGTTGTACTGTAATAGATCACCTCACCAACCTTGGCTCCAACCCACCGAGTTACTGTAATAGCCTGCCGTCTTCTCCTTATTCACCCGGTCTGAAGATTGGATGCCAGTGCTGGGACCACCACAAGCACGGTGCGGCGGTGGTTGCTGCCGGGACGTCAACCCAGGGATGCACAATACTGGTGGGCGGAAAAGTGCAGCAACAGCAGAGCATAGACGACAAGATACAACCAGCCAGCCAGGCACGAAGAGACGAAGACAACAACGAAGCCAACGAAGCACGGGATCATAATCATGTCCCTGCTGGCTACAACCAACCACCCATATTATTTTGAAGCTAATCCTATCAACAATTATCTGTTACCCTAAAATAGTGGCACATGCAAAGTTCTCCATTGGCCCTGGTGCAGTCCCATGCCAAACTGGACGTACTGTGGGTGGATCAAATGGTTATTGAAGTCTCCTTTTTGAAGCAAACAAAGCAATGGGAACCATAATCACATCCGCCCTAACGACAACTGCCTTCTGGCACATAAAGTTCTCTATTGGGCCCTGCTGCGTTTCCCTTGACGAACTGGATGTAGCTGTCGCACTGAAGCCAAGGAAGCACAGGAACCGGAACCACAATAATATCCCTACAGGCCACAACATACCATATTATTTTGAAGCTATTTCCTATCAACAATTATCTGTTATCCTCTGTAGATCTGGCACATATAAAGATCTCCGTTTGGCCCTGGTGCAGTTCCCATGCCAAACTGGATGTACCGCCGGTCGATCAAATTGTTGAAGTCTCCTCTCTTTTCCATCATTTTGGCATGCATATGTCGAACTGACTCTCCCACGGCAACATTGGATCCTATTCTCCGGCTGGGCTTGCCAAGACGTGATACAATTTCGGTGGGGTCTGCATGGAACATGCCCTCTGCTGCTTCAGCCATTTGCTGTGCGTGCCATCTGGCCACTTCGTCAAGCTCAGGAGATCGGCCCAGAGGAGGCACATTTCGCTTTTCTCGGACACGGTTTACCATGACGTGGTTGCTGGTGAAGTAGCTAGTTCTGGGCAATTCCTTGGCTCTGGCCATTGCAATATTAAGATTGCGAATTTCATCTTCTCGGGTCTCTGGAATTATCTTCACGCCCTTTTCTTGTTGAGCTACCAGCACTTGTTGGGCCACCAGAGGAGAATGCCTGTGGTGACCAGGTTCATCAGAGGACATCCAGCTATCATCCCGTAGTGTTTCATCTGCTGTTGAAGATTCCGAAACTTCACTTTCCCATCGGGGAATGGCGCTGAAGAACTTGCCGTCGACCGTCGCCTTGCCCCTTTTTGGCTCTTGTGCCTTGGGCTTCATAAACTTGGGAACTTTGATTTGAACCTTCATCCTGTGTTTCGCGCGTTTCGATGTTGCTATGCTTTTGGTTTTCTGTGAAACTGGAATGTGAGATGCTTTTGCTTTGGGCCACAGGGCTGATGAGTGTGGCGTTTCCCCGACTGGCAAATAGCTCGTGCTGTCAGCCGCTGCGAAGGTGCCCACTTACTGAATGGGACTTACATGTTGTACGGTAAATAAGTTCGGACCACCCCTATCTGGTAGTACCAGTAACTTCTACAGGTACCTGACTACAGTACCCTAACTTGCGAGCTTCGTACATGCTTGGCCAGTTTTATTCGCGATCGCCGCAAGCGCCTTGCAGTCAGGCGAGGTCCTATCCATTCTCCATGTGTGTCCTCCGTGCATTCGCGAAACACATTTATTTTCGTCAATTTATTTAGTTGTACGAATCAAGATTTCATTCCTATCCATGTGACACACATACGCGGTACGCGAAAAATCAACGCAAATCCCCAACTCTAACGAATCGATTGAGTATTCGATCGAATGATCAAACAATCGAATCTTCAATCTACTAGCTAGCTATTAGCCATTAGCTAGCTAGCTAGCTAGCTAGCTACCAACAGACCAATCTTCACAACCAAGAAGGCTAGCAAAGTTATTAGCATGTAGGTTACTCTCGGTTAATGGCTTGGCTTGTTAACCTTCTTGGTTGTCGAGATTGGTCTGTTGGTAGCTAGTAGCTGCAATCGAACGCAGTGTTGCTACCGAATTCGAAAAGCTTGCCGATTAGAGTTAGTGATTTGTGGGATTGGTTGAGATCGGCTGGCTCTAACGTTCTGATTGGTCCTACGCGAAATCCATTTCCACGAAAGCTGCGGTACGGCGAATTGAGAATGGGAAATCAATGGTTCGCCGTACCGCAGCTTTCGTGGAAATGGATGGAAAGCAAGCCGATTTTAACAGTTAAATAGATTTCACGAACGAAGGGAGGAATAAAGAGGTATAAATAGCTGGTTAGGACCCCGCCTCAGGAGTCAGGTATCCAGGACTCGTCCTTTTAAGAAGTTGAATACCAATGGGATACGAGACGTCACGCTTTTTAATGGTACTACCGTAAAAGTACCTGGTACTGTTCTCAAGCGGACCTCTCGCTTGGGCGCTCGGGTAAAAAATTGGTGAAGGTCGACTTTGCCTTTCCAAAAATGGTGTTCTCGTTCTTTTTCTGTTCAGGTTCCAAGCGTGCACCTTGCATTTTGGATTCAATGCATGTCGGCAAAATCCCATTTCACATATGGATGATGATGGATGTTGACGCTGTCAGAAGAATGAATCGAATCCCTTCAGAGGGGACTGGTCTACTGTATTTGGCTGGCTGGGCAGCCCAGCTAGCTAGAGCTACCGGCCCTCTGTACATGTACCGGTACCGATATGTAGCCAACAATGAAAGCCAACACGAACAAAATCGAGCCTCTGCCTAGCTAGTCTGTGCCAGGGTACTCGTTATGGCCTGGGTGCACGGGCGCCGCCCTCTACGCTCCCCCAAAGCTCAGTGCCCTTGAACGGGAAGCAAGTCCCTGTTTGAGCATCTCATGACCGCCACAGTTGCCGAGACTTGTTGACAAAACGTGTCAATCCTCGTGTGATGTGCAGGCCTTCGTTCAAATCGAAAGTAGATATGCTCCGGGCAGTGGCTGATGCGGTAGGATGAGGCAGTCAATAGAATGTTTCAATGCTGCTTTCCGATCTAGTAAAATGTTTCAATCCTGCATCTATTTGTAAATGCTCACCCCCGTTTGCCATGCATTCATGTTGTGTCACCATGTCAGCTAGCAATAGACTAGTTTCAGCGGACTCTTTCGCCCAATCAATACTGGAGATGGTTGAGCTGTAAGAAGCGTACGATTCGTGAAGAAGTCACAATGAGGGTAGAGGGATGCAAACGGAATGATCTTGGATTTCACGCCCACCCCGCCGCCCCCACCGTTGGACTCTTTTCTGGCTTGATCCATCATCTCACAGAATGGTTCCCACTCAGCAGGTGAGATGTCCCGTTCCATTTCAAAATCAAAGGTAGGTCTCTCTTCGCAAAGGTAGCCATAATCTTTTCTATCGTTGGGTCGTACAGAATAGGGCCCCAAACGACGCTCTCGCATTCTCCTGCTCAACGTAAGTGCATTGCATTGTCTTTGCAACGATGGTTGGTTATTGGCAGCGGCCTTATTTTCGACCCATCCCGTCACCCTGTAGTGCTGTGTAAATACATCTAGTGTGATAAAGACACCCCGCATCCCCATATCCTCGCTGTTCTTCGACTTGAACACAACAACCAGGTTGGCTGAACGTCCCCCATCGTTGACTGACTGGATGTTGAAACTAAAGTGGTGTTCCGGCAACACACCGTCATCCTCATCGGAAAAGGCTTGTGTCATGTTGTAGCTCATCAGCACTTCCCCCAGCAGGACTTTCACATTGAGCCTGGCTTCAAAGGCAACCCTCAAGCCACCACCATTAGTATTATTGGAACCAGACACACCATCGTCTGTGCCCTTGTAAGTATTGTCGAATCCTTGTTGTTTCCATTCGTCCGAGTTGGAAATACTGTCCATGATGACATTATTATTGCGTCTGTTGTCGTGGCTGGTCGTCAGATGTGGCAGCGGCAACACTGGCTTGACACATGCATCTTCTACATCACGGTTCCAGCGGTCAACGTCAATCCACGTCAAGCGAAAGCCTGTGCCTTCCAAAATGAAGAGCAGATATCCAGGATGATCCAAGATGGAGTCGCAGATTGATGATTCATGGTTCGGCATGTGGTTCTCCCTTGCATTGTATGGAATTTGATGGACAGCCCACATGAGACTGCGCATGGTGTGACACTTGGCAGAAGCCTCCGAACATGCCAAGGTTTGAATATTGTTGCTGCTGCTATTCCCGGGCAAGGAGAAAATGACAACGTTTCCCTGTTGCTGATGTTGCTGTTGTTGTCGTCGTCCTGGATTTGGTCTCTTCCTGACAAACGCCACGCCTACTTTCCAATCACTCGATACGATGAAATCTGCCCGAGCGGATACCACCATGGACTGCACCAACACTTCTCTTTGGAGTTTAGAAAAACAAAACAAAAAAGACAAGTGAGTCTCATTTCCACTGATGTGGGCATTCAAAGTACACGTACAAGGCATGCCTACAAGTACGTTACCTACCTGGAGCCACGCTGGTCGCTTGGGAGAAGAGGAACCGTTTGCAAAAGTGGTGCCGTGGCGGGCAGTGTTCCCTGTCGGCTGTCCCCCAAGGAACGAATTCCTTTCAGGTTTGCAGGGCTGGGTATTCCTGGAAGAAGGAAGAAGAACAAATCACAACAATTTCAAAGAAAATGAAAAACATGTGTATTGAGTATAACATAATATATTTGATTGTAGACGTTCATGGTTGACTGACTCTCAGTCACAAAACTCACCATAGAATCTCAATGCAAGAGCAGGTGTGTCATTGTCGTCTGACGGTTGTTCTTGTCCACCAAAGGTCATGTCACTGAGAGCGACCGCATAGGCTCCATAGCGATCAATGGCGAGTATGGCATCACTGGGCGGTGTTCTTAGCTTTGAAAATGGCATCGACCGTTGCGCAAAGGACCGGTAACCTTTGCGCGGCTTACAATAATGATTGTTGTCGGCTTGTAAGGATTTGACAATCATGGACGATGCTCTCCGTCCTCCAAGTTCGCGCTGGAAAAGGAGCTGGAGCACAGATACATGTACTGGTTGTGGCTGCTGTTGTTGTGGTGTTTTCTTGAGTGGCTCTTCCTGCAGATTGTCGACTGAGTCTCCTTGAAACCCCTCCAAGTCAATCTTGAACTCGTCGTCTTCTTTGCAAAAGTCCTTCAAGTACGCAAGTTTGGGTCTTGCAGTTGTCTTCTTCTTCTTCCGCCTTCGTCTCGTCGGTGGACGTCTATCGGGCGGCATGGCTGTGGACTGTCACTCTCTCTGGAACTCTCTCGCAAAGTTTTGCTTTCCCCAGCTGCTGTGGTTCAACTCTTTCTTCAGCAAGGACATTCACCTGTCAGAAGTACGGTACCCAGTTACGGTAGCTAGCTACAGTAGCGCTCCCTTCAAAATGGTTTGACTAGATCTATTCTTTGACGAGGAAGGTCAACAAACAAAGAAGTGGACAAGGCGACGGCTGAAGAGAAGTGTTGTCATTGTTTGAGATCAATTTATCCTTAGCTCTAATGAAGAATCTTCCATCCATCCATTCTCACTTTTTCCGACCTTTGGATCCTTCCACTTTCACTTTCATGGAAAGGCAAGGTTTGATGTCACCCTTTGGAGATGAGATCTATAGCTGCCAGTAGCCGTTCATTGCTGCGTGGCATTGGATGTGCTGCTGCTAGTAGGAGGCCAACTGCATCAGCAGCAGCAGCATCGGGTCGCTTCAACTTGGATACCAATCAGGACCGCCCAACCTCCTTTTTCTGTTTCCATAGAACCTACGAAACAGCAACTTCTTCAAATCATGACAACAATGACGATGACAATGAGGATCATAAAACCGATCCCTACGAGATGGACGACATGGACGATGATTCCGACTATGACGACGACGACGATGATGATTCCCATCAACCTTGGAAGACGCTACTAGAACTTCCTGCCCGCGCCGTATGGCGTGCGGCGGATCCTCATCCTCCCGACACGGTCCGGGACGCTCAAGCCACCGTCTTGACCAAGGGAGCCGCCACGGCCAAACAGTTGCGACGAACGTTTACAGAAATTACGGTGGCGCATCGTGCCTTGGGCGAACGACGGGAACGAGAACGGCGACGAATGTTACATCGCACGGGCCATTATAGCAAGAGAGCCCAGCAACGCGATGACGAAGCACAACCCGTCTTGTACGGACGTCTCGAGACATTGGCATCACTGCGGAATCGATTGCATCCCAATTATGCCATTACCAAGCGAGTTCTGGAAGAAACCAAATCGTTATTACAACTGTCAGACAATTCGCAACCCAGGAGAATTATTGACATGGGCATGGGAGTCGGATCGGCTTCGGCAGCCGCCATGGAAGTATTTCAGGACGATATCGAATGGATCCATGGCATTGATCCGTCACGGTGCATGAGAGAATGTGCCAAGGAATTTCTAGAAGAAATCATTCAGCAACAGCAACAACAAGCAAACAACAATACTACTACGAGACTGACCTTGACGGGAAGCATTGCATCGGAAGCGTCCTCGGTTTCCACTTTTGATTTGGCACTCTTCACGTACACGGCAACCGAATTACCCCATGTGGCATCCACACTGGCGGCGGCTGCCATTTTGTGGCAAAAACTCGCCCACAATGGACTCTTTGTCATGATTGAACCGGGAACACCGGATGGATTCAATTCCACCCGTGCCGTTCGCAATATGCTGCTCGATTGTTGTCCACCACCCGAACGACAAGAAGTAGACGAGGATAGTGTCGAGGATGAGTGCCATATTATTGCACCCTGCACGCACAATGGAATATGTCCCATGGAACGGCTGCAGAACCGGCAGCCGAGTTCGACTCCCACACAGGCGGATGTTCCATTTGATGATAGTAAGGACAATGATGATGATGACGATAAGGACAGCGACGACGACGACGACCATGATGGTTGGAATTCCGAGTTTGAAAAACTCCTACAAGCACAACAACAACTACTAGCGAACGATCCAGAGGATGTGCCCGACATCACAACGGGCAGAACCAACAACAACAATAATACGTACACGGTCGATCACACGGATTTGCTCGGTCGTAGGTTTTGCAGCTTTGTCCAAACCATGTCGTCGGGATCGCATTTGAATCGAGGCGAAAAGTTTTCGTACCTGGTGGCTCAGAAACGGGTCAAGGGCCAAATGACTGTTGTCGAGAACAATGACAACAAGGAGCATTCTTCTTCCTTTGAGAATGAAAGGTTGCGAGATTTGTTAGCGACCGTCTACGAGAGCAACTATGACCCAGAGAGCATTCCCGATACGGACGCAGTTGCCAAACGACAACAGGTGCAGAACCTATTTGAAGATGCGGAGGCTCTCAAAGCGAAATACTTGGATTCGGAGGAAGATGATCTTGGATTGGAACTACTGCAAGGGGACCGCAACCGAGCTTCACATGGGCGTATCATACAAGCACCGCTCAAGAAAAAGGGACATGTCTATATTGACTATTGCGCAAATCCGGGAAGGTTAATGCGAACTCGGGTGTCCAAGGCCCTGGATTACAGTGTTGCACCAGGGCTTTTCACTGCCGCTAGGAAAAGCCGGTGGGGTGGTCTTTGGCCCGATGTTTCGAGCAGTAGTGAGGATGATTCCAGCAAACCTTAACCCAGACTGCATTAGCTGACAGTTTTTTATGGAGCTGGGCTAGTCTATCTGTTTTTCTTTAATGCTTCTGATACCCACCAATCCGGGGGATAGTGCTTGACAATTCCAAATATGGGGCGTTCAGTGTTGCCAGCCTGTTCCGGTTGCAACTCGTCTTCCGGAGATGGTTCGTCCGGAGATGGTTCGGGGTCGTTAAGGCTTCGCTTCCGCCGATGCATTCCTGGAAATGGAACGTCAAACATCAGATTCCAGTGGTCCAAGTGCTTGTCAGTGTCAGTAAAGCCTACCAGATCCTGTCAGTTAGTTGTTTGGATAGTGTGCGTAGAGATCGTCATTAGAGCCTTGAGATGAAAAAGTGCATAACAGTGGATAACTACAAAGGTACTTACTGGATCGAGATCGTCAATGTTGGCCGCTATGAAAGGGAATGGATAAGTAAACAACTTGATGGACGGAAAATAAGCCACAATATCTTGATTGCAGCTGAAGTCGATCCTTTGGCTTGATCCCGTCGGCTTTTCAACATTAGATCAAAGTGAGAATCTTTGATTGACAGTTGCCAGGGAATTCCAACAACATTGCTCACCTCATAATTACTGCGGAAGCAACCCACAATGGCCTTGGTAGTAATCCGCAAAAAGCCAATGATAAAGAAGGCAACCATGGCCAAAATGACAGACCAATAGAACCATGTGACGATTGTCTCCTGAATGCCAGAATAGCAACAGAGAGAGGGACTACTGTTGTCAGACTTCCAAATCATGTCCAGTTGAACACTCGAATCAAACAAGTCCTCACCTGGTCTCTGCGAAGCAAAAAGGTCAGCAAGTAATCAATCAGTCAAGTGTGAGACATATCGTATGCTCCATGGTGGGTTCCGTCCCCAGGTGATTCTTACTCTGTCATCCATTTCAAACCGTCTGGTTGAGCCAGGACCGAAGGCGGAAAGTTGAAGCCGTAGGTTTCAAGTTGGCCACTGAAACAGGTGCGGACTTATATGAGGAACACTTACTTGCAAACTGCCAGACCAAGCCGAACCAAACCAAGATGACATACCGGTAGCCTTGGTGGCAGAATCTTACAGGCTCCTCCTGTCCCACATTCACATCTATGCGTTTATCGTCGCTGAAACGGAGGGCGGAGGCATTACGCTGCGGAATAATCTTGGAGATAGTACCACCCTCAGGGTCACATAGATTGTCGTAAGGGAATTCGGCCCAGGCGTACGCAGAAGATATGATGAAGGCCACCAGAGCCCCAGTGAAAAAGTATTTCCGGCTGAATACTGCGAGCTTGTTGCCAAGCGACGGGGCCACACCCCAGATTCGCACTAGGCAAATCTAACATTGGGGTTTGTCGTGAAGCCAGTGTGAGTGAATAGAACTTTGAATCGACGTGCACCATTTGCCATACAAGTCCAGCTTACCTTGTCCACATAATATTGTACCAACAAAATCGCAAACCCAAAGAAGAAAGATGCCGGGAACAGGGCACTGTAGAAGAAGCAGACAAACAGTACCTTTGTAAGGTCTGTGTATCTTTCTCCAAGGTTGTACCGAGTGCCAAGGAAGCAAAGGTTCATTTGCTCTAATTTCGAAGTGAGAACGGCATGGAAACGTGAACGAAAAAGACCTTGACAAGTTAAATCATACCTTGAGTTACCGCACGCGGCGCCAATATGTGCTTCTGGAGGTTCCCCGGGAAATCGGCGTATCTTCATTGTGAACGAAAAAGGCAGAATGAACCATCTGAAAGCAATAAGATAGAATGCAGTTCAATCACGGCAACATACCGAATGAATGGAGTGATAAAGAGTTCCGCCCAAAGGATGGCACTGATACTGGGAAGCAGATCGTTCCGTCCAGTGCTAATGGAAGAGGTAAATGGTGTTATGAACTGTAGTACCATAGCTGAAAACAAGGCGGTTAGGACGCGTGCGATCTTTATCATATCATGATGCTTGTTGCTGCATACCTGTATTGAACCAACGAAACAGTGTAATCTTGAAGTAAAGAGATGATTGATAACCTCCTTCAGTTTGGTGTCTCTCGAACATCATCAACTGGGGATGCAGAGTGCTATCTATGTGAGTGGCATGCTGCCATCATGATGTGATGGTGGGCGGGACAACAAATTTCTTGGACTTACCTGTTGCAATACAAAGGGAATGCCACCATTGAAAATCGCCCTGAAAGAAGTCACAGCAACGATGCAGCACTTGGATGAGAGGTTTGCTGCGGGGCACAACGACTACCTGGGCTTTGGGCAGACACTTACACCAAAGCAGCAGACATCCGAGGCCCCAGCTCTTGACGCGTTATATCTGCACAGTAACCAGCAACAGCAATCAGTCCGATGGTCACGATAAAATTTGCAAAACTGGCCAGAACTCGGTACAGCTTCGAGTCACTAAGGTCCTGCCAACGAACTTCCGGGGAACTGAGGTTTGAGCCGCATGGTGATGACATAATGGTGCAGTGATTAGGCGCGACACACAATTTCCTTGACATACCTGCATTGGGTTCGGTTGGATCTATCACTCTGAGTACTCTATCGCGAAAGATGGCGCTCGGAGGGATATTGTGCGTATTGTTCATGATAATGTCGACACGACTTGCAGAAAGCGCCTCGAGAGCTGACCGTTGCCCTTCTTCTGTTTCGAATGTAACGTAGACCTTAGAAAGCTCATATTCTTGGAGCTGAAGCTCCTTGATCTTTTCAGTGAGAGTGTCAATGCGCTCTAGGCATGACTCCGCCTTTGCAAGCAAACCAAACATTCTCAAGGGCTTAAATAGCAAGAACTCCAGCACGCATCCTACGCACCCTTGCGGCTCCGCGTCTCTTTCTCGAATATGAACATCGACAGCCATCCGTAGCGCATCTTCATCGTCTAGATCTGTTCCTTTGGGCAACATTCGCCGTAACTGGTCCCTTTGTATTCGACGAAGCAAAAGGGTTCGCAGCATCTCTTCATTGTCGAGGTGAAGTGACACAAGTGTCACTTGCTTCTCTGCAAATTGTGCAAAGAAGTCTCGCCATTCGTCTGGGTCTAGAGCATCCGGTGGTGGATTCTTCACTGCAACAGAGTAATCTTTGGCTGTCAGTTTGTCTTCATCAAAACGGATCTCTCGGGTTGTTTGGTACATGGACATGCCGGTCAGGAAAAGAAAGAAGAAAACCCACGTGAACCAATTGACAGCCCCCAACATCAGTGTTACGTCACAATCATTCCTCATTGCCAACAAACTGCCATCATCCGCCTCGGCCAACCGGGATGCTGACTCTCCGGGGAAAAGCTCTCTTGTGCAATCCTCGCAGTATGCCCAGTAGGTAGAAGCACACTCTGCGCTTCCTTCCAGGCCCCAACGCCTCCCTCTGTCGTCACTATAGTTCACAGCATAGTGATATATGCTTGGCACGTTGCACAATGCTGCAACTAAAAACATGATCGAGATGGCACGCACTGATTGGAAATATAGATCAACCTTGTCGTACCGCAGAGGTTTGGTGAATAAAGCGTGACCGAAAGTAAGGCGTCTGCAAAAAGCAAAGTAAAGCAAACTGAAGTGCAAATCCCTTACCCCAATTCCAAATTCTTTTGTCCATTACACAATTTTAAAATTGACCAAAGAGATTTGATGCCAAGCCAAGCAAAGCCACGTCAAGAGAAAAGACAGAAAGCAGAATCAATCAATATTTTCACAACCGACTCTTCACCAATAAGACAACTCTGTTACGTACCCACCAAGTGCTTTTGCTTTGTTTTCCACGGATTGTAGAGTTCAGTCTCTCCCTTTTCATTTGGCTCTGCTCGCCTCTTGGCTGGACCGACAAAATGACGAGGGAGTGTCACACGCTACCGGTACCCATCCGAATCGAATCGAATCAAACAAAGGAGAGCACAATGAGACCGTCAGAATCTGGAAGATAACCTGCTAGTACAGGTTTTCCTTTCTGGTTCTTACCTCGTAGTAAGCCCAAGAATAGGATAATGATGGAGCACCAGGAATGTCTTTACGAGGAAAGTACCAAGAACACTGTGAACGCCATTGCAGTTGGAGAAGCAGTGGCGGTAGCAGAGATCTCCACAACGTCAGGATCACAAATATTCAAACTTCCTCCGACAATTACAAAAACAGAAACTCACGTGCTGGAGATAAGTCTCCACAAACCACCGAGCCCAAGTCCTCTCTTTGCCCTCCTCCTCGTGCTCGAGGGATTCCATCAGTTGCTCGATCTCTGCATCCGTCAACCGAAACCCCCTCGCTGAATTCGATCTCTGTTGTTGCGAAGACCGATCCAATTGGCGAATCTCATCCATCGTGGCACCTTTTGTCGTCATCTTCTTGCTCTCTGGTCCCTCCTTGTACAACTTGTACAACGGTGTAGAAGGGTAAGATTGAAGATTCCGATTTCCTTGTGTGGATGGATGCATCGGCACGTACCACAATAATAATTTATACTGATCAGTAGACTCCAAGATAGTCGGATAACCATAAAGATGCGCATACTAGCTAGTACATGTAAGTCCCCACCACAAAGTAGTGGTACTGTACGCCAACCGTTTTTTGTTGATCCCCCTTTGACCCCCGTCAGATACCATTGACTAGCTAGCTAGCTAGCAAAACTCCGAAAGAGCTTGCTCGATCGTGGAGCCCATTTGCGACCTCTAGCTACCAGCTACTAGCCAGAGCTTCCAATTGAAAAGTTAGCATCAAGATTGATGCAAGTTGCTTCAGAGTATACACTAGCATTAGCTTCCTATGGCCTTGATACCGATCAAAGTACCTGGTACCAGTTGTGTATTGGAGTCCAAGCCCCACCTAGCTAGCTAGCTAGCACAGGGGCTGCCAGGATTGGTTACTACTTTCAAAGCTCTCCGAATACGCCGTTCCGATCATATCGCTTTCAATCTTCATGCGAAGCTGCCACTCAGGAGGATAGTGCTTTACAATGCTGAAAATCGGTCGCTCTCCGGCGTTGTTTGCTGACGAGGATTTCTTTCCACCGTTGTTGTCCTCGATTTGATCGGGGGTGATAGATATCGTCATGCGCCTCCGTTGATTGATTCGGGGCACGTCAAAGATGAGGTTGTGCCTGTCGTAACTATGTCTGGGATCTGACCATCCAATCATATCCTGTACAACATGCGAGCAGCCAATTTGAGCAAGCACTCGTGGGAGAACAACGAAAGCCAATGCATTTGAGAGGCGCTCACCTGGTCAATCCCGTCCACGTCGCATGCTAGAAGTGGGTACATCAGTGACTCAACTTTGATCTGGGGAATGTATGCCACCATCCTTTCGTTGGAACTAAAGTCAATCCTTTGACTTTTGGCAAGGGTCGGCTGGAAACATCAAGCGAGTCCGGGTTAGACTGTGCAGAACACAATACGAGACGCGCTGTTCATTTGTGCTCACCTTGTAGGTTGGTCGCATGAGAGAAGACACAAACAATCGAATCTCCTTTAGGAAGTAAATGACATAGGCAACTGAAACGGCCAGCGAGGTCCAACCGAACACGGTACAAATTCTCTCTTGAGCTTCTGTCATCCATTTCAGGCCCTCTGGTTGTATGCCCGGTGTTGGCGGGAAAGGGAACGCAGCATCAAAATCTCTGCTCGGCACGCAACGCTGCAGGTGAGCGCAATTCCAAAGCAAATACGAACGTCAATGTCAGCACTTACTGAATGTCCTGGCTGCAGAAATAGACTGGAGTGTCTTGGTCTATTGTTATTGTGTCGACTGTTCCATTCAAGAAAGAAACATTCTCGAAGGTCTTTTGCAACACACGTTCAGTATCGCCCACCTTGTCACAAACATTGTCGTATGGAAACTGTGCCCATGAATAGGCGGATGATACGATGAAAACTACCATCGCAAGATTGAAGAAGTACCGTCGACTGATTCTTGCCAGACGGGGGCCAATGGCAGCTGATTGTCTCCACACTCTGACTAAAAGGTACTTGTCAGTGTAATATTGAACCACCAGAATCGCAAACCCAAAGAGGAAAACTGCAGGATATAGTGCCGAGTAAAAGAAGCAAACGAAGAGGATATTTGCCAGTGCCTGAAGGGTAGAGAAGCGGAACGTGGCGTCAGCAACTACCTCAGCCAAGAATACGGTGGCAGGCCGTGCATGGTTGATGTCTCACCGTGAACCGTTCGCCCAGCCGGTAGGGAGTTCCCTTTCGAATGCATGAATAAGCGCGGTGAGAATGGGGTCATGAGTGCAAGGGAGAGAAACATCGGTTCAATACACACCAGAAAGTTTCGATTCATTTCAGACTGCGTCAATGCCCTGGGCGCAATGACATGCCTAGCAAAGTTTCCTCCGATATCCAAATAACTCGTAAAGGGCGTCACCAATAGCTCCGAAACCAGCACCGCTTGCATTCCAGGTAGGACATCGTCGGCTGAATCACTCAAGTTCGAAACCAACGGCGTGAACACCTGCGTTCAAAGAGAGCGGAGTGTGAGCCAATAGACTAGAGAAATCGTGCAACGATGCAAGCCTGCGAACTTACCTTCATGATGACGCTCGTATTCACCCAGCGAAAGAGAGTGAGCTTGCAGAAGTATGATATCTGAACAGAAAGGGACTGACAGTGAGCTATCAAACGTCTTGTACAGATCTTGCTGATTCGACTGAAGATTCGCACGCACCTGCCATGAACCTTCAGTTCGATGACGTTCAAAGTACATCAGAGACTCCACAACAATGGGAACTGCCGTATTGAAGATTGACACAAGAATACCGGCAGCATAAGGGCCGTGTTTCTTTCTTGCGGAGTTTTCGCACCATGCGGCATACAGGATGACGATTATTGTGACGATAAGGTTCGCTGTCATGACCAGTGCGGTGCCTCCTTTTCGCATACCCAGATCCAGCCATTTGACACTGCTGGGATCGACGGCCCTGTCAACTCGCAATGTATCCCCTCGAAACGTTGGGATCGTCTTGTTTGGAAACTTCATTGCCTCCACCAGTCGAGAAGGTTCATGCGAAAGAGCCGCCAAGGCTTGTCGTTGGCCTTCCTCCGTTTCAAAGGTCACAAAGATACTTGCGACGTTGTAGTGTTTCAGCTGAAGCCTTTTGACCTTTTCGGTGAGATCTGTGACTTTCTGCACTGCGGCCTCTGGGTCGATAAGCAGACCAGCGCCCCGGAGAAACTTTTCAAACAGCTTGGATGAGCCGCTCCTGGTGGCACTTTCTCGCTCCGCCATCATGGTTGCCAATGATTCTTGCACGCATGCTTCGTCTTCAAGATTGACTTCACCTGGTAGTAGCTTCTGCAGTTCATCCATTTTCTCGCGACGCTCGACGAGAGCCCGCAGGAGTTCATCGTTATCCAGAGCAACCGTCACCATTGTGACTTGTTTTAGGGCAAATTCAGTAAAGAAGTCTCTCCATTCAACAGGATCATTCGCATCAGGAGGTGGATTGAGAACTTCGATGGTGTAGTCATCGGCTGTCAACCGATCTTCATCAAAACATATCTCTCTGGCATGCATGTAGACTGCTAGGAGTGTCATGAAAACGGCCACAAACACAAACGTTGCATAATCCAAAATACCATCCATAATCATGCGGCCTCCACAATCATTTCGCTGCACCAAGACTGTTCCATCCGGGGCAGTAGCAAAAGTGCTTCCTTCCTCTGCCCAGGACCAATGATCGGCAGTGCAATCGGCACAGACCACCCATTTGGTTCTGGTACAAATGGCAGATGCTCGCAAGGACCAAGGTAAATGCTCCTTTCCAGTCGAATAGGTGGGACTGGCGTAGTACATCATGTTTGGAATGTTCAGGATGGCACAAACGAGAAACATGAGCGAGAGGTACTTCAACATTCCAAAGTACTGGTCTACGCCAAGACCCCACTGGAGAAAGCAATAATCTGGCATGGTTCTGGGTTGGAACAAGGCAGTCTTATCGGTTTCACCTGGATCAGCTATCCGATAGACGTGATCCGCCGCGAACCACTGGTATCGGGGCAATGTCATGTGTTCAAAGAAGGCCCATGCTTCGGAAAGGGACGGCGCCTTTTCCACGTCCTTTCGAGGAAAGTACCATGATTGCTGGGTTGATTGAATTCGATTCAACGAAGTTCAGGAAGAAAGAATCAAAGAAGCAGCCAGTCAGGTGGTAAGTCAGTGTATAAAGGAAAGCCAATCAACTCTAGACAAAATTACAGTACCTTTTGTAGCCACTTTTCTACCGATAACCGCGCCCAAGTTTTCTCTTCGTCACTATCCTCATGGGCAAATGACTCCATTAGGTCCTGGATTTGGGATTGCGACAAATCCCGTGGAGCTGGCTCCGAGACAGGACGGAAGCGACCATTTTTAATGATGCTATCGCTCTGGGTGAATCTTCGCCTCCGACGACTTTGTCTACTTGGGGCTTTCTTCTCTCTCTTCGTCCATGGCAGGAATCCCCAACGTTTCTTTTCTTCTGTGTCGTCGGTACCATTGGTCTGGCCGACAAGTGGCGTCGACTCAGACGCAAAAGAAACCTTGGACTCGTTTCTGTGGCTCATCTTTTGATACCGATACCGGTACAACCAAGGCAAAAGTGGCCCCTCTATTCTAATCTACTAGGTAGCCAGGAGTTATCCCTTATAGCTACTTCATCTACTTTTCGCAATCAATATGATGGGCCCTCCGGGCCTTTGTTGTGAGCATTTGGGCTTGAGGTGTGTACAATACTACTAGTAGCTAGTAGTGGTTTCCGCGTTGTGTTACCATTGCCAGATCTTTGGCTGACGTGCTGACGTTGGTGAGATCTATTCGCAATCGATTATTCGAATTGTCTCAGTGGGAGGAACTCAATCGAACGATCGATTGAATATTTTTTTTAAATCGAATCGAATCGAATCTTCATCAATCTGCTTTCACCTTTCACAGGAGGTTCACGGGGCTTAATCAATGAAAGAGTGACCGATTAATTAAAAGTTCGTAATATAAAGATGTGGTTCACCCTATCGTTTAAATGGGGCTGTTTTGGGCTGCTTCTTTTCCATAAGTATCCTGCTAGTGGTACCTGTATCCACGTCAGAGTTTCAGCGAAGTTAAATCCGGCCGGCGGTACGGCGAATAGAATGAATGATCAATCATCGCGCAAAAGTCAAAAGAAACTGCAAGACCTACGAGCTACTAGTAGTAGCTAGACTACCTACCGCTACGCTGCTGCCGGTCACCAACAGCCAGTACTAGCTAATAGTAGTGCGCATGCGGCAGTGTGGATCCTGCGTACATGTACCGGTAGTACGGTACCACCGACTGGTCCCACTATGCTACCGCAGTACTAGCTAGTAGATCTAGCTAGTACAGTCGTAGTCTACCTTTCTCCAAGCAAGAGGACCAAGAACCTGACAATCAAACCAAAGCATCCCGTCCCTCCTCCCAATAGGCTCCCATAAAGCAACATCATCATTATCATCTCCAAACCAACACACAAAATCAATCACCATGAGCTCCTCTCTCGCAGACATGTCACGAGGCAATCCATTTGTCCATCCTCGAGATGAGATTGTCCGAGTAATGACTCGCATGTACAACCGTCGCCTCACCACTGTTTCGGGAGGTAATGTGAGTATCAAAGACAGTGATGGGACCATTTGGATCACCCCCGGGTCCACCGATAAGGGTGACATGAAACGAGAACAAGTGGTCTTTCGACGTGCCCGATCCACCATGTGGGAAGGCGATTTGTCTCCCTCTCGTGAGTGGCCCTTTCACACTAAAGTCCTCCAAGCCAGACCAGATTGCAACGCCGTCTTGCACGCCCATTCGCAAACCCTCGTGGCATTTTCCGTGGCCAATCAGGTACCCGATACGCTTGTGAGCTACCAGGCCTATCATTTGTGTGGAACGGCGGCTCTTTCCCCCTACAAAATGCCGGGAGCACCCGAGTTGGCAGATGTCATTTGCGACAAAATCATTGACCATGATTGTGTCATTATGGAGAATCACGGAGTGGTGGTCTGTGGCGCCAGTCTTTCGGAATGCTACCAAAAGTTTGAAGCCTTGGAATTTTGTGCTCGTGCCATTGTCAAGGCCACCATGTTGGGGGGCAATCGCCGCTTGCTCAACAAACTTGACGTTCAGAGCGAGAATGCATTGCGTGAGGCCGAGCTGAAGCAGTGGAAGCCATCCTTCAACAACCGCCCTCCCATCACCACCAAGGAATCGGAGCTACGTACAGAGCTGGTCAAGTACACCAAGCGCGCCTACGATCAAGGGCTCATCATTACCTGCATCGGGGCCTTCTCGGCACGTGTAGGTCCCACGCAGTTTCTGATTACTCCACAACGCATGGATCGCTCGACACTGGACCTGGAGGACATTATGCTCGTGGACACCAAGACAACACCCGCCAAAGTCTATGGCAAACCTGGATTACAGCCCAGTAAAGAGTGGAAGCTCCATGGAGCCATCTACAAGAGTCTCCCAGAACTGCAAGCCATATCCTTGGCCATGCCGTTCCATTTTGGGGCCTATTGCATGACCGATTTGGACTTTCCTACCAATGTGCACCCGGAAACCTATCTCGTATGTCGCGATGTAGGACGCATCAGCTTTCAAGAGTCGCAAAACTACGACAACGTAGTGCGATACTTTCAGGAAGACGGCCACCACGCGCTGATCATCGACAACAAGGGGGTCGTTGTGACGGGGCAGAGCGTGCATCGCGTCTACGACATGTTGGAAATTTGCGAGAGCACAACCAACGTGATCTTGGATGCCCAAAGTCTCTCGGGTTTCAACCTCATGACCAATGAGCAAATCGAGGAACTGGACCGTCACTACTTTGGAATTGGTGACGACGGAAGCAGTGAGGACGAAGAAGAAAAGAAGGATGTGGTACAAAAGCCAAAACTTCTGAAGAGGGCCAGCCTAGCCCGGAAGTCCAGCCACGGTATCCGCATTGATGGACACTCCCTAGCTCTCTCAGACGATGAAGATTTTGAACTCTTTGAGAAGAAGAGTGGCCATTTCTTGAGGGCCAGTCTCGTTCGCAAGAGCCAAAGCTTGTTTCAATACGGCAACCCATCTTTTCACTGAACCGCATAGCCACCGGCAGGATAGCTCTTACTATTACCGCTACTATTAATTAATTAATAGAAAAAGAATACATGAAATCTATGCTTTAAAAAGAATAAAGGAGTGTACATGTACTAGTATGTATCAATGCTTCTCTTAATAATTAATCAAGCATGAAGGAGTGAATGTAGTCATAGCTGTAGTCATGCAGTCAGTAGCTGCGGCTGGAGGGTACACAAGCGCGTAAAATGTAAAATGCAATATCCTGGTAGCTGGCTCACTGACCACCGCCCGCAGTACGTGTGCTATTCTCACCACTCACAGCTGTTGCTGTGCGATTGTCAGATGCAACACCGTCAGCTCCACAACCACACCCATAAAAGTCTTCAGTGCAGTCAAAGTAGAGTCCACACTCAATTTCCTCTGACCACCACCATGGTTTGAAAGGGCAGATGCCCATGGTATCATTGGTTCCAAGGTGACACATTTCATCAGAAAGTTCACCTGAAAAGTTGTTTCCTGAGACAAAGAGCCCTGAAAAATTCCCCTCTGAGGCAAGAAAATCCAGCTCTCTTGGGATCGTTCCTGTGAGTTGATTGTCATCCACGACCAACAGAACTAAGCTGCTGGCCAAGCCAATTTCAGAAGGGATGGGACCTGATAGGGCATTTTCACGAACATGAAGATGCTGCAGCGTGGGTGCAAGTCCGACCTCAGTTGGCAGTGGTCCGGTAAGGTCATTGCCATCCAGATGGAGTAGCCGGATAGCATCGTTAAAGATCTCAGTTGGAATGGTCCCAGAAATGTGCTGTCCAGATATTTGCCAAGCATCCAAGAGTGTCAGGAGTCCCATCTCAGTGGGGATGGGGCCGGTCAGCAAATTTTCATGCAGCCAAATGCTGGTTAGCTTTGTCAACTCGCCAATGCAACTGGGGATACTGCCACTGAGTTGGTTGAGCTCAAGAACCATGTCATCCATGTCTGTAATCTGGCAGAGCTCTGTAGGCATTGTTCCTGCAATAGTGAACAAGAGAAGGCAAAGCGAAGTGAGTTGATGTCTCAACAATCCAACAAGGGAGTTCACATCAGGGACAAACCTACCTGTGAAATCATTGTGCCAAAACATGAACCATTGCACCAGTGACAACCTGCCTATTTCGGTGGGTAGCGTGCTTGTAAGTAGATTGTGGTCCATTCCAAACCATCTCATGGTATCTGAGAGCAACCCGAATTCTGTGGGGACTGTGCCAGTGAGACTATTACTTGAGATCCCGCTGTAGAAGAGGCATCAAAATGACGAGTTAGAACACCCTTGCTTCCTCAAGAGCTTTCCAAGAACTCCAACAGGAAACTTACAAGTCTTGCATGGATGTGAGCAAACCCACTTTGAGAGAAATATTGGAAAAGGTTGATAAGTCAGTGACGTCTGTTGCGCATCATCTCCCAGAGGTGTTGGCTGTCCATCTGCTCACTTACCCTCAGTGGGAACTGTCCCAACAAGTCCTACAGTCCAACTGAGGAGTAATTCTAAGTTGGAAAGCAACCCAATCTCAGTTTGAATTTTGGTGCCATCAAGTTTGTTTCCATCCAAGAAGACTGTTTTGAGATTAGTCAGCAAGTAGAATTCTGGGGGGAGCTGTCCATCCAGGTTGTTGTTGAAAAGCCACAAATGTGTAAAGACTTGCTCTCCTGATCCCTCACAGGACAAGAAGGGCTCCAAGTATTGGTAGTTGCCACCAAAGATTTGTGTAGCCCAGTCATCCCAAAACTCATCTTGAGTTCCACTACCTGGATTTTCGTCCATTCTGGAGTACCATTGGCACTCGTGGTAGGCATGATTCATCCAAAGTTTATTGTCCCTCCACTTGTCACCATTGGTGGCATAGTATAAGGTTGCAAGGGAAAACCTCTGGATGATCCTCGTTCCAGAATAATCACTTAAACTAGGATCCGCCAGCAGCCACTCATAGGCACGTGCTTGAGGAGATCTGTTGTCTTCAATTGCCTTGATGGTTTCTTGTGGCAGATGAGCAAGGACCAACTCCTCGATCGAAGTGGGTGCCTGGGTGGGGAATGGTGTTGTTTGTTGTTGTGGAGTCGGTTGACTACTACTTCCAGCCTTGTCCTGCTCACCCTTGCCAGCAAGTGTAAAGACGAGCAACAAGACAATTCCTGCCACTATCGCCACACCCAAACCCCAATACATAGGCATCCTGCTGTCATTCTCATCAGTAGGTGCCACTTTCGGACTTCCTGTTTCTTCACGTGCACGCGGCAGGTCAGGTGGCTGCTCATCAGCCACCTCGTTCGCTACTGCCAAACCTTCATTGGTGTCGGTAACAATGGGGCTACTATTGGCCCCGTCGTCGAAGGACTCCCGAGTGTCAAGCGGAGGGATGGAACGCTCTGCTCCCTGAAGCATATCGGCATGGAAAGTCTCGTTGCGCTGCAGCTCGGTGGTGCCAAAGGAAGCCGCGAACGCACCGGGCCTTGGTGGTGGTGGCTGAGCTCTACCAGCGGAAGGTGATACATCAGACACGGATGGCTCCGCCGCGTTCTCGTTTATATCGATGGCAACGTGGTCGGTGGCCGCCTTCTTCTCGTTGCCATTCGCTGAAGGACTTGGGGACATGCCTGCGGTAGGAAGCATGTCTTCCACCAAGCCCAACTTTCGTTCGAATCCTTCCGCCTTTTGTTTGTCGTCCAACAACTCTGCTTTAGGGCTGCCAGAAGTCTTGGCATCGTTAACAGATGCCGCTGCTTTCGCCTTTTGTTTCGCAACCATCAGCTCTGCTTTAGGACTTACACAAATCTTGGCGTCGCCAACCCCTGGCGCTGCTTTTGCCACACCTACATGTACATCCTTCTTCTGCAAAGGGATGCTTTTAGCAGTATCTTTCGTGTCCTTAAAGGTCTGATTGCCCTGCAGCGCTTTGGCCTCTGCTGCATCAAGTAATTCAGCCAACTCCGTTACTGCAAAGGCGTTCGTCTCAGAATCATCGGTGGTGGTCATTTTGCTGATTTTGACTGAACTTGGTGAACCGGTTCGCCTCGGCTTCCTTCTCCAAAGAAAAAATGTGAACAGAAAAAATGGTGGGTCAATTGCAGCTCCAAACGATCACAATATTATTGGGAGACAGAGGGAGAGAGCTGGGAGAGATTGTGCCTTCGGGCCTGCATGGAGGTTGAGGGCATGCTCAGCTCCAATGACGACACCTTTCTGAAGAGGAGTACTGACTGTCTAAATACTATACACAAAAACTGCTCGGACACGATATCATCGAACGACAAGAACCAAGAGGACAGCCTGAGAGAAGTCGAATGTCGAATGGCCACTGGCTCAAACCTCAAAACAACTCTCAAAACTCCGCACTCATTCTGCATTCAACATTCAACATTCAACACTCTTTTTACGGGGCTCTCTTCTCACTCTACCATAGCTCTACCGTACGGCACGGAACCGGCAAGGACCTTTAAAACACACAATACTTCAGAGCTAGCTAGTAGTACCGGTACTCTTATAGGTACCGTACAGTCCAGTCGTACCTCCGGTCGCTGGTACCGGTACCGCTGGCCAGGCTGAGCCCGAAGACAGTAGATGTGCTGGTACAGCTGTAGCATTGAGTATGGTACAGTCGTACAGGAACAGCTTGGTACTCTGGAGTAGCAAGCATCGTTCGTTCATACTGTACGATTCATTCATTCAATCATTTGTTCGATCATTAGCAGTACAGTCGTACTTATTTCAGCTCTTATTTCCCACCTCGGTCGAGCTCATGGCTATGACAGGATGACAGGTCCCCGCACCCCGCACTCTTTGGTGATTGCTGCCGCTTGCCGCTTGCCGCTTGCCGCTAGCTTGATGCTGTACAAATGAGACGCTGTACGAGGTGCGAGTGCATGTAAAATCGTGCAGGGCAAGCCCTGACGACTGGCTCGCTATGTCATAGTAGCTACCGGTACTACTAGCCTATAGTACATGTAGCTACATAACACGAAAAACGCTCCTAGAAGGATGCCAGCAAATGCAGATTAGTCTACTGAGGAATAGTTTTTGGCAGCAGTTCAGAAGGTTCACGTCAGAGGCTGCCGGGCAGGCTCCGCTCGGACTGTCCTCACTCCGGATTCTCCTCCAATCCTCCATTCACCCTCTCCCCTCACCGTCCCCGGGGCCCGCAATTAGAACCTTGAACTCTTATGATAATATGTGGCCAGAGACTGGTCAATCAGAGAATGGTACCAATATGGGGTGCAAGGAGCTGCATGGGGACATCCACTGAGCAGAAGAATCGTCAAGTGTGCGTCTACTTCCTACGTTCACTCAGCGTCAAATGTGCGTCTACTTCCTACCGGAATCTTTCCCTGTAAGCGATCAGCGGGGTGTCTGTATGTATTTATTTCTCTTGTATTAACCATGGACGAGTTCAAGAATCTTGACAGCTTGAAACCTTTCTTCGATACAGCCTATGGCTTCGTTGTATTTGGTAGTGTAGCCAAGGCTGGAGTAGGCGTTGGAGGAGCTGCTGGCAGTGGAACGGTCTATGTGAACAACAAGAACGGTACCGAGACCTGCGTGGGAATTTCCAATTTGGTCCAACTGAGTGTGGGCATTCAATTGGGAGGGCAAGTGTTCAGTGAGATTATCTTCTTTGAGACAGAGAAGGATTTCCAAGCCTTCACTGCAGGCAATTTTGAATTGGGTGCTGACGCCAGTGTGGTTGTCCTGACGGCTCACGTCAATGTGGATCTTCACTATTCCAAGGGGCTGGCTACTTTCGTCACAATTCAAGGTGGACTCATGTATGAAGTCTCAATCAGCGGTCAGAAATTCACGTATACACCCTCCGTCAAGGGGTAGTTTGCTACGTAGCTAGTTGGGAAGTGCACACACTGCTTTTTGGAAGTCACAAGGCTCCTTGTTGCTACCGTATCTGCCACAATCCAATTAAGAGCGACAATTTGCAAGTGTGTGGTTTGCCTCGGCTTTCACATCCCTGTCATGTTTCCAGTCATTTGGGATGGCGTCTGACAATTTGAAGCAACTTCAGCTTTTGTTACCGACGCTACCAGAATATGCTGGTGGCAAGGAGGGCCCACCACGTTGGGTTACACGAACCATTGACATAAAATAGCTGCCGTACTGGAAGGTTGTCATGGTTCTTGAACCTATCTCTGGCTAGCTAGTAGCTGGCTACTCAGTCAGGAAACAAAGAAGAAAAGGGAGACATGATCAAGAATTATTGTGCCAGCTTCGTGCTAAAGCAATATTTGTGGTACGAAAGGTTTTAAGTGTCTTCTGAAGGCTCTGAAAATTAGCGAACCCGCACGGGGGGCCAAACACCAGGATGGTTGCTGCCTGTCACAATACTATGGTGTTGTGATTCAGAGGAGCATGTGCGAGTATAATGCAGTGATGGCCGAGTTTGAGGTTGCCTTGACTTCACTGCTGGCTACGGTACTAGGGGAGGAAACCACCCTGATACGGCCTCTGCACGGAACAACCCGGGTTCATTGCTTCAAGCGAAAGGAGATTCGGATGGTGCGCAGCAGCAGTACCTTAGAGCCCTTGCAACTTGTGAAGCCGTTTTGGGAGTAGATCACCCTCTTACCGTGGACCTTCGTCGTGAAAATGTCATACTTTGGCTACGTAGCTGATACAAACAAGCTGCTGCTGCTGCTGCAAGTTTTCATCTCCCCACACACAAGCTACTACTACGCACAGAAAATCATTCACCATCACAGCAGGGCAGGCTGAGGCATTGGTGGAGCCAGCCTGTCAGCGTGTTTAATTAATTAAGCGGGTGTAATTAAGCTGAACACGATGTAACTGCAGTCTCACATGATCCTGTTGCATCATTGTTCTTCACTTCCACCTCTGTGGTGAACCTCTTGACCATGTCAAAGTCTGCCACTGCAAAGAATGACACACTGTAGACTTGCTCTTTTTCGCTAGCAAGGAAACAGAGAGACTTCGACATCACGACGCAGCTGGCACTGCACGACCGAGTCCGCATTCTTGAGGACCCAAAGAAAAACCCTGATTGAAGGGGGCCAGCGCATCGTAGAATTCTAATTCTTGGGGATTCAAAGCGGCACGAGGGCGAAGCTGTGGCCGCCAACAGCGAGGAAGCCTGAAAGCATGCATATTGGCTGCTGCCCGTTGAGGTGTAAATGCATGGGGATGATTCGGGCTTAGCTCCAACAAGTCTGCACTTGCCATCGTCCGGTGGTTTTGTAGGCTGGCCTGTTGGGCTCGAAGTTGGAAGGGGAGATGGCACTTGGCTCGGTGCAGCCGAGGGTCGTAGCGTCGGTGGCCTTGGGCTTGGATTCAGATTTGGAGCAGTTGGTGTTGCCGGTACAAAATCCACGGCCGGAGCAGACCCTACACAAGCCATGCCGTTAGAGTTCAAGAATGAGAGAATTCGAATGATTGACCATCGGTTGAATCCGTCTGCAGCGTTGTTTATGTTGGGCTCCATGATATGATTGTAAAAGAATGGAAATTCCAAATGTGGAGCGTTCAAGACGTGGCCGATTTCGTGTGCAAGGACAACGCCTTGAGAGTAGGGATTAGAGGAAAACGACATGTACTCTACACCGTATCCGTAATCACTGTTGCAAAAGGAACCCACAAAGGCACAACCAATTGTGCCATCTGTTAAGAGAGGAAATAGAGATTCAGGAAAGAGACAAGGGGCGCCAAGCGACGTAACATGCCTCTTGCAATACTCACCTGGAGGACTGTGCCCTGTAAACATGTGCACGGTTGCATCGGGATCGAATTGAAGTGAGTCGCGGCTGTCCCTCATCAGATTGGAGAACTGGGTAAGAAACGAGCTGTCGCTGCCACAGGAATCCTCCCGATCGTAGTCTTCAAAGACACTAGAATGAGGGGAGCATGCAACTTCAGGTGTAGCTGTATTGAAGATGAAAAGATCAGCAATCAGTTAGGCCCCCCTCATTGCAACCGTCCAAGATTCTCCGTCAAGCTAATCACGTACCAATGTCAGTCAGCTTCAGTTGGACGCACATATCTCTCTCGTAATGGAAGGATGCGGAAGCTACAATAGTCATGATGCGACGACGTGTGTCTTCAAACCCACCGTGAATGCTGCAAAAGTCGCCATCGTAAACAATAGCCAGGTTGACAACCGTGTAAGATGCGCAGAAACTGAACGAAGAGAAACTGCTTGTAGTGAACTCGGTGCGACCCTGACGATAGTCCAAATATTGGAAAGGATATTCGCCGGAACTCCCTTGCATAGTCAGATCTCGGTCTCGGTTGGCATCAGTGTCTCCTGGGGTGCTCACGTCACCGTATCTGTACCTTGATTGAAGCAGCTCATAGTCAATATCGTCACTAGTGAAGGAAAGAAACTCAGATGTGACTTCGCCATCCAACAACTCTTCTTCATTTGGAACCAGGAATGTATCAGGATCCTCAGCTGGGCGCCGTACTTCAACGTACGCAATGTTGTCTTGCTCATCTTTCTCAACAAGAATTGTGCTTCCATCTTCGTATTCAGCCCGGTAAATCGAGATCTTGATCACTTCTCCGGTTCGCTTGTCGACAATCTTTGTATTGTCATCTGATGGTACAAAGGTGTTGTCGGAAAAAAGACCAACGAATGGCTTCAGGCGAGAAAGATCGTACTCGTTTCCAGCTATATCTCGTATCATTTCGCTCTTGTTTTCGTCTACACCGCTTCTACCGGTAAGGACTTGGACGGGGAAATCCTGTCCCTGTTCGTTCTTCTTCAAAGGCAATTCATCGCGTCGGAACTTCTTCTTCGCTCCTGCTACGGCGATATTCATTCCAAAGAAAGCAATGGTGCAAAGTGTTGCGATTGTCCATTGTGGAAACTTCAACTGGGCTTTGTTGTTGCCCACAGCCATTTCAAATCCTTATCTTTGCCTTCCCCTCGGACCGTTATTGTGGCATCGTGTCACTTTGATTTTTTGTGATTGTAGTACATAGTCGCTTCCATCGTAGACATATCGACACTTTCGCTGACGTATTGCTAGCTAGACACTGGAGAACTACGTTGCTTTCTCGATGCACATGGCCGTTGACTCATGATAAGAAAGGGATAGAGCCACCTGAAGACCTATCCAGGAGAATGAATGGGGCAAAGCGCGTGTGCTTTTTGTGCTTGTGAATCAAAAAATGGATCGTGCTATGTATCGAGTTGGGATGTGTGGCATTCAACGGGTGGATCCCCTTTCAATCATCTTTATGGCATACTCCGAGCTGAGAGCTGATAAAGAAAAGCAACCGAAAGAACAACAATGTTAGGATCAGCCGCGGGAGTGGAAAGGTTGACGCGCAGGAGTAAAATGATTGCTGGGGACTGTCACTCAGCCGAACTGGCTTTTTTTATTTTACGGTTCACGAAATCTTTTAATAGCCACGCTGGCTTCGAGAGCGTGTAACAAATACTAATATGTTAGACGCAAGCAGAGATTTATGTACAGATCCCCAATCTCCAAGACTTGGATCTGGCTAGTCTCCAAGCGACCGACTGATGAGCTGATGAGACTGGTACTTCGTACTTGCTTCTTCAAGTGGACTAGTAGCGATGTGGCTAGCTACTACATGTAGATAAAACTACTCTGGGTAGACTATCTGGCTACGGCTGACTTTCGTGGCTTTCACGTTCCAGATGCGGAGTTGCCACTCCGATGAGCTGCCGAAAGATCTGGAGGCAACGGGGGACTTGCGTGCTGCGTGATGTTCCGCACGAGTTTCAATTTCTCGAATGACCCAGTGATGCAGTGATGTTGCTCGGCATCATACAGTATCACAAGGCGAGATGCGAGATGTTATCGTCCAGCGTCCAGCTTTGGTTTGCCAGAATTGCCCGACTTTTCACACCCAACGCATGTATGTACCGGTACGATATGTACTTTTACGGTATGTAGTCTGACAGAAGAACAAAATTTGCTTGTTTATCAAAGCGACGTTGCAGCAGTCCCATTTTTCCGCAAGTGACCCTTAGACTGGCTCTAGCCACCTTCACGCCGCCTAACAACCACACTCATAGCCTCCAGCCTCCAGGTAGCTAAGTTCCATTTCGGCCAGCCACCGGTACTCGTATCTGCCATGTTTCCTCGCATGTGGTCGGGACCAAGAACATCATAATTGATTGTAACGCTGGGACTAACCCTGAGCGATACTCTATTTCCACCGGTACTGACATCTCTGGCATGGCTTACAAGAGAGGTACCAGTACCTGTTGTCTTGGATGCAACTGCCTACATGTACTTCATGCTCATGCTCGCTGCCCAAGGGCCCAAGGCACAAATAAAATACTAGCTAGAGTAAGTACGTACTGTGGTGTAGATATCCAAGGGATAGCTTTCATTCCCGATTGGATTGGAGCGCTTTGTTGCAGCTGCAGCTTGTAGCCCACACCAAGCGACCTATGCATACTATTGAGGTTCCGTATTCATCCTTTTGCCAGTTTTTGCATTGCTGGAAGTTCGGTACGGTACCGTACAAGCAAGGTCAGAATGTATCATAGCTGCGACTGTGCTGTTTTCCTGTTTCCTTCACTCTCGACTGAGTAGATGCCAGTAGATGCAGGCTTTATTCTTCCAAGGATATTTTACAAGAAGATCCGGTGACACTTCGTGGTGGCAATATTAACAGTGAGCGGTCTTTTGCTTAACCCCAATCCCACCAGTTTTTGTCTTGGTCAGTACCAAATGCAATCAATGACCTGAAGGCATTGCCTCTAAACCACAAAAATCATCAATGTTTTGCCAATTAGAGCAGTTAGCTGCAGTTGTAGATGCCACTGATTCAAAATTCTTGAATGCCTCAACAGTCACAAGGGGCTTTTACCCAGGAGGTCAGTCGAATCAATCACGAGTTCTCTGATTGATACATAGGCCTTCTTATGACCCAGTACATCGAAGCGTGAACATGCACTCAAATTTTGTGTAGTATGAACATGCTGATGCTCCTGTAGAACCCTTCCTTAACAACAGAGGACTCCAGGAGCACCAATGCTGTCCTTAATAATGCCCAGCTCGGGACTCCACATCCAAAAGCCCCATTTTTTGGGCTTTCTTGCAGTATTGTTTGATTGCAAAAGAACGTTGCAACACCACCAGTCCTTGCATGCAGCACGATAGAAGCAAGTGGTGCAGTAGCAAGAGGGACAAAAGACGAAAAAGGAATTACCAGGGTTGTTCTCACAATCTATGATACCTTGTTGTTGAGTTGGTTCATGCCGTGCTTCTGTAGCTAGCTAGTAGAGATTGCGAGACAAGAGCGAAAGAAACAATTCTAAAGATAGGAACAACCAATAAATGGAGTTGGTGAGATGAACAATGGGGGACCAGTTGACCGGCATCTCACAGCGGGCGACGAGCTCGCTTTTGGCCCCAATGATGTCTTGAGTGGAAGAACCAAGTTGTCTTTCAACCACAGTAAGTTAGTTATCAACCTTGCCATTATCCGCTGTGTGCAGGGATCTGGAGCATGTGTCAAGTAACCTCTGGTGTTCTTGTTTTTCCTACTACTAGTCGGCAACCGGCGCTTTCGCGAGGTGGTGGCGCAGTCGATAGACGACTACAACTCCGCTCAATCCCGCGCCGAAAAGTATGGGATTGTCGAGACGATAATGGACGAGATTGCCAAGTCCGACGGTAGGTTCCTCAAAGAGGATGATGATGGAAACTGGTTAGAGTTGGAACCAGATACTGTTAGACAAAAGATAGCACATGCTATACGAGATACTACCAAGAAAAAAGAAGCCAAGAGACTCAAAGCATTACAGCAGTTTGGTAGTAGAGATCGAGGGATCAGGCTTCCAACATTAGCCAAGTCCTCTGCTACTGTTCCTCCAAGGAGACCTCCGGCAAAGCCAAAACCAGATTTAGGAGGTATTACCTCTTTGGTACAGGGCTTGGATCAATATCGAAAGAATATGCAGTCTCGAAGCTCCAATGCTCGCACACAAGACGATGACAACGACGACGATGGTGATACTAAAATGCCCGCATTTTCCACCAACATGGGATTGCCTTCGATACCCCAAAAACTGCCCTTTGGGCTGGCGATGGGCGATGCCTTAATGGAAGGAATGGAGCGTGCACCGTGTGCGCCTAAGAGTGCTGACATTCTTGGCGGTGTAGATGCTGCGATGAAACCACTCGGCATGGGGTTGGATAATTTTTCCATGAAGCCAAAGAACCGATACCAACTGAGACCGGACGATCAGGGCCTTGGTCTCTTGGATCCGGGCTCCCTCAGACCAGGGGGGGTTGGGACCGTCGCACTCCCCAAAGAACCTCCGGCAACACTTTTGCGAAGTGATAGCACCCCTCACCAAAAAGAACCACCCGGAGAGCTCATGCGAAGTGATACCCACGAACATGCGGGGCTTGCTGCTACCATGAGTGACCTCAGTGAGCCTCCGTATCATGCCGACCACCTGTCACCAGGTTTGGGGGCACACGACGACGAAGGGTCGTTTCCTGAAGAGCCCCCATTGGCGCACGACGAAGACGACTTTCTCTCCAAGATCAACCAGTTGCCCGGTTTGTCTGATCACGCCGATTAATCCCTCTCGAGACGCTGGGTTTTTTGCCCTCATTTTGAGTCGATGCAGCAGCGTCTGGCAAGACGGACGTTCCGTCTTGCTCTGTCGCCGTGGTCACAGAACCGTTCCCAACAGTTGATGATGGAGAGTTCCCCGAGAGCAGTCCATGGCCGCGATTTGCTGTGGCGAGGCTGCACACAGAGTTGGCCTTTTACTCATTGGTCCTTTGGGACCCAGCGGAGGCGATTATTATGCCTGTGGTTTGGCTCGGAGGAACACAACGGATCAGGGGTTGCGTTCGCAGTACTTTTAGTCTATAACTTGTAACTATAGGGAATACATCTTGTACTGGAATTTTTACGACTTGTGTTAGTTTCTCTTTTACAAATTTGGCACAATGGACTTTTGGAGTCAGAACCTTGCATTAGGGACGAAGAACGTTACATACTGGTCAAATGAACCAGTCTCCAGTTGGTGTACACAGCCTCCGATGCAGTTAGCTTGCCTTCTTTGCTTCTTTGGAGTACAGTTCCGACAATTCCTTGGCCACTTCGGGTGGAACCAGATCCTGTAAGGACTGTTCCACGTGCTCGGACTCTTTTCCTGCGATATCCTTTGTAAGATCTCGAATTAAAGTGGAAGATATATGGTTGTATTCTGGCTTTCCTTCAAGGAAAATCGTCGGCAATGGCCAAACAAACGGTCCACAAACGAGTGGGCCCCAAGTGTTTAGTATTTGCAGGCTCCGTTCTTCTTTTCCATCCCTTTCCCAACTACGAATTCCCCGAAAGAATATTGTTGCCCCTTGCTGCCTCGCATATCTCCAGATATAGCCAGCATAGACTTTGATATTGTCGTTGGAATCCACACCAGGTTCGATTTGATGAGATTCTCATGGTCACAAACCGCAAGTACTTGGCTATCAAGGAAACGCACCTTCTACGCGAATATTCTTATCGATCTTCTTCACCTGTAGCATTTTGCGCAGTAGTTCCACTCTCTGAGCAGGTGTGACTGCGTAGGTCTTGTTGGGATTTATCCCGATTACAACAATCACTTGCTTGTACCTAGTAGTAGCAGTGCAAGAATTGAAGACCTTTTGAGCAAGTTCAATCCATTTACTACACAATTCTTCCGTCATCTTTCACCAATCAGCGTTCAGTGTTCATACCTCTTGGAAAGATATTCCAACATGGCCAGGTGCCCATAATGAGGAGGGTTAAAGGAACCAGCTAGCACTACAGTCCGGGTCTTGTCTCGCTCACGATACGAGTGCGATTCTGGCATTCTCCATGGGTAGGCAATGACAGTGGGCCGCAGAATGGGAGGAATTAAGAGCCAAGCAGAAACAACGATAGACCCAACCGAAACAATTATCATCCATTCCAACACTCGCTCCAACAAGAGCCACTCGCCGTCGTTGTCCATTGTCTCTTCTTCGGCTACGAACCACAAGAGGGAAGTACTAGCTAGCTAGCAGCTAGCTAGCTACCAGGTAGCAGCTCTTGTCCTTGTTCGTATGATGCACTCTCGAATCCCACCAAAATCGTGAATAAAACCTCAGCTTTAAGGATTCAAACAGTCACGACCACACACAGAAACAGATAAATTTGCGCCAAAAAACAACCTAAGCGTTCACACCCTCGAGCAAATCTGTGTATAATCAGAAGGAAAGAGAGCATGTGTGTATTCCCTCTTCGTGTTTGAACAGCAGAAGACTGAGCTCTCGCAACAAAAGTGCGTCGAAGCAACGAGCCGAGGTGCTCGCCCCTAAATGGATTCGAAGCAAGCAAAATATTTGCATATGTGAGGCTACACACAGTCCGAGTGGTACAGTAATTTCCAGCCCCGACCTCATCTACCCACGATGGTGGGGCTGTGCCTTGCTTGGAAGCTTCATCTAGAAACTGATACCAGTACCACTCTAATTGGGTTTTGCCCAAACTAAATCTGATGTACTGTGCGCACCAACATGTTTTCTTTCTGATCTCCCTTTCAGGTCAAAAGCAAGTTACCGGCCAGGTGTGGTTGATGCCTGCATACCGGCACGGCTGTAGCCAACTCATACTGGTGCTTAGTGGGCTAAGTAGGACGCATTAGACGTAGTCCGAGTGATTACTGAGCACTGAGCACTAGTAGTAGCTAGCTAGTCTAGTATTTTAAAATTGATCTAGTACCAGTAGTGGTACTGAGTACAGTAGCTACTTTGAGTCTTTGCCGGTACGGATTTACTGGGGTGTACAGTGTGCATACTCCGGACTTCAGGATCCAGTAGCACCCGGAACTAGAGACGTTGTCCAAAGATGCGACATGCGACATGCTATCCATAAGTAATCATCATCGAATTAGTATACAACTGGGACTTTTATACAGAACATGCCACAGTGAGCCTTAACTTCATTGGAACATGCTCTAGTCGCGTGCTAGCCAAAATTTACTGGCAACCACCGTGATTTCTATTTTGTCGCTTGGAACAGGTGGGATGTTACCTGATCCGAACCAACTTGCCCCGCGACTAAACGCACTAATTCCAAAGGCGCAGAAGCTTGGTAGAAAGCTACGTGCGGGGTGGTCCCGGCGAGAGACACGTCCAACGTCCAAGCAGCTTCAACATCAAGGAAAACACGAACTGGCTACTGCGCGCTACGCTGTAAGCTGCGCTGGCTGCCATGGTATGCTACAACTGGCTAGCTACCGGTAGCTAGCTAGCTGGTGTTCACGAAGGCTCCTTTTCTTCGATTGCCAGCCAACGACCAACGACACTCACATCGCAACCAATCAGTCCTACTTTGGGTCTTCTCTTTCTAGCTTTGACTTGGTTTAATCGCACCCCAGCCAAAGTCAAAGCTCCATCACTCCATCACCAGTCCATTGAGGGGCGTTCTGAAGCGTAAGAAGATATCATACAAGTGCCAACCGTGGGTAGCGTACCGGTGCCATCAGAAGATCGACAGATTGATTCCTCCTCTTTTTGTAGTCAAGGCTAGCTAGCAGTGTTAGATTGAAGGATGAAAGAGAGCAGAAGAGGCAAGGCACCCAGAGAGCTCAGCCCGAAAGTAAAGTCAGCTTCTGTTTGGAAAGCCCCACCGTTTCCCATTATGGATCCTGATTGCGAGGCTGAAAAGAGGCCAGTGCCGCTGAGCTTCTCGGAGAGTGAGGACCTCCTACTTCCGCGAGATTATCTTCCTACAAAGTGTGAGTTTCGGACTGTGGAGGGCCTCTTGTTCGTGGAGGTAGCATCATCTCATCTGCTTCTCTTGTCGTCTCCAACCCTACTAACTCAGATGATGTAATCAATGGCAGAGGCAAGAAAGCGTGAGTAGGTCGTGTAGGTTGCAAATGGTGTTGGAGTGTGGATAGTTTGACTAATTCTGGCGTTTGTTTCGATGGTGTGCAACTGTCTTCTACCGTTCCTCCTTCTTGTGCTTGCAGATACAACCATATCGCCAATCGCAGGTAAGCTATGCATACACTTGGTACTAACCACATTTCCTTTACGGGGCATGCTAGTCCTGGAGCATCACCTCATCTTGAGTTAACCCAACCTGATCTTCGTAGGTTCCGGCAGATCACTGCCATGAACGTCAAGCGTTATCAGAATACAAAGTGCAAGGTGGACAAGTCGTTGATGTAAGTTCAGGTCAAGCTATAGGAACGGAGCTTGCCCCTTATATGCGATGTCGTTTGGCATTCATTGCATTCAAACCTCACCTTCACGGCTACTGCCAAAGTGTCATCGGCATTGTCAACTCCATAAGGAAGGCTTCTCCGTGTGGTGGGTTTATCAAGAAATGCCAAACCACCGGTCGCTGGATATCCATGAGTGATGAAGGTGAGTTTGCCCTTGCAAACGCCATGTATCTGAAGAGTCTGCCGTGCACAAACTGACGCTTGCTAGCAACTTGTGTTCTGCTTTGCTGTTCAATCAAGCGGCTCGAGAAAAGGTATGTATTTCTAAAGTTTGTTTTGGGCTGCCCACCTCCGCATTCTCAAACCTGTTTCCATATATATATATATGTTTTTCCTAGGTTGGCCACTGCCTTCGTGACATGATTGCATCCAAGCGAGATGAGAAATCCAAGCAAGCCAAGGTAGCTGCCAAAGAAGAGGCCGCGTTGAACGCCGCCATGCCCAAGATGCCCATTAGCACTCATTTGGCCAACGCAAACAGCAAGCCTCGGGCTGGCATGCCGCAGAGCAGAAGGACGCCATCGAAACAGTCTTCCAAGTCCACAGCGGGCATGACAGGTGGTCGGAGCCAGGCGTATGTGGCGACGAGTACTGCGTTGGAACCTGTGGGTAACTTTGCGAGGCAACCACCCATTCCTGTGTCGTTCAACCAGCAACCGAGTGTGGCCGTAGAGAGGAGGACCAAGCCTATCTCAAGCAGCTTGAACAATTTTGACAACATCTCGGCCAAGGGCACCCAAGACATGTCGGAACAGCAGCGCAGGATCCTCAAGCTGCTGGAAGGAGGATGGAAGGGATCCATTGAAGACCTGATCAAGTTAGCAAGCTAGCTAGGGGGCAACCATTTGAACTTTAATAAGGTGTTCTTTTTGCGTACTAGTGACTATGCATACTTGGTAAAATAATGAAAGCCTTCTCATAGACTACAAGTCGCATTGCATCCACTTTCCCAACGAGCTTGTGACATGTGACCATGGAGGGTCGAAATCTTAGCTCGAGAGAAATGGTTGGGGTGGGTGTACAGGCAGCATGCAAGGCTGCAGAACATGCCCATCTGGTTTGTTCTTGGAACTCGAATGGTAGGCTGGAATGTCCGACGGTTTTCACTCAGGCTTTAAAAACGGGCACGACTGACTCATAATCCTGGTTCTCATAAGGGGTTGTTTAAGGGGATGTTGAAGCTTTAAGGGGTTGTTTAAGGGGATGTTGAATATTTAAGGGGTTGTTGTTATGGGGTTGTTTATTTAAGGGGATGTTCATTCGTGATAAGGGGTTGTTGTATGGCGTTTCAATGAAGGCTTAAGGGGTTGTTTCGAGGATATAAGGGGATGTTGTTAAGGGGTTGTTTATTTAAGGGGTTGTTTAAGGGGATGTTGAAGCTTTAAGGGGTTGTTTAAGGGGTTGTTTAAAAGATGTTGTCAGTCGTGGCAATTTGAAGATTTTTAAATCCTGAGTGAAAAGCGTCGGACGGTCCTGGAATTGGAAAATTGATTGCATGGGAGGAATCCAAAATTGAAAATGAAATTGTGAGGAATCAAGAAACTAATATTGTGAAAAAACACAAACTTGAAATTGTGAGGAATCGAATCGCAACATTAGAATTTTGAGGAATCGCTTTTTGAAAAATGGAATTGTGAGGAATCGAAGAAAACAAAACTGGAATTGTGAGGAATCAAAAAGGAAAAAAGAATTGTGAGGAATCGGCAAAATTGGAATTGTGAGGAAATAAAAAAATGAAAAAAGCAATTGTGAGGAATCAGAAAAATCGGAATTGTGAGGAATCGAAAAATCAAGATTTTATTTGTGAGGAATCGGAATTCAAAAATTGGAATTGTGAGGAATCAGTAAAATTGGAATTGTGAGAAATCGTCAAAACTAGAATTGTGAGAAATCGGAAATCAAAATTTGGAATTGTGAGAAATCAAAAGTGAAAATTTAAATTGTGAGGAATCTGTAACAATGGAATTGTGAGAAATCGCCAAAATAGGAAATTGAAATTGTGAGGAATCGGAAATCCAAGATTGGAAGAAATCGAAAATAAAGAAATAAAATTGCTTCAAATCGGTGCCAATGCCGTGCCGACCATTGGACGAACATGGCGCTGGGCGCTTCAACTCCACCTCTCACATTTATTTCTGGAACACTCATAACACTTGCTAGCTAGCTAATAGCTACACAGCTGTTTATTGAAATCAAGGCATCCTTTTCTTCCATGTTGGCCATATCGCGTTATGTTCAGTGCTTGGCTCTCTGCATTGGCGTCCTTGCAAACGCGCAAAGGGGCGAGTCCTTTGCACTGCCAAGGAGAGCCACTGGGTACCTCGTCAACACCAATCCTAATCGCACACCCTCTTGTGGCGTAGAGATTCTCAAATCATCAGCCGTCTCCTCAGAAGAACAAGAGTCGTCATTTCGAGGAGGTGGAGGAGTACAGAAGAAAGATGCCTTTTGGAATGCAAAGTTGTTACGCGTTTTGTTTGCCGAAGGTATGTTGTACGATGCTTTCACTGATTGGGTATTGTTGCTCAGATCGATGGTCAAATCTAAACTTCCCTTTTTATTTTAAAAGCGGCTGGGACATTCATTATCGTTCAGCTTGGCACAGGGGCAGTCATGTCAGCGATATTTGACGATGCCCTAGTTGGGTTGATGCAGATTGCTGCAGGTAGGCTTCGATTGGTAGATGGCACTACAGTAGTACATTATCTCTACGCATCCCTCAAGACTTCAACCTCTGTGTTTCCTATCCAGTTTGGGTTATTGCGGTTACCTTGGCCATTGCCACAACTGGGCCCATATCTGGGGCACACCTCAATCCAGGTGAGTGAAGAAAAATGTCTACAGTAGTCACACTCATTACTACGGCATCGAAATGGCTGCATCCTGCTGACATTTCGCTTTTCCATGAATCTCCCAGCGGTTTCCATCGCAATGTCCCTTCTCAGACCAAGCTCTTCGTTTGGGTTTGGCAAGGTTCTGTTGTACATAGCGTCGCAGCTAATTGGGGCAATTTCTGGTTCATTGATCAATCTGCTTCTTTACAAGGAAAAAATTCTTCAATTCGAAGCCAAGAACAGTATTGTCCGAGGTACAACGGCAAGCATTGCATCAGCTAAAGCATTCGGTGAATACTTTGCGTGAGTTCTCTGGGGTACCCTTTTGCCACTACACTGTACGTAATCACAATTCTGACATCTATCTTATTATGCATTACCCAGAGAGCCCATTTCTGCAAGCTTGGCATTCCTGGTAGAGCTCTTTGGAACCGCAATGTTGTCCTTTGCAATCTTTGCCCTGACAAACCCAAAGAATGACACCCAAAAGAACGGCGTGTACATTCCACCACTTATTGGCCTGACGGTTGGAGGGCTTATCTGCGTACTGGCGCCATTAACCCAAGCTGGATGTAAGCTCGTTGGTGGTTCGTGAGCCAAATACGCCTGGTTTCATCTCATCCCATTCACTCTTTTGATATGCTTGCGTGCTTGCTTACTTCAGTCAATCCTGCACGAGATTTTGGACCTAGGATAGTCGCGTTCTTTGCTGGGTGGAAGATGATCGCCTTTCAAGGATGGTGGGTATACGTGTTTGCACCTATCATTGGAGCATTATTGGGGGGATTTGTCGCCGACAAGGTTCTGTATGGAGGAGACGACAACTGATCTTAGCTTGGCGACAGACTACTGCCGCGTATTGTTGCTACATAGTCCCACCAGCTCCAGTAGATTAAGCCAACAGCGTGCTCATCCTAGTTCGGTCACCTGACTCAGCGTAAAGGCACCGTGTTGCCTATTGGGCTCCGTATGGGTGTGCAAAGGAGTATGCTGCATACCTCCATTGTCGTACCGGGCTTTCGATTGGAATATCACGCGACAGGATCAAAGTGTTCGGGGCATTTCTCGAACAAGTAGTGGGTTCTTTCTGAATTTCTGTTCCTTCGAACACGGGGTCATGTCAATTCAGGAGTAAACCAGACCAAACTGAATCGTTCTCCATGGTACTGATTGGTCCAATGACGAAGTGCCCATCCGTCAAATTCCAGTGGTTTGAAGCGAATGTCGCATGCAAGTCCTTCCACCCTCAGCTCGCCATCATGGTAGTCACCAAGACCAACAATAATGGAAAGGCTCTGTCCGGCTCCACGTCCACTATCGACATGCGGCTGAAATTGGGCATTGGCGTTGATGGCACAGTGGGTTGATTGAGGTCTTCGACTGGTGCATTCATTAGACAACCCAATCTTTCCGTTGGGAGCTACATCAACTTTTGTGGTTTGCTCTGCAATGCGTTCTTCCAGCTCAAAAACCGCTGCGGCGAGATCTGGGAATAGTTGGTTGCCAAGCGGAAGTTCCACTTGGGATCCACTCGAAGTTTGGAGCTGCTCCTTCAGTTTGCTATTGATGACTGTAAAAGATCCTGCCTTTCCTGTTTTTCCTCCCTGATCTGCCAGAACAGAAGATCGAGCAATCGACGTGACAGGCCACTTGCCCGTCGAGACAATGTCTCTTAGCTTTGTCAAGACATCCATATAATCGAGCGGGGCCGGGTCTAAAGCCGAAGCGTCTAACTCACTCCGAGGGACAGAAACCTTCAAAAGCTCATGAATAGATTGTGTTGCTCTTGGTGCCACGTTGGTTTGGACATCCTTCAGCCATTGGTCTTCCGCTCTCTTTGTCCCTTCTGATGACAGGCTTCTCAGCAAGCATTGCTGAGCCCATTCTTGAGGACGCGTGTTGCCGTTGTCTCCCGGTAGTCCCAACCTGAGAACCTTTCCACAAGTATCGGATTCAAACAATGGTTTACCCGACGAGAAGCTCTCTTCAAAGTGGAATCGACATTCGGAGAGGTAGAGTCGCCCTGGTGGTGCCAAGACAGTTTCGATCAGGCTTGCTGGATCCCGCAGAGCGGTTTCCCATGCATCCATAGGAATCCATCCATGCGTCATAGCCACGGCTGTCCCTAAAATTCTCCGCACTTGCTGTGGTAAAAAAGCATCTCCCTTGATCTCCACCACCAGATTTGCATTGTCCACCATTCCGACCATGCGACAATAGTCCACGACTCTCCAAACCGATTCTTGATTGGGTGCCGCAAGTCCTCGCAGCGTTGGGTCGGCAAAGTTGTGCCATGCTTTTCGCTCTTTGGCGCCCAAGCGTCCAAAGCGACCGACGGCCATTTTGTGTTGTTGTTGATGTTTCTTTTGTTGTGATGGCAGAGGTACCATGCCACATTCGGCACCTCTCAGAGCGGTCTTGAACCGCTTGAGACAATCGGTGGGAGGTCGATGTCCCCATCCTTCCCACTGGGTCTGGAGTAGCTCGGCCCCCGGCATCCATGCCAAGGGGACCAAATAGTGATAGACCATCTGGGTACAACTGCGTTCGGCATGAAGTGTAATATCGGAACGGAGTAGTTTGCAAGCCCATATTTGAATATTACCATTGGACAGTGCATCGGGTAGATTGGTTAAAGCCACCTCCAATTGTGGAAGTGAGGATTGCAGGCATGTTCCCGTCATGACCAACACATCCGTGGCAGCGGGACATTCGGGGTCTTGTTGTAGAATTCTGGCCCGTAATCTCGCCAGACTGCACTGTGTTCGGCTTTCCTGGAGTTGAAAGTCCAATAGTTTATTATTAGCAGTGCCATTCGTAGAATCTGGATCGTTCTTCGTTTTCTCGATCTCATATGTTTCCAGAGTCTGTTGGACCGCCTGAAAGACTTGTTGTCCCGCCCATTCATTCCATCCCAAATCATTGTCTATACCGGTACCCTGTAAAAGATTGCTGTCATTATCATCATCATGAGGAACATGATAATATCCAAACCAAATGGCCAGGGATTGCTTGACAATGGGGTCTTCTGTGGTAGCACTGGGCGCCCGGGGATTATCACTGGTACATCCATCGGCTCGCAGGTGCCGAAAGATGGCATTTCGGGACGCAAACTTGGAGTGACAAAACTGGCAGGAAAAGGCAGGGGCTGCTGTCATGTCTGTGGATAGTACGTCACGAGTCGCTTGTCGTGGTATCCTACTGCTAGCTGGCCTTGTCAGAACAAAGTAATCATGGATCTTTTCGCGTCGGAGGCAGGTGCGAGGAACCAAGCCAAATGCTGGATCCGAAGGGAACACTGTCAGTATTATAAAGATGAAAACGCATCCGACAGACCATGTCCTGATCATTCTGATGATGAATGAGACTGTTCTATCCGTCAAGGAGATTTGATGATATGATTATGATGTCCTGTCGGAGAGAAAGAAGGAATGGGTGGGCTTGGCACTTGGCATGGAGCCATCATCCATCGATCGACTGACGCCATGTGAGAAACAACGGCCAGAATTCAAATTGAAGCCGGCAAGGTTAACGCTACTAGTAAAAGCTGATCAAAGGCAAAGGGGTTAAAAACGTTTGAAGGTCAAACGCCTCCTGAAGGTGCAAAACAATGTGATGGATGGGATGTTGTTTCATGCTTTCCTCTGCAGGGACGATTTCAGTCCGGCTTCAATGGAGTTGCGGGAATACCTGTTTTACATGTTCATCAGACAGTTCCAACTGTTTCTTTTGGAAGAATGACTGAAAACAGAAGAATGACACAATCTGGAAGAATGACACAATCCGGAAGACTGATGCAATCTGGAAGGTTCTACGTAGAAACGCGTAGAAACTAGTACCAGGTGACGTAATCTGGAAGAATGACACAATCTGGAAGAATGACACAATCTGGAAGCATGACTCAAAGTAGAAGATTAACACAAGGTGCTGGTGACCAACAAAAAGGAACTGTTGCAAGAGCCCATTCCCCGCAACTCCAATTGCTGGATTTTTCAATACCGGTTTTCAAAAAATTCCGTGCTATTCCTGGGACCACTCAGGATGAAAGACGTCTTGAGCGATGAAAACCGTTTTGCACCTGGTAGCAAGGCAAAGACCAAAGCAAACAGCAGACCAAACAAAGGCAAGCAGAAGGAACTATCAATAATCAATTGCATGTTGTAACCATGATCCGACGTACAAAACACGGAGACAACGCCCCATCGTCAGGCCCATCATCGGGTGGTGTTGCATTGAAAGGGCTTCGATCTCCTGGTAGTGCCTCTTCCAAACGCAAAGAAGACGGCACTAAAATGTCTCCAGCAACACTGTTGATGATTGTCTGTGTGGCGCTGTTTGGTGGCGTTGCCATTCTCTCCTTCTTGTCTCCTTCCTCAGTCCACAATGCCGAGAAGAGTCTCTACGAAGCGGAACAAATGGTCGAGAGCAATCTCTTTGGCGGCGGTGTCCACGAAACCGCGGCGCCCCCCAAAGAAGAACCCCCCAAACCCAAACACCGATCCCTCGATGCCTCCTCGGCCATGCTGCAGCAAGATTCCACATGGGTCGATGGCGAAAAGAAATTGAAACAGCAACTCAAACTCTTGGCGGCACGACAAGCCCAAGGCAAAGATTTGGGAGTCCCCGCTCTGACACGATGGCTGGGCGATGACATTCCTGCTTGGGCGGGAGAAGGAGTCGATGTGGAAGATTGGAAACAAAAAGTCGATCGACGATATGCCGAAATGAGAGAAGAAGAAAATCAATGGAGACAAAAAGTGGCCCAATTTATGGAGGAATCATAGAAATTCACAACAACAACAAAATTATGGCACATCAGCTAGCTGATGTTTATTTGAACAAGGGAAAAAGACAGAATATGGATCATTACAACTATAATGTTTCGAGCAGAGAGAGCAAAAGTCATTTGACTCCACCCCATCAATCAACTGGAATCGAATCAAGGATCAGAGCAATTTTGGTCTACATGTACATGTATTCTTCTTGTCTGTTCAATCAATCAATCAACACCTACGTGTAGTTACAGTGAACTTTCTTGGCCATCATGCTATGCTGCTTCCGTTGGTTTTGGTACGGTAGCTAAGTGATTAGCAACAAAAATTGTTAAGAAGTCTACTAGCTACGGTAGGACCTATAGTATGGTGCTGCCTTCCAGATCCTGCACTACGATCTCATGCTGCTGGCACCTAACAGTACGGTACAGTACCGTAGTTATGGTTGGCAATATTTAACGATTTTTGTTGTGCTGCTTCCAATCCTCCATGAACGGAGCAGCAATGGCAAAGATTCGGGTGAAACAGTTGTAGGGCACCCAAAAGGTTCCCATGCGACTGGACCAAGCCAGTCCTCCTAGATCCCTCAATGCAGCCCGTCCAATACTTCGAAAGATATCATCTGGCAATTCCGACGGTGGAACTGCCGATTTGGCCGCCGCTTCAATCATTTCCACCTTGTGATCTAAATTCTGATAGAAATTGGATGCCACCGGGGATGGATGTACCGCCACCACATCAATGCCAAGACTGGCCACTTCAATGTGCAAACAACTATATAGATAGATAGATGATTGAACATGGTGGATGGATGGATTGTGAGGAACAAACAGGAAACATCCATAATAATGACAGTACAAAAAATCACAGTTGTTGTAAAGTATAAACTCACGCCGCAAATTGGGATACAAACGCCTTGGTGGCGGCGTACATGGCAGCAAAGGGCGCCGGAATGAATCCCGCCACACTGGAAGTGAATACGATGCATCCCTTTTTCTTGGACGAAACCAATTTCTTGACAAAGAAATGTGCCACATTGACTCCCGCCGTGGCATTGCATTCGATATTGGCGAGTAGTTTTCCAATGGGTGCTTGATCCAAAAACCCTGTCACAATAAATCCGGCATTGTTGAAAATAATGGGCACATCGATATCTTTGGTAGCCTCATCGATTTGTTTCATGTAATCGACTCCCGGACTGAATGTACATCCGACCGACCTGAATTGTTGTTTGGGATAGTGTTCCTTCAATGCTTCCATGGTTTCTTTGAGGAATTTGTCATCGAGCGACACAATGACGACATTTAATCCTTGACTGGCCAATTTAAAGGCCAATGCTTTGCCAATGCCCGATCCACCGCCCGTGACCAATGCCCATTCGGCATTGTACTTTTCCTTGAGATTGGGAATCGATCCAAATGCCATGTGGAGTTGGGGGATCAAGTAGGCCACCAACCAAAAGACGGTCGGAAAGGCAAATAGAAGAGACACATAGAGCAGAGCGGATGAAGAAGCAGAAGAGGGATTTTCGCAAGTGCCCTCTTCAGCAGCAGCAACAACGGAGGTTGCCAGGATGGTCAAGAAAGGCATGAGGGTGGTCCACATCTTGATACAACAACAGATCCAACAACTAATGTATATTTAGTAGAAAAGAATGACAACAGAAACAATGCTGACTGTGCTCTTCCTGGACCGATGCGGCTTTGTTTGGATCCATGACTGGTTTGTTCGATTGTCCATGGTGAGTCACGAGATCTTTGTGGAGTTGAGTCCAATGAGTCGATTGGAGAAACAAAGAGACAACGACCATGACACAACGACCATGACATGACACTTACTTTGCATCGATCATAGCAAAAGCATAGAATAGCACCCACCATGTCAACCTCATCATCTTCTTCTCCATATTCTAATTCTGATGTTACCAACAACCACGCCGTGATTGTATCATCATCTCGGTATTGGTTCAATTATCGGCACATTAACAATGCGTTGGCATTCTATCAACTCGTCAAGGCGAATGGGATTCCCGATGAAAATATCATTTTGTTTTTGGCGGATGATGTGCCCTCCAATGCCCGTAATCCGTTCAAGAATGGCATGTATTGGAACGGTATTGACGATTCCAGAACGCTATACGATGCATCCATTGAAATTGATTATCGAGGAGAAGATGTCACGGTCGAAAATCTGGTACGAGTCTTGTTGGGACGGCAAGGAGAAGCTAGTAGTACTAGTAGTAGTGGACAACAGAGACGACACTTGATGACGGATGAAAACAGCAATATTCTCATCTTTTTGACAGGACATGGAGGAGACCAATTCTTCAAATTCCAAGACATTGAAGAAATCACGTCGGAAGAAATTGCTTCGGTGCTAGAAGAAATGCATCGTCGCAAGAGATACAAGGAAATACTACTCGTGGCCGATACCTGTCAAGCATTTACACTGGGAGATCACATTACGGCACCCAATGTCATGGTCATTGGAAGCAGTCTCCGAGGAGAATCTTCCTATGCACACCACTCGGATACCAAATTGGGATTGAGTGTCATGGAACGTTACACTCATGCGTTTGTGCAGTTTCTCAAAAGCAACAAACAAATTAAGGGAGTCTTGACACCCGGTTTGACCATTCGCAAGGCCATGGTAGAGCCCTATTCCTTTGCACAACAGCGGGCTCATGTGGGATTTCGTGAAGATCTCATGCAACGGCGGACCGTCGATGAGGTACTGCTATCCGATTTTTTCTTCAACAATCAACTACTTCACAAACAACAGCAACAACAACAATTAAATCAAAATCAAACCAGACTCGTGTCCCAAAATGCCCTGCCCATTCGTCCCATTGGACGATTGGACATGCCAACAACAACAAAACCAAAATCAACAGCAAGAAGAATGATAATAGACCAGCAGCCTGCAAGAGAGGAATACAAGGTAGAACTCGTCCCAGTCTACAATCCATCCGATCCACCCTTTTTGGCAGCCGTGGTCATCTTGTTGAGTTTCGTCATGGTGCTCTCCAAGCGGACATGATGGATAGATAGATCCATGGATGGATGGATGGTGCTTCATTGTCGAAACATAGAATCTCAAAGTTGACTCTAACAGGGCAGCTGATGCATGTCGTCTTAAAAGACAAGATGGAATCCGCCACAATTGGTGGTGCTGTGTAGATTGCTACTAGTATGCTTTTCCTTTGGGGCTTCCTGTTTCATGTGTTTTTGACACGAAGAACTCACCTTGGGTGTGGATCAGAGCCAACTCTTCTACTATTATAGCTGGATATGCATACAATGATAGGCCCATGCTTCTGGTCATTCAAAAAAACCAATAAAGGCTGGCACAGGAATACCAAACTAGAAAAGCGCTTTCTGTGCATTAGCTAGCTACCACCCAAACTATTTCAGGAACTGTGCAGGGTACCGGTATTTTTGGGGATCACCTGAATGGTTGTGGTTTTCCAGTAAAAGACCCAAAGCAGTTGCAGGCAGCTTGAGCTTCAAGCATCCAAGAAGGGAAACCAAGCAGTGGTGAATTCCGCCTTGGTAACCATTACTACCGTATAAGCAGCTATCGCTCCACTAATAAGCTAGACTGCTAGCTAGCTTTGGCTGGGTACTTCACAAAGCCAGAACAAGCTTGGGCAACTTCGTCAAGATCAACAACCACTCCCACCAGCCTCCACCGGGAGGGACAGAGCTTTGCAAGACGAGGAGCCTTCATTCGCGCGACGCTGCGCGGGCACAAGAAGTCTCCCACCAATCAAAAGAAGCGTCGCCGAAAAAGACGTTGAGTCAGACTGCATGCACCGCTTCGTGGACTGTGCCAACAACAGCTGCTACCATGCCACCGCAACACCACTCGAGCCGTTCTTCATTGCTCTTTGTTATTGACAGGACCCAACAGCCTCAACCATGGCATGACGATTCATTCGATCTTGGCTACCATCACAGAGTAGCCAGTATCATCATCGCGTCCTGGATTGATAGCTATTAGCTAGCTAGCCAGTGAATCTGAATCACCCAACCGGCTTTGCTTCTTGGGAGCTATTTTAAAGGATACCCCTGGGTATCTTGTTCCGATTGGAGAGCTCACAAACTTTACCAACTCTCTCCTCACAAACCACGAAACAAACGAACAATCAAGATGATTTCCCTACGAAAAGCAAGCGCCATGATTCTCTGCTGGACATTGACAGTCGCTGTCAATGGCTTGATCACAGCGTCTTCCATCTCCTGGCGTCCCGTCTTTGGACTGACTGTCGCCAGAACCACACCGCAACCAACCACTACTGTTACTACTGTGCCACGTGGGGGCAGTAGTAGCTGCCAAACATCTTCCAAGGTTCAACAAGCGGAAGAAACACTGGATCGAGTGTTGGAAGATGCCAAAGACCAAGACAAAAAGTTTCATGTGCAAGGATGGCGATGGCATACCATGTCGGTGCTACGAGACGCGGAACGACTGCAAGCATTGGCTCTCCGGACTACAGGCGACGATTTATCGCAACTGCAAAAAGCGGCGGATTACGTGGTGGATTTCAATCTGAAAGCACTGCATCGCGTCGAAAACATGTTCTTTCCGTGGATGCGACAACACATGCAGGAATCCAAAACGGCACAACCAGAAACCAAACAAGCGTTTAATGCCATTGTGGAAAACCTGGAAGCAGACCAAAAGAGACTGGCAGAATTGGGAAAGAGTATTGTAAGTGTGGACGTTCGTAGGGACTGGACCAAAGAAGGGATCGATCTCATGCTCTATCTTTTCTTCTTGCTTGACAGACACAAACATTCTCCAACAGACCAAACCCCAGCGTCGCTAGTGCTGTGGCAACGCAATCGGAAGAATTGGCCAACCTTGCTCGATCCATGCTGGAACGCGAACTGGACTATGTCATTCCCACTGTCGGGCTCTGTGTTCCCGAAAATGATCAACAGAAATTCAACAATCAAGTCATCAAATTCCTCGGTGTCTTGGAAGCAAGAGTTCATTTGGTGCACATGCACGAAGTTGTCACGGAATCCAAAAGTGATCTAGAGGAACAACTGTGGAAAGAAAGCATTCCCTCCTTGCCACGCAGCTTGATCCCACGATGGAAGAGAACACTCTACGAACCCATGGCTGGCATGTTGGAGTTGCAATAAACGAATACAGCAACAACAAATGGTAGGTGCCAAATTGATTGATTGGGTTGCCTCGTTTGTTCGTTCGTTGCGGTTAGTTGTTGGACTTGTTGTTGTGTGGTTGCTTGGTTTGCCTTTTTTTGTTTGCAAGAGCCCGACCTGCGCGTGTACCTTTCACAGTTGGTACGCATGTTAGCAGTTGTCACCTGCCACTCGCGCTGACGGTGCCTTGAGCACCGATTTCACCCCTGAGGTAAAAGCGATAGCGAACGGCTCAAGATTACCGTACGGGCGTTGAGAGCTGTCGGGTTCGTCCTGACGCTCTCCGTCTTTTTTCGTCAGATCTACATTCCCACTCCTTGGCGAGCGCCTTGGTGCCTTTACGCAACTGGGAGATAACCGTAGATCGTACACTTCATTTCGTTCATTCATGGCATTGGATGTCGATGTCTCAAATTCTCACTCACATTTGTTTGTGTGGCCTTGCTTCTCGACAGGAAATTACTTACATTTGGAAGTGAATTCAAGTATTGGGCGCTCTCGACCGAGGAACGAGCTACATACAATTAGTGATTGCAAGAGCAAATCGGGTGTTTGAATACTGTACATTGGTGCAAAAGCTAGCTAAATTTGACACGCGAGGATAAAGATAAAGGACTAATAGATACGAGCACTTTTAACACAAATCAGGCTGGTCCTGTGAATCGTCAGCAACGCAGCAAGAGCGAAAGGGTGCTACCGGTACCGGTACCTGGTACACTGCATCAATGACGAGAAGGCGGTGATTGCTTACCAACCGTCATAGTTGTCCTCGCCATTGTCCCTGGGATCCGGTGCTTCAACAGGACAGCCATTGGCAATGCACCATTCTAGAATATCCTGGTACCCTTCCTCCCTAGCAGCAATTCGTGTGTTTCCATCCCATGGGCAACCATTTTCACGTGCATATTTCAATGCATCGAGATCCCCACACTCAGCGGCGCTGGTGCACGTGTCTTCTCCCCATGGGCAACCATTCTCATGCAGCCATTTCAAAACATCCAAGTGCCAACTTCCAGCAGCTCTGCAGCATGTGTCTTCTTCCCATGGGCAACCATTCTCATGCAACCATTTTAGGACCTCAAGGTGACCATTAGATGCAGCTGCGCTGCATGTGAATTCATGCCAGCTGCAACCATTCTCACGCAGCCATTTCAATGTTTCCAAGTGGCCATATAGAGCAGCTACATCACATAATACTATGTCCTCTTCTTCCCATGGGTACCCATTCGCATGAAGCCATTTCAATACATCCAAGTGGCCCTTTTCAGCAGCTGCCCTGCATGTATAAACACTCCATGGGCAACCATTTTCACAAGCCCACTTCACAACATCCAAGTGGCCATTTGCAGCAGCGCCGGTGCATGCACCTTCATTCCATGGACAGCCATTCTCATGCAGCCATATCAATAGATCCAAGTGGCCATTTGCAGCAGCTGCTCTGCTTGTATTTATATTCCATGGGCAACCATTCTCATGCAGCCATTTCAATATATCCAAGTGGCCTTTTCCAGCAGCTCTGCAGCATGTGTCTTCATTCCATGGGCAGCCATTCTCATGTAGCCATTTCACTAGATCCAAGTGGCCATTTGCAGCAGCTTGGGTGCATGCACCTTCATTCCATGGGCAACCATTCTCATGCAGCCATTTCACTAGATCCAAGTGGCCACTTGCAGCAGCTGCAATGCATGTCATTGCATTCCATGGGCAACCAATCTCACGCAGCCATTTCAAGGTATCCAATTGTCCCCCCGTTGCTGCAAAATTGCATGTGTTATGATCGCACAGAAGAATTTTGCCGTTAGCCCACCGGAGCAGCTGGAGCAGCTGGAGCATGTGTAGATTTCCTCTCATGGCAAGAGAGTGGCAGACTTCATTGTGGATGGCCTCATCTCCCCGGACTACCTTCTTGTTCCAATAGTCTGCATCTTCATCACTGAAAAATGCAGCACTGTAGTAGGTGTAGGTATAGGGCGTTGGAATTTCCAGACCACCCAATCTGAACTCTCTTAACTTTCGGCCCTGTAGAATTGGAGGAGGATTCTTGATTGTCTTGCAAAACGTCAAGTAGACATCCTTCATTTTCTTGCTGACACTGGCCAGAATGACATAGTATCCCAATCCCAGAAAGGGGAGGATATTGCCAATCCAGATTTCCTCCCGCAACGGAAGATCACCAGTCTCCGCGGTCTGGTTGGAGGACACAACAGAATCCTTTTTGGTTGTACTAGTTGCGGAGAATCCAGTGGTTCGGATAGAGGATGGAGCAGGATCAGAAGCAAAGAGATTCTTTTCTTTTGGATCGTCGCTGGAAGAAGACATGGTGTTAAGCAAGCAACGGTTCCGAATCGAGGTGGTGGCAATGTGATAAGCAACTCGTCAACGACAGGTTCAACTACTTTGTTGTTTCTGTAACTAGCAAGCTTGCTCCCCAAGCCAAACTTCTTTTGCAACGCCTTGCTACAGTCAATGCCAACAAAACTCAATATCCCACTGTACGCCCAAACGATGAAGTCAAGCCCGTTGGCTGCGAATCTTTCTCCACCTCAAGTTCCGAAGGTCAGTCCTGTTGATGACGTCATATCCATCATCAGTTCTTTTTGCATCCATTTGGTTCTTTTGGAGCCAACCCCATGTCTCCGAGAAGCCACGAAAGAAGAAAACAGAAGAATGAGCGGTCAAGCCCTTCCCACAATATGGTACAACTCCACCTTGGTAACCAACCATTCCTTTGATTGATTGATTGATTAATCAGCAAGATGCTCCGTGTGATTGCCCATGCTGGTGGAAAGCAGCAGCGTTTGACGCCGTTCTTCTCCCAGCAAGCTCGCCACCATCAGTTCTATACCCCTTTTTCTCAATCTCGCTCCCTGTTTGGATTTGGGAGCAAGGGCGATGATGACAGTGGTAGCAGTGGAGATAACATCAAGGACGACAGCAGCAACCATGACACTGGAGGCAATGGAAATTCATCCTCATCGGTCCCTGCCGCTGTGGTACCTTCCAAGTTGAAATACGGGGATGAAGCCCCCAGATACCCTCATACACTGGCTTTGCCTCTTGTGAACCGACCTCTGTTCCCAGGTGTTTTTACGTCGGTGACAGTGTCAGATCCTGAAACCTTGGAAGCTCTGGAGAATATGAGTCAGGTGGGTCAAAGTGCCTATCTGAGCTGTTTCTTGAGAAAGGACCAGTCCATTGGGGTGTCCGAAGGTGGTGTACTCTTGCCCACGCCAGAAGTGATCACGGATCCCTCGGAACTGTACAATGTAGGAACATTTGCTCAAATCCACAACATTACAAGGGGAGTGAGTCATGCCAGGGCAAATAGGTCCATTATGGACAGTCGAGCCATGAAAGACCAAAAAGAAAAAGGTGAAAACCCACAAGAAGATCACGACGGAGACGACGAAGACCATGAAACAGGAACAGTCCTACTGCTGGCACATCGCCGAGTGGACTTGGAGTCTGTGGACAATATTGGTCCTCCCATAGATGTGACGGTATCCCATTGGAAGCGAATGGCGGATGTTGCCAGTAATGATACGATCCGGGCCCTTTCCAACGAAATCATCACAACCATTCGAGAAGTGGCACAAACCAACCAACTCTTTCGTGAAAACCTGCAGTTCTTCCCCATGAGAGTCGATGCCAATGATCCTTTCCGGCTCGCGGATTTTGCTGCTTCTATCACTTCGGCAGGGTCTGCGGAAGATCTACAAGAAGTTCTGGAAGAGAAGGACGCTGAAATGAGGCTTCACAAAGCATTGGTGTGAGTATGTGTTTTTGCTTTGCTGGTTGTGAGGGTCGTCACGGTGTCATCATGTCCTGATCTTCTCATTCATCACGTTCATACATTTCCTGTTCCCGCAGTCTACTCTCCCGTGAAAAAGAAGTCTCCAAATTGCAGCAGGAGATATCAGCCAAGGTGGAAGAAAAGATGTCGGATGCCCAGAGAAAGTACTTTCTCAATGAACAACTCAAGTCAATCAAGAAGGAACTTGGGATGGAACGAGACGACAAGGAAGCCTTGATTGAAAAGTATCGAAAGCAGGTATGTGCAGGAACGTGTAGATTCGGTTGACTGTCACTTCATGTCCTCACTTCCTCGCTTCGAAACAGTTGGCGGAGTACCCAGCGGTACCGGATGAAATAATGGAGACGATCGATTCCGAACTGGAAAAGTTGTCAACTCTCGAGAAAAACTCTGCAGAGTTCAACGTTACACGCAGCTATCTAGATTGGTTGGTTGGTGTGCCGTGGGGGATTGAAACCGAGGAAAACTTTGACATTCGGGATGCGCGCATGGTCTTGGACCGAGATCACTATGGCTTGGACGATGTCAAGGACACAATCTTGGAGTTCATTGCAGTGGGAAAACTGAAAGGAACTGTGCAAGGAAAGATCTTGTGCTTGAGCGGACCACCAGGCACCGGCAAGACCAGCATTGCCAAGAGCGTCGCGGATTCACTGGGACGAAAGTTCTATCGTTTCAGTGTTGGAGGCTTGTACGATGTCAGCGAAATCAAGGGACATCGCCGTACTTATGTGGGTGCTATGCCTGGAAAGTTGATTCAGTGTTTGAAGACCACAGGTAAGATCTTTCGATATTTGGATTTGAGTTTGTCCCGAGGACACATGGGCAGCTGAGCGTTGTTTCTCTTCTTTAGGGTCTACCAATCCAGTTGTTCTGATTGATGAAATCGACAAGCTTGGCAGCGGTATGCGAGGAGATCCCTCCAGTGCCTTGCTTGAGGTTCTGGATCCCAGTCAGAATAGTACTTTCCATGACCATTTCCTCGATGTTCCCGTCGACATCAGCAAAGCGCTGTTCATTTGTACAGCCAATGAGCTAGAAAGAATACCCGGTCCTCTCCTGGACCGTATGGAAGTCATTCGACTCTCTGGCTATGATTTTCCAGAAAAGGTTGCCATTGCAGAACAGTACCTCGTCCCTAAGTCAATGAAAGAGAATGGATTGATGATCGATCCAAGAGATACGAAGGAGGAAGACGACAACAAAGCAGAGGAAAGCGACAAAGTCGAAGGGGGGAACGATGCCTCGGAAGGAGTCACACCGTTAGCGTCATTCAAACATGCTGAGAATGTTCCAGAGTCGCTGTCTCTGGCCAAGAGTGCAATAGAAAGCTTAGTGAGATGGTATGCACGGGAAGCTGGAGTTCGCAGCCTTGCCAAGTACATTGACAAAATCACACGCAAACTAGCGCTGCAAATTGTGGCTGAGGGTGAGGGTGCGACGCTAACAGACAAAAGTGCACGAAAGTCAGACTCATGGGAAGTGAACAGTGAGAACCTCAGTGATTATGTTGGAAAGCAAATCTTCACAAGTGACCGCCTGTACGAAACTGACCCGCTACCGAATGGAATCATTATGGGTCTGGCTTACACATCTATGGGAGGCTCTGCTCTGTACATTGAAACTCAGGGAATCAAGCGAGGCTTGGACGCCGATGGCAAGCCTCGTGGTGGCGGCACCCTCAAGGCGACAGGGCAGCTGGGTGATGTCATGAAAGAAAGCTCACAGATTGCTTACACGGTGGCTCGAGCCAGGCTAGCAGAACAGAGCAATGGCAGCAATGATTTCTTCGACACAGCTGACATCCACATGCACGTCCCTGAAGGTGCGACACCCAAGGATGGGCCGTCCGCCGGAATCACGATGGTTACATCGATGCTGTCCCTTGCTATGGACACACCTGTGAGGAACGACTTGGCCATGACTGGTGAAATAAGTTTGACCGGGAAGGTTCTTCCAGTAGGTGGAATCAAAGAAAAGATCATGGCTGCTCGTCGCGCCGGGATCAAATGTGTGGTTCTGCCTGCTGCCAACCAGCGAGATTTCGATGAGATCCCAGAGTACCTGAAGGAAGGACTTGAAGTTCACTATGCAGAAGATTATGGGAAAGTCTTTGACGTGGCGTTTGGATCCTAATTGTTTCCCCTCTGGGTTACTACTAGAGCTAGAGGCTTCGAAGCCCCCGTCTCAAACAGTAATCAACTACTAGGTGGAATCGAATCATAAATCCTCTCTCAGAACTCTCTCCGCAATCGGTTTCCATGCTTTTGCTAGACTTCTTGGCTGGTGAAGTGCGTGCGCCAAACCTCGCAACCGTATGGAAGTTTGATATATCATTATGAAGTCCTTGGGCATTTCATTGATGGGATCGCGTGCCTGAAGTTCCTCGACGAACAATTGAATATGCATTCCCTCGGTGAGCTTGTAGTTGTCCTCATCGTAACTAACTTTGGCAAACAGATAAATAACATTGGGATCCATGCGCTTTGATTTCCACCTTCACACAAAGAGTTCGTGGATTGTGATTGGAAATCAGAGCTGAGAAATCAGACACATGACCAACACGATGTCATTGAATAAATACTTACCCAGCCTCTTTCATGAGGCTTACGATAGCTTCCCGGTCTTCGTTCGCAAGTGCAATCACAAGCTTGCAAAAGAGATGCCTCTTTTCCTTTGACAGTTGCTTCGTGCTACCGTAGTCGATCAGGCCAAGGCCGGGCCGTCCATCTTGACCCCGAACCAACAGAATGCTGTTCAAAACAAGAGAGGGCCCAATACATGAGAAAAGCCCGACATCGACCATTGATGCGGGCCCGCCACAACTTACTTTCCGGGGTGAGGGTCCCCGTTGAAGTAACCGTCTACAAGAACCTGGAATTTATTATGGTTGAATCCTCACAACGTGAGTCAGCGTCGAGTCGAGTCGAGCCAAGCATTTCGTTGTCTGATGATCAAGTAAGTTGACGCGTACCTCATGGCCATGAATGTAGATCAAGTCGTCAATCATCTTTGCGTGGTTGATTGGCAAGGTACTTTTGTCCTCGAGCTCCTTCTTGGTCGTCCCTGGGAGCAATCCAATTGTCGTGTTGTAAAGCATTCTCAGTGCATTGGTAGTCTTTCGTTTGCTATCCAACACCGAAATGAGCAAATCATAGTCCGAACTAGAAGGCCCATGTAGCTGTTCACCTTTGGCCTTCGCTTCCTCTTCCTCCGCTTTGATTCGCTTAGTGAATGCTTCGACCGATTCACCTGTACGATTCGCCAGTGCTTTCTGTTCCTGTTTCAACGCATCGGCAAGTTTGTCTCCCAGGAGCTCTTCCATGACCAGGACTCTCTTGGTACACAAATCCAAGTACGGTTTGGGCACCAAGCACAGTTTTTGGTTCGCCACTGCGTCTTTGCCGGCTAGTCCTGCAGCAATTAGATTGTCGCGTACTGTGGCCAAGTGCTTTGCCTCTGCTCGATAGTCAAACTCCTCCATGTATTGCACCTCAATCTGTTCTAGTGCCGGTACATGGACCGGTTGCGCTATCTGGGCAAACGCTTTGATGGTTCTCACATCTCCTCGAAGCAGTTCTTCTGCTGAAGGATACATGACCTTCACTACCACTCTGGGACCAATTGACCGATTAGATTCATTCAGAAATGCGCGAGTTGTTGGTTACACATACACGATGTGTTCTAGCTTACCTTGTTCCATCTTTCAGGGTGGCTCTGTGTACTGCCAATAATGAACGAAGGGTGAGCTTCTGGGTACTGTAATCCTCACTCAGATGCCAGTGCTGCCCTTACCTTGACCAATAGAAGCTGCCCCAATAGGTCGTTCTTCAAACGTAGCAAACACACTGTCGAAGTCTAGCTCCTTTGAAACGATAGCTTTGATAGTCTCAAAGTCTTCTTCGGGGCATTGGTCTTGCAAGACACTCATGGTTTTCTGCCAAATTTCAGGGCTGCAGCAGCAAGAAGGTGGGGAAAGAGCAGGTGATTCGTTGGGAAGAACAATCCAAAGTAGCAAAAGAACCAACACACACACTCCACCACGTACAAACCATCACCAACATTGGCAGCTGCCATTTGACCCGCTTTGATGTAAAATCCACGCAAGTCCTGAATCTTTTTGAGACCCCCTTTGCTGGTATCATTGTCCAGTGCCTCCCAAACCTCATCTGGGCTCTTTCTCCACACGTGATAACGATATACCAGGTACTTGGGAATGGCATAGCTGTAGAAATGGGCTGAGCGCTTTAGTCCTTCCGGTCCACCACTAGTCAGCAACGAGATGATTGTTGGAATTCAGAAAGGGAGAATAAATGAGGAAAGCAGAGATCATCCCAAACTAGCTAGAGAGACTGTTCAATCTTGCGACAAGCTCCATTCTTACACATGATCATGCCACCACTTGATTCCTCCTCCAATTGTGATAACCAAGCCTCCGACAATGGGGTACCAAAGACTGATAGGTTTTTCGCCTGGATTATCCGAGGCAAAATGCCGTGGGTGCAGGAGTTTCGCCGTGGGAAAAAGTCTAGATCTCAAGGCTAAAGAGGTACTGCGAGTCCCAATAGTGCCTATCATGATGCTGAAACCGACCTTTTCGGGTGCACTCTATTCCCAGCTTATCCGACAACGTACGACTGTAGTCAACATACAGAGCTTTGCCAGGGGAATAAGAAGAGATGAACAGAACTAACTGAACTGCATTATTTGGTCGTCCCGTCATTCATCCCTTGGGCTGCAGAAGCAACGTCATTTTCACACTTTTTTGTCTGCAAAGCTGTCAAATTCTGTTATCTGCAAAGCTGTCAAATTTAGTTGGCGGCAAGGGGAGAGACCTCACGAATGGAGAACCTTCCCCGTTCATGTGCTACGGTAGCTAGAACTGTCGTGGACCCACGTCAATAAAGAAACATCATCAAAGGGCATGCAATACAACCAAGCTTTCATACCCTCCACAGTAGAATACTGTACGTTCCTTACAAGAACACATGACTTCGCCGCGCCCGCTCCCTCTGAATCGCTTGAATAAGAGTTTAGACGATTCAAAAATGGCTCTCCCTCCAAATCCAAGTTTTCTTGCAGAACCCAATGACAGAAGCATTCTTGGTACGAACCATCATCGCACTTTTCTGCTCCGTAACTTTCTGCCACTGCTAGAAGCAAACTCACCATGTCAGATTCCCAGCATCGTCAACAAGCTGCCAAGACGAAGCGTCCATGTCAAGTGACCCAACCTCCGAGTCCAAAGAAGCAAAAAGTGGACCCTCCAATCGCACAAGAATCTCCTGGTCTATTGAAGCACAAAGACATTTTGGCTGGCCACATTCTGCCCCTTATAGGCATGGGACAGCATGCCTTTGTGGGAGCTGCTAGCAAGGAAATGAAAGCACTCTATGAGAACTTCTGTGGTACTGTGACGAATCCTCCCCTTGTCAGTGATGCAAACGATAAGAAGCGACATGCAACCAGCAAGGACACATACTACAGTGCTGTATTCTGCAGTGTGGAATGTGCTGAACTATGGGAGGCTGACAATTCCAGTGTCAAAACTCCTCTTCCTAAAGATGTTTGTACAGCCATTGCCAAGGTTGGAAATCTTTCAGTTGTTCAATGGGCCCATACGAAAGGATATCCATTGACAGAAGAGACATGTGCAGCTGCAGCTGAAGGTGGTCATTTGGATGTCTTGAAATGGCTGTATGCACATGGCTGTCCATGGGATGAAAAGGCATGTACATATGCTGCATATGGTGGGCATTTGGAAGTTCTGCAATGGTTGCATGCAAATGGATGTCCCTGGGATAAACAAACATTCAAGTATGCAGCTGCAAAGGGTCATTTGCATGTCTTGAAATGGGCCAAAGACAATGGTTGCCCATGGGATTTAACTGCAGGTCATGGTGCTGCTTATAATGCACAAGTGGAAGCTATGAAGTGGTTGGTTGAAATTGGCTGTCCCTGGCATCCATACTTGTGTGTTGTTGCTGCAGAACGCGGACATTTGGATTACCTCAAATGGTTGAGAGCAAATGGGTGCCCCTGGGATGAGTTAACATGTGCTGGTGCTGCGGTTGGTGGTCATATTGAGATCCTCAAGTGGGCCCAAGACAATGGATGCCCCTGGGATGACAAAACCTGTTCTAGTGCTGCTTTAGCAGGTCAATTGGAACTCCTCAAATGGGCCCGAGACAAGGGCTTTCCATGGAATGAAGGGACATGTTCTAATGCTGCTAAAGGTGGCCATGTGGGAGTATTGGAATGGGCTAGACAAAACCAATGCCCATGGGATCACTTCACATGTGTCTACGCTGCACAAGCTGGACAATTGGGAGCTCTGAAATGGGCCAGAAAGAATGGCTGCCCCTGGACTCCAACAACATGCGAGCAAGCTGCCCAAGAAGGTCAACTGGTAGTTTTGAAATGGGCCAGAGACAATGGATGCCCGTGGGACCTCAAGACATGTTTAGCTGCTGCTGAATTTGGTCGTTTGGAGACCCTGAAATATGCCCATGAAAATGGCTGTCCATGGGATCAAAGTATTTGTGCTGATGCCGCCATGAATGGTCATTTGGATGTCCTCCAATATGCCCATGAGAACGGTTGTCCATGGGATCAGATGACATGCCAAGAGGCTGCAGAAAATGGCCATTTGGATGTCCTGAAGTATGCCCATGAAAATGGCTGTCCTTGGGATGAAGGCATAGGCAGCTATGCTGCTGAAAAGGGTCATCTTGGTATCCTGAAATACATCCATGAGAATGGCTGTCTATGGCACAAAGAAGACTGTGAGTATGCAGCTTCTACTGGTCAATTGGCATGCCTCCAATATGCCCATGATAATGGCTGTCCATGGGATGTTTGCACATGTGCTTTTGCTGCTCAAGGTGGCCACTTGGAACTACTCAAGTGGGCTAGAGAAAATGGCTGTCCCTGGGATGCTACAACACTTGACAATGCTGAAAACAACAATCATTTGGAAGTTCTAGAGTGGGCTCTTGCGAATGGCTGTCCCTCTACCTATGCAAATTAGTTCGATGATTGATAATCACACCTTCACTATAATGATGCACAGCCGTAACAGAAACTTAGTCAGAAAGACCTTCTTGCTAGCTAGTGGCTAGCTGATGACTACACAATCCGTGTGCTCTTGAGCATCCCCGACAGTCGAGACCTAACATGTCATCCATGTCATGCTTGTCGTCAATTCGCCAACGCAAGCAAGGTCGCCAGTCCGAGGATTGGATGAAGAATGTAGAAGAATAGGATTTCTTCGCTACGGTATTGAAACATTACAGTTGGTTCTACAAGTAGTAGCAAATCGTAGCCACTCGGCAATACGACTCTTGTAGCAATCAAAAGATTGGAGTTTCAAGCTCCAACCCCTGGCTCCCAGAAGAAGAGCTCGCCTGAGACTCTTCTTCACCCCAATTCCCACTGACACAAAACTGTTCGCTCGAAGTCGATTGATCGTCCTCCTCTCCTACTTGAAAGCAATCATCTGTGTCACTTGCACCCCCTTCGCCCAAAGAATCGTCGTCGTTGGTGATCGCCATTCCTTGGTTTCTGGAAACTACAGTTGATTTCTTGAGCGATTTCCCCCTGTCGCTACTGTCAGAATCTTCTTCATTTGAACGTCGACGAAGCTTAGTGCCTTTGTCGGGTCTACCACCCAAAACATGAGAGACTTCCCCGCCCTTTGCCGTGCCGTCCAGTCGATGGAAACCATCATCCTCCCGAGTCTTCCGCTTCCGAGGCGAATCAACCACACTCTCAGGACTTTCGTTGACGAAGTTAGACGTCGAGAAATTGTGCGAGGAAGCAATGCTAACTAAGACTTGAGAGACCTTTTCGATAGCATATCGCAGCGCGTTGACTTTTCGGTGGACCCTGCTTCTGGACCCATCTTTGGATACCGTCCGCCCTTTCGTATAGGCGCCCTCGCTGTTGTCGTCTTCGTCCTCGCTCTGCCTGTAGTCTGAATCATCGTCTGTTTGCTTGCTGCTCCTGCTTTGAGAACGTTGCTTGGCCACGGATTCCAGCTTTCGTTGTTGTTGATCACGCGCCTTGGTTGCCGTCTCCAGATCTCTGAGCTTCACATGCTCGCAAAATGCAAGGGGCCGCACAATCGTGTGAGTCCAGCATGCCCTGATAAAGTGTTCCAAGTATCTTGTGTCTCCCTGATCGTAACTCCCCCGAGCCCTCTCGGCGGGCGTCAACAATGGCTGGGAATTTCGCCATTCAACAAGATTGTGTAGCTGCCAGACAGTCATAGCGAGCATATGCTTGATTGCCGCGAACAAAGTTGGCAGAATTCTCCGCGGCAGCAGGTGGGCTCTTTTCTCGTACAGCTCCAGAAGACCACCAAACAACACCATAAGGTTCTTGTAGCGAATGTAGGGGCCCGACTCCTTGGTGCCAAGGACATCGCTACCAATTGGGCGAGAAAGCGATAGGACAGCCATTCCACCAACTGAAACGTGAAGAAGCGCCTCAAAGGCAGACGGACACGAGCCTGCATGCAGATCAGGAATGCCGCTTACAAAGGAATCCGTCTGACGAACATTGCCCTTGATTTTCTTGGCCTTTCTTTCACCCCAGTCTTTGCTACCATCTTCTTTCTTTTCTTCGTCGCTTTCACTGAATTCAAGTGGACGATCCAGCGAATCTAGCAAATCGGACAGTTCTTTGAACACTCTCAAGAAATGGCCTGTCCCCGACTCGGCATTCTGGGATACGAGAGACAGCAGTCCCAAGTGTCTTAGCAGCCATTGACGAACTGCACTATCCATGACATTGCCTGGGCGCTTCAACACAGTGTCATGAAGGCAGCTGCTAACGGTCTTTGGCAATGTGCCCGCTTCAGTCCTTCTCAGGCACGCCATGAGCGAGTATGGGAGTGTCTCTCGCTGCGTGTTACTTCGTTCTGACCAGGAATACACCGTATGCAAAGCCTTCCAGTTGGCATTGAGAGTTTCCTGTGCAGCAGTTTCTTTGGACGACAAACCTGACAAAATCTCCAGTAGTTCAAGTAGTTGGCAGGCAAGTGCCGCATCGTTGCAACTCTGAAGCTGCAGAAAGAAGCCAACCCAAAGACCTTCAAACGTTTTTGGGTTGGTATCATTCCTATCCTTCTCGCTCAATACACCCTTTGAAACAAGGATTCCAGAGCAAGCATCAATTAGTGCCGACGGAGACACCACCGATTCCGAGGTCTCCAGACCAGCAAACATCACACAGATGTACTGAAAGTAAGTCCTCGTCAGCGAGGAGAGCGTTTCGATTGCGTCGGAACCGGCATGGAGAGGATCGATCTAAAAGAGTGTGAGCGAAATATGTCGGACGGTGGCGAAATGTCCGACTGGCACGCATCCTACTCACCATGGCAATGCTACGGGGTGTGTGGCTCGCCTTTCGGAGTTTGGGCAAAGCCGTGAACAGGTGAAAGGCAATGTCGACGCAATGCGAAAAGCAAGCCACCCCTGATGAAGTCCTGAAGGCCTCCAAGTCCTTGCTCGATTTGCACGATATCAGAGAAACCAAGTGCTCAAGGAGACATCGCCTCATGTGGGCCAAATGCAGCAATTTTGTTGCAACCGAATTCCAACAAGAGGATTGAGGCGCCAATAAAGCCTCGATGTACTCCTTCATCAAGTTGCTCTGCTCGGCATCGGCTAGACAGACAAACAAGACATCCGGAGACAGGAACGCTTCGGAAACAAAGAGCTTCTGTCGTAACCGCTTAAACACTTGATGTGACGAAGTGAGTTGCTTCATGAGCCTGTTCACCTGCTGGTTGAGAGAAAGTTGATGAGAGAGGGCCGTGCCACATGTCAATCACCAGCGCTGGATACTAACCATATCAGACTCTTGGTCGCCATCTGTCTGGCCACCGCTACTCGATCTTCTTGCCGAAGTTAAAGGCCACGTCTCTCCTCGCCCACGAGACCGACGCCCGCCACTGGATTCGCCACTGGGCAGACTCTTCTCGGAGGACACCTTCCCGAATCGACGAGCAAGCTTCTGGACGACCAGCAACACAGACCTCAAAAGACACTCGACAGAATCACTCTTTCTGCGAATGTCGTAAATCTTCATCATTTGAAATTGAATCAACCGAAGAGTTTCCAATCTCTCATCGTACCCACATTCGTCCACAGGAAGATTCTGGAGGTGTCCGTAAGCATTCGCCACCACTGCAAATGACAGGGACACTGCCAAAAGCGATGACAAACCCAAGAGCATGGCTCTCTTGACAACTGGTTTCAACTGGCTCGAGGTCTCTGCTTGAAGCAGCAAGTCAGCCAGGCCTGCAGCAGCAGAGTCATCGTTTGCAAGACACGGGCTGTATTCATCACATGAGAAGATGGTTTTGGCCCATTCCAAGGCGTCTTGTTGCTTCGCATTCTCAGGGTCGAAGTCACGGTGATTCAAGACGAACGCTGGAAACTCAATCGCCGCCTGGAGCCATCCATGAGGAACCCATTTCTGGGATGATTTCTTTCTTTTCTCTTTTGTAGCACCGTTCGAGGTCGAGATTGACACCGTTCGACCCACCCTCAGATAAGTTTCTACCAAATGGAAAACCCAGTGTACTGTGTGGTACCAACGGGAAGACAAATAGACATCCGTGTTCCGAAGAAAGAACGCCAAGCAGAACGCCATTTTCCGGTTCTTCCTTTTCTTGCCAGCTGGGGTCAAGAATTCGTCGGGTGGTGGTGTCGTGTAGGCTAGCATTGCTGGGTCCCTTTGTCGTGCATTCGCTCGAGGTGCTTGTTGCTGCTGTTGCTGATAGTATGCAAGGATTTGGATTAGCCCTGTGTTGGCAAGCACCATTTTCATGTGTTCAAAGGTTTCCTTGATTGCCTCCATGTTCCGCGTCGTTGTTGTGTGATCGTCTTGTTCGTGCAGTCCTTCTTCGCCACCGCTGTCCATGGTCATGAGCGTTTCCAAAAAGGCCAAACCGGGAATCCCAATCTCCGGCTCTACCATCCGCCTCGTGGTTGGCAGGAGAATCTTCAAAACCCATTGTTTGATGCAATCCCAATCCCCTTGGGCAAGACTTGCCGTCTTGACCAATTCCCTAGCTAGCAGTAAACCCTTGACCACTCGCCTGCTATCGACGACGAACGCATTCTTGGCAGAGTAAAAGGAAGAAGACGTAAACAGCAGCTTTTGCAACAGAATCATAATCTCCGATGCTTGAATCCCCCCGGACGAACCACCAGCAGGCTCACAAAGAACGGAGAGTATGGAACAGGAGCGTCGCATACAGTATTGCTCCCACTGTGGCGTGGCTGTGCATGTGGTAGTACTTGTGAGCCATCCAATGAGTACATGCTTCAAGCTGGCAAAGCTTTGTTTGGAGCTCCGTGCCAACTCGTGCAGTATCGCGTTGACTTTATCCGCAATGATGATCTGAAACCATTCGTAGCTGTCTTTGTCATTTTCCGGGATGGCTGAAGGATGATGGAATTGTAGCCGCTGTCTGGCTTGTTGTTGTTTTGAAGCATCAGCCCAATTGGAACTGGCCACCTTGTCACTGAGCTGCAAGAGCAAATGGACCAGTTCTGTCTGGACGTCTCGGTCTACCACGCGATGCAGCTTCAGGATCCAATCCTGTGTCTGTTTCATCATTTGTTCTGCCACCGCTTGACGATTATTGTCATTCTTGTGTTTATTGTTGGAAGAAGTTCGAGCCGGCGTCAGTAGCAAAAAGACGGCAAACGAGACGAGTGATGGAATCATCCTGGGATATAGGATGGACGTGGGTCTCCCGTTTTTCCTCTTGTCACATAAGAGTAGTGTGAGTTTGGATAATAGCGCAAAGGGAAAAGTAGCATCCACGAGCAATTGATCCAGGAGCTGCTCCACGTCGTTGACAAAGTCCTGATGTTGAAAGATGGTGACTAGTACCATCAAGTCTAATGTCACAAATTCTGGTTGGTCGTCATGTTCTTGGTTGTCTTTGGTAGTGGATGATGTTTCGTCTTCTTCTTTCAAGGTGATATCTTTCAGGACTGTGACATATGCCTTGGCAATTTGATGGTTGTTGGCGTCATCCAGGAGAGCATTGATGACAACATGAGCCACCACGGTGATGGCATCTTCATTTTCAGATTCTGATTCTGTAGTTGTAGAAGTTTCCATGTACATGAGCTCTGTGCGCAATGCTTCCAATGCCCTGACAGCATCTTGTTCGCTATTGGAAGAAATGCGGAGCAATGCCCGTACCAAAACTGGCAAGTCTGTTTCCGATGCAAACTCCAATGCTTGGAGTGACAGAGAAAAGGCTTTTTGGCGTCCTGCACTTGTCATTGTCTCCGCCATGGAAGACAGACAGCCAAAAATGGGGATCAAGGCAGAGGGATCTCGTGTCAGTACAGTCCGCAGATATTCCATGACTTGAAAGGTTGTTCGTTCCACAGTATTGTCATCCTTGGTGGTTATGATGGGCATGCAAGATGGCAGAAAATCCAAAAACAATTGCCGCAAAGGACACGGGTCGGAACTGATTTGTTCTAATAGAAACTCACGCAATTGGCCGTCGCCTTGTCCAATATGAAAGATCAACGACGACAACGTTTCTCGTATAGCACCGGTTGGGAACTCTTCTCTACCCGCCAATTCTGTATCATCATCTGGAGACACAGCGATCATCTCCAGCAGATGCGTGACCGCCTGACGACGGACCAATGGTGGATTCTCATGGCAGCCAATAATCGATATTTGATGGTTCAGTTTCTGACGTAGATCTATGGAGGCACTCGACATCGTTACCTGATAAATCGTTAGACTAGGTGAGGAAAAGTCAAGAGGAAGAAGATGAACGGCTGATGATCAGGGACGACATCATGGTCGGTTCCAGAAAAGATGGAGGGAAAACTTGGCGCTTCGGTTGGGGCAAATTCCTGTCATAAATCTATTTTTCAAACCCGGTAATCAAAGAGAAACAGATTGTTTTTGGGCTTCAATCTATTTATTAGTTTTGATACTTAATTTTAAAAAGCGATACATGTACTAGTTGTCTGCCACTCGGCTCAGCAGTCAAAGAAAAGATACTGCTCTTGCAGCAGCTCCAGTCCAACCGCGGCAACATCAGCGAAGCAGAAGCATCACAGCAGCTCAGAGCTGTCATGGCTATGCAGGAGCAAGTGAAGGCAGTTGTCCAGCAGGCATTCACCAACCTAAAGCTTGCCCCTGAGGAATCCTGTTTGAAGCATGAAGATATTTGGAAAAACAATATTTTCCCTTTTGTTGGCATGGGACAAGTTGCCTTTGTGGCCCCAGTTAGCCACAAAATGAAGAGCCTCTACAAATCATACTGTGAAACTGTAGAGAATCCTCCAGAAGTGGGAACTTATGAAGAGTATGATGAGGATGACGAAGAAGACAGTCGCCCAGCAACCTATGCTGACACTTTCACGAGAGCAGTTTTCGCCAGTGTGCCTAGGGCAGAGTATTGGTACATCCACTGGCATACACACATAGATGGAGAGGGCAGTAACACTTCTGTTTGTGCTAGGGCTGCCAGAGAAAGTTGTCTTCCATTTATTCAATGGGCCCATAACAAGGGATTCTATTGGGATGAAGACACTTGCTGGAATGCAGCGTCGAATGGCCATTTGGAAGTATTTGAAATATGCACATAAAAATGGCTGTCCATGGGATGAACGCACATGCCACCGCGCTGCTGAAAATGGCCACTTGGAAATCTTTAAGTACACCCATGAGAATGGCCGCCCATGGCATGCAGACACATGCAGCATTGCTGCTGAAAATGGACACTTGGAATGCCTCAAATATGCTCGCGAAAATGGCTGTCCATGGGATGAAACATGCGAACTTGCTGCCACAAATGGTCATTTGGATGTCCTCAAATATGCACATGAAAATGGCAGCCCATGGGACGAACGGATATGCAACTTAGCTGCAAAAAATGGCCACCTTGAATGCTTCAAATATGCCCACGAGAACGGCTGCCCACGGTGGGATAAAAGTTTATGCGGCATGGCTGCTCAGGGTGGTCATACCCAGATCCTGAGGTATGCCCATGAAAATGGTGTCCCATGGCACAAGTACATATGTTTTGCTGCTGCTCTGAATGGCCAGTTGGAAACCCTCAAATATGCCCATGAAAGTGGGTGTCCCTGGCATGAAGATACGTGCACCGTTGCTGCTCAAAACGATCACTTGGAAGTGCTAAAATATGCAGTTGAAAATGGCTGCCCCTTTGATGAATCTGAAGTTCTGAGTAGCTGTGATGAGAAGGCTAAGGCGTGGTTTCAGGATTTCATCAGAGAGAGGAATGCATAAGTTTCCTTTAGTGTGGTTGGGTTGCCTTTTTTGTTTGTGAGGTGCTAGTTCGGATGTCATCAATTGTTAAAAAGTGTAAGGTTGGGGGCCCTGGCTAGTCAAGCTAGCTCCCAAGAGACCCAGCTATGGTAGAACTCCAGGTCCCCGTGAAGTGTCTACATATCTCAGCATTGGAGTACACCAGCATGCTATCATATTAAACAGATGATTCTCACATGGCATCTCTCCATCTTAAGGTTTCTGGTCTTCGAAGTCTCTGTCAAGAGAGTTATCTCAGTTGACTACTCTAGCTAGTGGCCAAAAATACTGGTACTACCCAAGGCTTTTGCTGGTACCGGTAGTCGCATCCTGCGGGTACAGTTCGAGGGCATCAAAACATGCCACCTTTAGTCTGGCTGCAAAGATCTGCTGGGTGATCCGTGCGCCTTGGCATACCCGGAGAACTACGAGTACGGGTGTCCAAGAGCACTAGCAATCCATTGCTTTCTATATGTATTACTGTCTCTCAGCTTAGCTTTTTCAGTACTTCTTCAAAGTTTGTGACTGCACAAATTCCAGGATCCTTCCATTCATAGAGTGTTTCTCCTGTTTTCGAATCTACGACCAAGCATCCTCCCAACTGTGTCAACACACCGGCGTCTAATGCTTCTTCATCAGGTGCTAATTCCTTCCATTTGGATATGGAAATTCCCATCATACTCTGCAATCGCAAGGTTGCCAATTCGAGGGGCCGTCGTGGCCATTCTCCCACCAAAGGCAACTCGCTGAATTTGTTGACAACGGTGCCTCCACTACTAATCTCGAGCGCATTGTCGGGCCATCGTCCCTTTTTCTGTCCCACGGCCAATGCATCTTCAATCCAGGGTTGTCCCTCAAAGGGATTGCCAATGTATCCTCCAATGACCGCGGGCAACGTGGCCCAGGCACCGAGCCCCCACAACATGCCAAACAATTTGAGATAGGGATTGACATCTTCATTATCGGGCAACCATCCTTGGCCGACTCCAAATTTTCGACCGGCGTTGCCCAGTTTATCCACCAGCAGAGTGACGGATACGTCATCTCCAGATGCTGATGAAGCATCGGTGGGCAAATCCACTTGTTCCGTCATGGCCTTGGCAGCATCGGCATTGGCGTTGAGAATGAGGGCAAAGTTGGAAATGCCGCATTTTTCGTTCAGTTTGGGGAGATAATAGCGCAATCGTTGCGCATATTCAATGGCATTAAAATCGGCAGCGTAGGTCCCAAAAACCACCATGGTTCGAGCATCTCCTTGTCCCATGTATTCGCCCAAATCGATTGCTTCGCCGGTCGCCACCGACGTAACCGAGACGCCCTTCATGGGAGCAAAGGCTTGCGTCGTCCATGGTAAGGAGATGGTTAGCAGTAGTAGTGGTAGTAGTTTCATCATGCTTACTGTTGTTGTTAGTAATCCATTATGATCGTGACGGTCAGATTCGGAGATGCGACCATGCCATTGCCAAAAAGATTGTGGCCTTCGCGATGACGTGTTGAGCGCATCTTTGGTAAAGCAGCAAAGCTGGGATTCAAAAATTCAAATTCGGTCTTCTGTTTTCTCCCTCCTCCAAACCTCTTCTCCTTCCTTGCCCTGAATCATCATCACTCCAAGAACCAAGAAGCAACCACAATGACAGACACAACAACGGCACCAGTAACCACTTCGGAACAAGAGTATGTACTCGCTGGAGGAAAGGATGGCGCCACAGATAGTCCCAATGATCCCGTGGTAGTACCAGCAAAGAAGCAAGGGCACAAGTGTAAGCTTGGCGAATTTCGGAACACACCCTACATCCCGTCAACAAAACTAAATCTAATGCTCTTCTCTTTTGGTGTGTAGGTTGTGGTGGATGCTGTGATATGCGACGTGCCACGATGATTGTGAACTTTGTCAACATGGGTGAGACTTGTGTTTTGTTTCTTCTACTTCTGGGTAGCCTACATTCATACACCGTCCGTCTAATTTCGTCGCACCGATACCCACAACACACTCCCATTATAGGACTCATTCTTCTGGGATTGTGGTACATTGTTGCCTACATTTCCACTTCGAGTCGAGGCGGTCAACCCTACCAAGTCGATGACGACGAAGTCCAAGAAGTCTACGCCGAAGCCGACACATTTCAAGGATTGGGATTTGTTGTTGCCATTATGGTCATTCGATTCCTTTGCAACGGTTGTGGTGTCTACGGGGCCTATATTTTCCATCAGCACTTTGTTGCCGTCAGTCTGGCGGGATACATTCTCGAAATTCTATTTGCTCTCATTAGCTTCAATGTGGCAGGACTGTTGGTGGGCGTCTTCTTTGCCTATCCACACGTCTTTCTCATTCAAGAAATTCGGGCTGGAATCATGACACCCGAGAATTATCCGAATGAAGAACAATCCTGTTGTTGTGTATAACTGAGTCCGGCAGGTTGCACACACAAAAACAAAACACACACCACAATCCACACAAACAAGTGACAAGCTGTTGGTGTAGGATTATACGTCGGTTGAAAAGAAACACCAAACTGGTTGGAAAGGAAACCATCTAGGAGGAGGAGCTTTCTTGTCCGGACTGATAGCTGACGAGATTCTTGTAAAGTCCGACAAGTGTCGTTTTATATCGCTTGATCATGTCTGGAATTCTTGTGATTAGACTACAATGGTTTAAGAGTTGTTTAGTGGGTCTACATACTATCATATGTTTACTTTCTAGGTCTATCTAGTTGCACAGGAGAAGAAAGATCACCAGCTTCTAGGGGCTTGGCATACAGCACGGGGGGTAGCAACGTTGGTACATGTACAGCGTCGTTATGGTGACTGGAAGGACCAAATGCTACATCGCCGCGGGAAACGGTGCTAGCTACAGCGTAGCTACGGCATCACTGGAAGTGTCATTTTTTAAAATAGCTTATGATACTACATGGTCGTAGGCGGTGGTCACATTGGAGAAGCAAATATTAGTGCCATTTGTTCGAATGGGCCAAGGATAGTTGTGTTTACAGCCCGCTTGTACAAATATTAGGGAAAGCCGCACGGCATTCCTTCATTGTCTTCAAGCATCATTTTTTGGCTTTGAGTCAGTCCACATCTTGGTTACCAGAAGGAAACTCGATCAAACTTTGAGGCAAGAGCTCAACCAGTTTGCGATGATTCTCCATCTCTTTGGCACTATAAACACCAACACCTCCCACAAATTCTGCAATGGATTTCAGCACGCCACTATTGCCTCTGAGCTGCTGAGCAGGGGATTCTGTCAGAAGCTTTGTCCACAGAATGTTCCCTTTGTCAGTGCCAATGCTCTCCATGAGAACATCTGCAGCCTTCTTGGAACCAAGCTTTGCCACCAGGTTCGCATGCAGGGCCTTCATGGAGAATTCTGGGTGCAAAGTTCCCTTGAGGAACATTTGAAAACTGTTGTGAGTTCGTAGCACGTCCTGTGACCACGACAATATCTCAGGTCGGTAATCTTTCCATTCTCCATCTCTAGCTTTTCTCTCTACGTTTAAGTTGCTTGCCAATGTGTTTGCATCCAACTCAAATGCTCCATTCACCAAGAACCATTTGCCAATTCAAACGCGCTAACGCGCTCGTTCTCCCTAGAAAAATGAGCAAAATTACCGTTCCAACAAAAATTCCAGGCGCTGATGAATGGGGAATTCTTTTCTTCAAAAATATCTTCCTTGGCTCCATTTTTGTACAACCACTGTGCAACTGCCAGATTACCGTTTACAACTGCTGCTTTCATTGGAAACCACAATTCTGGGCCTGCTCTTGTGGCACCGGTAATTCCTCCTTGCTTGAGAATGTACCGGCACATGGCAAGGTCTCCATGGTGGCTGAAGTAAATCATTGGGGTAATGGAATCGAGCCAGTAGGTAGTTTCAGATGGCCCCCTGGAACTTGGTAGATCAATGGCCGTGATGCAATCATTTGGGTCAAATCCCGCCTCGGCTAACTTGCGCTTGGCTGTGGCATCATCTTCCATACCTCCATTACTTCCATCGGCAACATCGTCAACGCGCTTTCGTTTGGCTGATGGTTCTCCCGCAACAGACGCCATGGTCACCTCTGTTTTGTGTTGTTCGCTTACTGGGAATGACGGGTAAGACTGTACAGTCGAAGTGGCAAAGCACTCGGCTCTTCGTTGTGAGTTTGAGCGTTGCGGCGAAGTGAGCGTGGATCCGATTTTGACCACGGTGCGTGGAAGAGATCGTCCTTCCGGCGCCTCCGACTCGACTCCCGCATGACTCAATCCTGATAGCATTCCTCTCCATCCAAAATCTCCCCAACTGGATCGGTCTCTCATTATTCTTGGACACGTTTAGCGCGTTGTTGTCAAGTCTCGCACAGTTCAGTTGTGGCTTGTCTCGTCTCCTTGAAACCAATCAATCGGTCTCCTCCAAAGTTTCCAAGGACGAGAAAGTGGCAAAGCAAACTGGCTAGCTAGCAGGAACAAAGTGAGAGTCTGAAGCTTGTTCCGAAGATTCGATTGGATAACCACACCAAAAATCCACCATGCCAAGTAAAGAACCCAAGAAAGATCCGTCTACGGACGACAAGCCGGAAGAGAAAGAAGCCGACAAGAAGACCTTGAAAGACGAAGATAAGAAAGAAGATTCTGACAAGAAAGACGAAGACGAAAAGGAAGGTACTCCCGAGAAGGAGGAGTATGACGAAGAAGTCATCAAATCCGTGGCCGAACGCCTCAGATTCTTCTTTTCGGATGCCAATGTGCGACAAGATTTCTTCATTCGCAAGTACCTGATTGTGAAGGAAGGCGCTTTGGTGGGGGACAGCAGTATTTCGGCGGGTACCGTCCCCATTGACGCTCTCTTGCGTTTTAATACCATCAAGAGATTCACGGAAGATCCTGCTGATGTGATCCATGCCGTCAAAACCGTCCTCAGCGACAAACTCGTTGTCAAGGATGAAGGCAAATCCATTGCTCGTGTCAAACCCTTTACACAAGAACTCATGAACGACAACATTCCCCTTTCGCTCTACGTCAAGAATCTACCCACCAAACAAAACGACCGAAAGCAGGTTCTTTACGATGTCCAAATGGAAGATGTACGAAAGCTATTTGAAAGTTACGGCGAAGTCTCACTGGTCAAACTCCGATTCAAACGATCCCAGCATTCGGATGACGACAACCACACGGATGACATCAAAATGGAGGACAATGAAGGCAAAAGGCTGCCTCGTCGTCGTTTCCCCATGGGCGATTGCATGGTGGAATTCGAAGAAAAGGCGGCATTGGAAAAGGCAGCCGAAGATGTGATTACCTCCAAGGAAGGCGCCGCTGTGGAACCCAAACGTAAACTTGAAATGGGTGAAAAGACGCTGGAAGTGATGTTGCTCAAGGATTACTTGAATGGGTTGAAAAAGAGAAAGCGCGACAAAGATGACGACAAAAAAGGCGAGGACGACGGTGATGCCTCCAAACTCACCATTGACTGGAAACCAGGATGTGTTGTCGGTCTCAAAGGACTACCGGAGAACTGCGACCGCGAAGCCATCTTGCAAGCCGTCATGAAAGGATGTGATATCACCGAGGCGGTCCTAAAGGAAAAGAAGATTTATGCCGACTACTCGCGGGGCCAGAAAGATGGAGCCATTCGTTTTCCAGAACCCGATCTTCCCAAGGTCCTTGTGGAAAAGCTCAAGAGTGGTGACGTCAAGATTTGCGATGCCAAGGTGGAAGAAGTGGAGGTCAAAGAAGGCGACGCCGAAAAGAAGTACTGGGAAGACTACACCCAGTTCAAAAGGAATCAGATGCGTCATCGTCAGGAAGAAAAAAAGCAAAAGAAGAAGAGGTTTCGACGCAACAAGACGATGTAGCCTCTCTTTCGTGCTGGACCGGGGCATCTTTTATTTCTTCTCAATGTTTGGACACTTATGTTTTGGACAAGTTTCAACCCTGGACTGTCCCTTGAAAATATACATGAAGTAGACCGTAGGCGCCCGTGGAAGAGGCCCATGGATGAGTATCAATAGATTCCTGGCCGTGACCACTTGCATAGCATGTTCCTTTTGTATGATCGATGATACCAAAAATAAATAGTTATCACTTTGCATGTGCATTCCGTAGGTTCTTCTTCCGTCTGCTCACTGTATGACTACGGTACCGGTTGGCAGAGACAGTGATTGGCGCTGTTGGAAGCATCTTGGTACAGACCTTTCGAGCACTTGTAGCTAGTAATCCACCTCAAAAAGATGATGGCACACTGCAAGGACCCCCCTGTTCAATTTATAGGTGGCAATGCTGGGGTGTTGAAATGCATTGCAGAGTATGTGGGTGTCGTCTATGGTTTCAAAGGGACCCGCAGAATTCACCACCAGCTGGCCAAGCTATTGCTTCAAGATTTGAGAGATCATCCTGCTGATAGCCTACCGAAGTATCACTACTGCCAGTAGATTTGATAACGAAGACAATGACGGGGATTGGTCTGAGGGACCTACCGGTACGATATTCCTTACATGTGGCTGCTGTGCGCATACCCGTGGCTTGTGTTGTGATCATTCCAAAAGAAACTGTTCGCCGCGCTGCAACATTTTGGCAAGGATGTGGCCAGGTAGAGACATGAATCGAATTTTCCTTCCTTGTCGTCGTCGAAAGCTTTTGAAGAGAAAACGGCAGGACTTTGTGGGCCGAATCATGCCTCGCGGCAACAGAAAGCCTTGGCATCCAATAGAATTGTGGTCTTGAAGGGAAGCTCGACGACAGCTTGATTGACCAACATCACCTTAATTTCTCTTGGAAGTTGCCTCGACATGGCGCCGGATCAGACACGGCAGCGAACCCTTGACACAGCTGAACGTTTGAAGCATTATTCATCGCAAACACCGAAACGAGGACACAACCGATTCTGAATGATTCTATCATCTTCCGCTACTGAAGTTTTTTAATCCCGCTCATCTACCGAACGTATGGTCATACCTTGTCTGTCTTGAGTGCTTCCAATACACACAAACCGGTATATACAGTGTTCCTCTGCCGCATTGCTACCGTACCAGTCTAGCGTCTGCGCAAGTTTCATCGAGCTCGTCTCATCGAAGGGGTTTGAAAGGGATTTTGCCACGCTCCGAAACAGTTTTCCGGGTCCACGATGGTTGCAGAAATGGACCGTGTTTCCACGGTGCGCCTGACGAGAACAGCCAGCCCACGACAAAAAAGGGTCACAGTCCCACTAAGTAGATCGTGCATCGCAACCGTTCAACTGCATCCGAGCATAAACCAAGCACTCTCTCGTGGGCATCCACCTTGTGTTTGCTGGGTGCGAGATGAATGAATGAAAGAAAGAATCTGGCTCCAGCAACTTCTAAAACCATCGTGGCGGCCGCATAAAAGAAGCAACAGCAACTAACTTTCGCGTGAAACAAAGCAAGCAAGCAATCAACAAACCATGACAACAGAAGTGGAAGCCAATCCAAGCCACTACCCAGATAGCAACAATTTGCACTGCGGCAGTTTTCTCGAATATCACACCTCTGAGTTAAATCGTGGGGAGAAAGAGAGCAGTACTCGCAGAAGAAGACTGAGCCAGAGCGAGATTGATGAACAAGCCCTCCGCCATCGCCTCCTGTTAAGCCACCAGGAAGCCTCGTCTCAAGATGCCCTAGGACGCATCGTCTCGGACAAGAACGAATGGGGCAAGTTCCATCGAGCACTGCGAGAAAGACGCAGTCTATGCTCTACGCATGCCGCCATTCAGCAGTGCATAAACACCGTGGTAGAAGAGCAGGCGAAGCAAATGGAAGACAAAGAAGATCAAGAAGGGTCATCCCCATCAAATTCATCCAACTCCTATGAAGAAGACGAACAACTACGCTTTATTGAGATTTATCGCAAGGCAATGGAACTGTCTACTGGCAGTCACGTTGTAGAGGAGGGTAGTTGGACCGTTTAGGGGCTCAAAAGTTGCGCACAACAATCCGAACTTGAAATGAAATGTGCACATGCTGAAACTCCGAAGCGCACTCACAGACAGCAGCAGCGTAGAAGATCAAAAATCGCACTGGGAAGGGCCTAAGAACGCTTTAAAACTAGATTGCAAAAGAACGTTTTTAAAACTAGATTGCAGCGACAACAACACACACCATGACGCCCCGATGGGTCTCCTACGCCAAGCACCTGCAGGTTTATGTGCTCCCTTCAGTGATGATTGTCAATTTGGTACTATGCCCTTCAGTGGGGTGCCGTCCCACTCAGGCATTGAGGCAACGTCCTCTACCTACAGGAGCCTTCGACAGTGGAGGGAGAAATCAGAATCTTGAATGACACCCAAAAAGACATCGCGCAGCACCTTTTAAACTGCACCCCGTTGACTATTCTCTAGCTAGCTATAGCTAAGCACTTTCATGCGCGCTTCGGATTGCTTCATACACCTCCTGTGTAGCTGGGTGCTCTGGACCCAGAACAACCTCCAGAATCGGCAGAGCCTTCTTGTAGTCGGTCACGGCCCCAATTGTGTCCCCCCTCAGTTTCTTCAGAGCAGCAATGTCGCAGTAGGATGCCGCCGTGTCGGGATGCGTAGGCCCCAGGCACAATTCTCGGAATGAAAGCGCCTTTTGAAAGTGTTCCAAGGCATCTACGAGTTGCCCTTGTCCCTGCAATACAAGCCCAATGTTGCGATAGCACGTGGCGATCAATCGATGGTGTGTGTGTCGCTTTAGCAAGAAAATGGGGATCGCCTTTCGAAAGCAGATCAATGCCCGTTCCAGTAAGCCTTGACTTAGAAGCACTTGGCCTAGCCCATTATAGGTGATTGCCACGTCGAAATGCTGTGGCCCCAGCACTTCTTCGCGAATGTCAAGCGCTTTTTGGTATTCCAACAAGGCATGTTGATTGTCACCCTTTCCGTGCAGGGCCTGGCCAATGCTGTTCCAAGTTTCTGCAGTCCTTGCGTTTTGAGGTCCCAAGAGGTCCAGTCGAATTCGCAGTGCTCTTCTGTGGACTTCCAAGGCAGCATCGAATTCTCCGTTTCGGTCCAAGATAAGACCAATCTGGTTGCAGACGCGAGCAGTCGCCAGATCTGATTCTGGATTAGATAGGTGCTTTTTGGCGAGATCCCCAATCACTTGCCGGGCCCAATTTCGCAGCAATTGATTCACTCGATGATTGAGTGATGCATACCCTGTGCTTGTCTCGATCCACCCCAGTATGGCTACACAATCACACTGAAACGAGGCTTGGGCGTCTTGTATTCGAGTTTTTGCCAAGGCATCATAAAGCACATCAATATTGTCCAGCCCGTCATCCCCAAACAATTCAAGCTCGAGAAGTTCCTTCTCCTTTGGAGGCATGACAACCGTCACTCGACAGCTGTTTTCGTGGGCATATGAGAGCTCAAAGATACACCAAACGCGAGTCAGATAGGTTGGTCTATCCCATGGAGCCATCATTGCCAAGAGATGCCCAATCCTCTTGACTCTTTGTCCAAAGATTGTGAAGAAGTCCACTGGGGAGGAAGCAGTCATTCCTGACATTTTGGATGCTGCCACCCTGTGTTGATTGACACAGAGACAACAGATCCAAATATAAGTCCTCTTTGGGTTGAGGCCATTCGCTTGGCAAAAATCGCTGAGAGTATCCACAATGTCACCAACGGTGTAACTCCACGAATAGCTCAGAAAGTGGGTGGCTTCTCCCACGTGATCTTCTCCCGACAAACAGTCCACATATGCAGCTCCCATTTGGTGGTCGTGGGGGCATCTGACATTGAGCCCTTTGGATCGTATCAAGCCAGGTTTTTCCATATCGAGGTTCTCGAGGTCATGAATTGTAGACCCTTTGCTCAATCCAGCATCCTCCACTTCGCTCATGAAGGCCGTCTCCAAGTAGTGGGCACTAACGGCCAACCGACTCATCTGCTCGCCGTCAAGCTTTGGCAACATTGTGCGGCAATCCGCTCAGCTGGACAAAATCTTCTTGAACACCCCTCGAATCATTCCCCCAGAACAACAAAAGCATAAAGAAGAGGCACACTGGCCAGCTGGCTACCGCTAGCTCCCGCTTGTGATCCTTAGTAGCAACAACAGCATCAATGGAGTTCCGGTTTGCACATTATTTGGTTCCACTTCGTCCACAAAAACTTGAAGGTCTGAAGGCTGATTCCCTCGTTTCTCGGCAGCCTAACTGGCTTGAGTTCTCGCGCACAGACGAACCGACCAAAGTTTGGATCTCTCAAATGGAAAGACACAAGGGAAGCCACCACTGCAGGGAAAGTCTTTGCTCGGGCCGAGGACGCGCTGAGATGCCCAGGAAACATCATACTAGTATGCCGATAAACCCAACTACAGTTTGTGACGAAATGGTAATGGGATTTTGAGGGGACGTCGCTGGAGCATCATATCAGCAAACACAAATTAAATTCTGCGTTACTCGATTGGTCGAGGGACCGTCAACGTCTGCGAATCAACAACGGACCGCCAAGCGGTTGAGGTGTTGCTTCAGGGCAAAACCACGACGTTGAACCTCACCCGTTGCACAACGAAGGATGTTCCCTCAGGATGTGAAACAAGCATGGCACGTCTTCCGACGCATTGGACAAGATCTGGATTGCGCTTCGGTCCCGCTCCCCGACCACCTCCAGTTCCCTAAAACCGTATCTGGCGAGCTTCTGATAGAGCTCAAACTTCGCCGCAAGCTCCTCGGACTCATAATGGAAGTAGTATTCATCGTTTCTTGAAAAGCCAAAGTCATTCAAAGACTTCCCGGGACCTTCCACAAGCCCTAGCCAAGGCTGCTGTATCTCGACGGGGACACGCATATTAACCCTTCCCTCTGCTTTGATCCTGAGTCTGCGCAATCTGGTGTTGGATCGGAGTGCATCGGGGATTGCTTCGGTCAAAAGCCGCCTCCAAGAGAGCTGGGGAGTGTCCTTGTCGACAGTGGCGCCCCAAGGGGAAGGGTCAATATGGTAGAATCCACCCAAGGAGTCCCAACGGTTCGAAGCCTCATCACTGAGACACGGTTTGAACTCAAAATCTATCAGTGGCGAGTCAGGTCCCAACAGTCCCAGAAAGTCTTCAAGGCAACCCGAGGTCAAATCACACCGATCAAGGTGTAATTTCTTGAGGCATTTCCTTTGAAGTATGTTGGGAACCATGTCTTTCCAAGCAGCTTCATCAATAGGAAAACCTGAAAGAACCAGTTCTTCCAATGAAAGGCAGGATCGGAAGAACGGCGGCAAGATGCAACGCGCCGGGTCCTGGTCTCTTGGGTCGTATCCATAGCAAGAAAAGGCGATTTTCTTCAGCGACGGAAGCGGCGCCAGTGGAAGCAGGAGATGTCTCAGCTTCAAGCCGTTGGAAACGACATAGCCATCGTAGCGGAAGTTAAGACTGCAATTGGTGACTTCAATTTCCTCCAGGCGCTTCAGTTGTCGCATTGAGTCAAACAGAGCTTGGGCTTCGGGATGAGTCTGACCGAACGAGGTACCCCTTTTCCGGGCGACAAAGCTGACGTTTTGAAGCCTGATCCTGCGGATAGTTTGGGAAGAAAGTAATAGTAGCTTTCTAATTGCGCCTGCTGGCAATGGCAGGTTGTATTGCCATGCATCAAGTTCACCTTTAATCGAGAGCTCCTGCAGGTTGGGGATACGGCTAATGGCTGCAAGCAACCTGGAATACAACCGACTCTTGAATTTCTTATCCGTTGACTTCGTTATGTGAACCTTTGTTGTTGCTTCATCGTAGATCCCCGATCGTAGTGCCTTGATAGCTTCCTCGATATCGGATCGTTGGGTAATGCGAATGTCCAGGGTGTCTGTTGTTACCACAGGAGGACGGAGATTGGGGCGCCGAGAAAAGAACCCCGACGTTTTAGCCAACAGGAGATTGGGCATTTCCTTCATAGCTTCCATCCTTCAAAGTAATGGGAGAGGTTGCTCCCGTTCATTGGATGCCATTGTTGGGTCTTCATGAATACGGTACCGTATAAGGTACTACCGGTAGTACACTACCTGGCTAATACCGGTACCGGAGGCAGCATGCAGTTTTCCCTCCTGGTTTGGCACGTCTGGGTCTGGCACCTCATGCGCAAATATGGGAACCCCGAAGACACGACTGAGGCCTCATCTTGAACGATATTTAAATATACATGTACAGTATTAGTAAGCCAACAGCAAAGCAGCCACCACTGACAACGCTGTGTGATGAAATCATCGCCCTATGTATACCGATACGGTACAGGAAACCCTGAACCCACAACTGAACTCAGAACAAAACTCAAGTGCGTCGCGGGCTACATATGGTATCGAAGATGAAGCTATAGCCAAACATAAGTTGAGGAGGGCAGGATTTGAAGCAGATGACTGTATCACAGCCATCAGTCCGCCCATGTCCAAGAAGCCGCCCGGTACCGGATCCTGGCATTCTGTAACACCAATGACTTACTTCTGTTTCTTTGGAGACCTTCCCATGTACAAGTACATACACAGTCAAGGAGGAGCCACCACAAGATCTGTTTACAGTGACGAATTCTGGCACCCATTGTATGCTGCCATTTTCAAAGGAAATGTGGCAGTGTGTCAGTGTGTCAGTGGCTGTATGATAATGGGGCCAAGGTAGATGTTCTACAAAGGAATGTGAATGATGTCAGCCCCTGGAATCTTTGTTGGAGAAACCCTGGTGACAAGCAGTTGGTGATTAATACTATTCTACAGTAACGTACAATTCTGGCACATTCTATTTCAGAGATGAGATTGGAATAAATGATTATATATTTCGTATTGGAAAATGATTCGTCTTGTATCTTCGTTCTGTTGGTCTTGTTACGGAAGTCTCTCAGCCAACCTCGCGATGCTTCGCTGCATGCCTACTGGTTAGCTAGTTGTCTTCTACCTTTTCTTCTCAAACTGACTTCTCTTTCTTCTCTCCAGGAGGGTCCTCTTTCTTGGTCTCCGCCTTCTTCGTCTCCGCCTTCTTCGTCTCCTCCTTTGTCTTGGCCGCGCCTCCACCCGCATGGTGAAATTCATCATCCTTCCGGTGCATATGCATGGCTTCGTCCATCATTTTTGAATAGGATTTTGGCATTATTTTTGTATTCGCTTCTAAGACAATTTCTTCTTGGTTGTTACCTCTTCTCAGTTTTGGTTATTGTGTGCTGCTTGTGCGGTTGGCACCAAGCAGACAGCGAGAGAAGAGATACATGTACCGTACTAGCTAGCTGGCTGGTACCGGTAGACGGGCTTCTTCTTCGACTAAGATACGATTGAAGTACGACTGTGTTTCGCCCGGCGTGTTATTTCCTTCTCTTTCGACAAACGACGCACTTGACATTGTTCGCTGCCGCTCGGCACTCGGCAAGAAGCGGCGACAGTTAAACTCGGCTATCCCCTCCCTCGATGATGCCAGGCCATCTCGGGCCGCGCGAGTTGGTCAGTCGTCCGTCGAATATCTTTGTGGCTCTTGGTGATAATGGGGCCTTTCAAGATGAATTTGGAGAAATTGACACCAGACACTTTGACACCCAAGTTGTGCGGTTACCGGTATGTGGGAGGTACATTGGAAGATCTTCGACCTGAGGGTCACAGGACATTCTGAGACCTCATGAAGGCTTTGAAACATTCCTTTTGGGCACTTTGGCTCCACCAAAGTTTTCAGCGGGTGCTCTGCATCTCTGCATGCCAAACTAGTGGCAAACAATGGCTCCAAAGATGTTGCAGATTTATCATGGAAAGTATTGGAGTTGAGAAATCAGAGCTTCTATGGAAAAAGATGGTGGCACACTATAATGAATCACCAGCTCAGCTTATTGGAGGCAATCTTGGGTTTTTAAATGCATTGCCGAGTATGCTGGAATTGTACGTGGTTTCAAAGAGACTGACAGAATTCGCCAGCTTGGCCACCTGTTGCTTCAAGACTTGAGAGACCACCCATCTGATGGCCTTCCAGAGAACCTGTACCCAGAAACTGATACTGATACTGACGATGAGGACAATCATGATGTCGATGTCGATGGCGATGACGACGGTGACGACTGTGGAACGTTCTGATGATGAGATACCGGTACCTCCTTGCTGGATTGGTTTGTGAGCAGACTTGACTGTGGGAAACACCTGAGCCTTTGCTCGTGGGTGGTCCTCGAGCACTTCTTGTCTGAATCCGTTCATAAGTTTGAGTTGTTTTGGTTGTAATTTGCAGGCCTGGTGCGCAGTACGCCAAAGCTGGCTAGCTCACTGGTCGACATAGTTTGGTTCGATGCTGGTTTCTCTCTGCTCGAACTCGTTCACATTTGCCGTCCCTTGCCTTCTGCCGTGGCTCCGATTTGGTTATCATCGCTCTGGGTAGCTGGCTTGCCACCGGTGCTGTAGCCTCCTAGATTTGACTAGGCTGTCCCCACCAAGGTGTCTTTCAGGAAGCAACTGGCATGCACACCGTCATGCAGGCCAAATGTACTGGTACGGGTACCGGTACGTGCACTAAACATTATCCTACTAGCTAGTTGAGAAGCATGTCTTGAATCTCCTCTCGGAGGTGCCGTAGCTCAGCTCGATTGCTGGTCCGTTGTGGTCGGTTCGATCGTTTCATCATTCGATTCAAACCTTCCCAGCGAAGGATTCCACGGTTCGCAGGCGCACTTGATGCGTTCACAAGAAAATCTCAACGTGGCAAATGCTATCTCTTTGACAAGTGTTCAAATCTCCACAAAATCGAACTAGCTTGCTTGTTTGCAACGTGTTGATCGGGGTTTCGATATCGTGTGAGACCGACCATGGTTCTTCATCGTCTTTGCCGAGAACTGCTGAACGAGAAGGATTCTCAGTGCAAAGAAAAGTTGTCCTTCCACCAGGTTCTGCTGGAACAAAAGGATGCACAATGCAAGGAATCGCATTCAATCACCAAACAACTTCTGGAGGAGAAAGAAGTCATGTGCACCCAATCTCGGGACTTGAGCCAACGCCTGTTGGAGGACCAAGGACATCACCTGGAAGAGGTACGACTCTCAACCAGAGACTGCTTGAGGAACGATCGAGACTTGTATTTGAAAGACTGGCAGAATGCCATGGAACAGCAGCAACAGCTCATGTCCATGATCGCGGTCGTGGCAGGAGTTTTAGTTTTTGCACTGGTGGCGCTTGTCTTTTATTCGTTCAACACCCAGGGGAAGGAGAAGCGTCAGTTGAACCTCCAGTATGAGCGAGCCATTCAAGAGAAGACGGACCGCATTGTTCAACTGGAGAAGCTCCGAGAGGAACAAAGCAAGAGTGACAGTCTTGAAGGCTCTGCAGCGCTACCTGTGACGCAGCTTCCCCAGCCACAGATGCAATTTCCCCAGCCACAGATGCCACCGTTTGTCTTCACACTTCCCTCCTCACCCATGCCAACGATGGCCTTGACTACCCCTATGAAGGTCGGCTGAATGCATGATGTAATCCTATAAAGCATCTCCGCTTTGTTATGTTCTCAGTTAGTACAATGTCTAGCTAGCAGCTAGCTAGGTTTAGTTTGGTGTAGATCACCAGCCCCCTTTTTTGTGAGCCACATTTTTTGGTGAGCCACATCATTCGCCCCGAATAGATACTAGCTAGTATCGTACGGGTCTGTTGGACAGCCGTCATTAGTATTCCCCCATTTCCCTTTCATCTAACGGTACCAAAATTAATGTGACAGCTTGTGTGACGATGTTCGTTCTCGTGCTCGAGGGTTCTCATGTTCTCATCATCAATCAATGGAAAAAGATATTCCCGCAAGTGGCTGCAACGATACATGTGAAGCATCCAGAATTAGAAGGATACGGAAGCAAGACGTTGACACAATCGAGAACACGTTGTCCCTTTTGGACCGAACCATAACAATCAGCCAAGCCTCGTTGTTGTTTGTGGTTGGATATAAAAAGCCATTGATACCTCTCGTCTACCTTGATTGATTGGTTGATGCATTGATTGCATGAACCCTGAGCTGGCCACAAATCAATAATAGACTATCCTACCGGTATCATTAGAAGAGAATTGAGCTGCAGAACTTGGCGACTGTGCGAATTTTAGTTTGATCCAACATCATCGAATGCGAACCGATTGATCCATCACAGATCATACGATAGAAACATCATCCAGCAAAAGCTGAGTAACAAAGAAGACGAAGAAAAGAAAGAAGAAAACAATAAAATGATTTGCACCTTGGAACCCCAAAAGAAACGAAACAGCGATGTGCGTAGCAGCAACACACACATGTCCCTCAATCCACTGGCATCGTCCGGAGAGAGTTCGGGAGAACAAGCCGGCAGTCTGACCCGCCGCATGAGTTATGGCGACGATGTCCAAGTTCCCTGGCAGACCATTGCCGATTGTGGAGTCTGCTTGGATTACTACGAAAAGTCGCGCTTGGTGGTGGGTGTCATTTTGCATACTGCCCAAACATCTCATCGTGGATTGGGTGCCTTGATCAATCCCGCCTCGAATTGCCGATTGGCGGCCGTGGCCATTGTGGCGGGACCATTGCCAGCCGACATGACGGCATGGATGCGACACCAGAATTTGGAAAATCACAAAGAACCCGTGACGGTATTTGGGGGACAAGAAGGAGCCCAACAATTGGTCCAACGTGAAGATGTCGAAGCCGTGTTTATCATTGTACCCGACAGTATTCATCGACCGTTCGTCTTGTCGGCGTTGGAACACAAGAAACACGTCCTACTCAATGATCCCGTATCCATTTCACTACCGGCGTTCAACGAACAACTCCAATACGCCAAGAAATTCGGAAAATTCGTACAATCTTCCACACCCTTTATTCATCAATATCGAGTACGACAATTCATGGATTTGGTTTTACGGGAAGAAACCTTTGGAAGAGTCACCTGTATGGATGCCTATCTCAGTGTCTGTCCCAGGGATCTGCCCTTGGTGGGCATTGCCAACAATCAAATGGCACTATTGCCCAATCAGGGATGCATTCGAAGACTTGGCAGGTATTGTGTCCTCTTTGGGATTCTCATCTTTGGCAAGTTGGGAAGTCATCCCATTGCCGCACAAGTACATGATGCCGAGTTTGACGAACAACAACAACGACAAGCCGAAAAGACCAATGGTGGACAACCACGAACAGCAGCAGAACCAGTGCGAGCGGAATGTACCATCAAGTACTCGGGTGTGAGTGTTGTCGTTCGTTCGTTCGTTCGTTCGTTGGGATTCATTTTAAAATTCCTTTTATACATCTCACACAAATAATAAATGACAATGCCTTGCTTCCACTTTTTGCAGGACCGAAAAATGACATTCACGGTGGATTATTCCCACGCTTCCGCTACAAGGCAAAAGCTCGAGGTCAAGGCGGGATCCAGTATGGCAAACATGTCCGACTTTGTGTTTGTAAGTACTGTACTGTATGATAGTATCATTGTATCATTCTGTGGTCCAAAGTTGATCTTCCTGTCATCCATCGTCCAGGCCAGGCTCTCCTCATCCCACCAATTGCTTTGTCTTTTTGCCTCTCGCAGCCTCACCCGGATGGGTTGGCGACGTATCGTCTTTACGAAGACATCAAGAAAGAGCCAGGAGCAAAGCATACCGAAGATATGCGGGGAGAAGCCATTGATATTGCGGTAAGTAGTGCGATTACAGATAGTTGCACAAAGCAGATGCCATAGCTTGAAAAGACTAATGCTATGGACAAACCTAACTTGCGAACGGCTTCCTTGCTTTGCTGGATCGCTCTTATATTATAGGGAGGACCTTCTCATGATGTTGTCATGTGGAGGAACTTTGCCCAACTCAGTAGGTCGATCGATGAAGAAGGGTGGGAAGGTGGAACCAGCCCGCTCAGTGAACGGGTGCGAGAACTGGCCGAAATCACAGTCCATACCAAGACGATACTGAATGCTCTCATGAAGAGCCTCGAAGAAGGATGTGTGGAGGTGCCATTGGTCCAATAACGGAGACGGTGTCCACGCAAAACTTTATCTACATGCATGCATATGTTCTTTTTTTCTTTTTGATCGGGTACATGTAGCGATTGCTATATACAATAAATGCATCCACCTTCTTTTTGCATGAACTTGATTCGAATCGATTCGATTCTTCGATTGATCATTCATTCTTGCAAAGCACCTCTGCGGGAGCAAGAATTATCTCCTTCCTTGACCACCGTCATCAAGTCACTCTTCTCACAGATTGCGTACTTGATTGTAGAATCGAATCTCACGGACCAACTGTCGTATCCTTCCACAACCGACGAAAGCTACCGAAATATAGCGCTTGCCACTGGTGATGCCCGGGCCACCATGCAACAATCCTGATGCATGGCTGACCACTTGTCCTTGGTCTATCTTGACAGAATCATTCAGTGAGGCAATCCAGGTACCACCGCGCTGGGTTCAGGGCAATATTGAAGGAGAGGACGCTTTCCATCTCGATGTTCCTTCAGCATACTTTGACCTCCCGCTGCGTCGTACTTGACCACGAATCCATCTGCCACTCGCAACTTGGTGGGGTCCGGTACGGTAGATATTGACCAAACTGAGCGCGTAGAAACGGATACAGCCGTTCCTCTAACGCCATTCTGAGAAATTTGAGTGTCTCTGGTGGCTCCACCAATGGGAGATATGTAGTGGGAAAGTTCCCGTGTCGGTTCGGGTCCATTCAATCTCCGAGGCCACCCTTTTTGCCTCTGCCACAATCCGTTGGCATTCTAGCTAGTGACGTAAACACCTCTCCCTTGGTTGGATGCAACCAAAAATCTGTCTTGATGCGGGATCTGAGACTCGTAATCGTCTTGTGAATACATGTAGCTCCGAACCAAATCCTCCTCATAGGTTGTGGGATGAATGGAATCTTGGACTGCGCATATTATCCTGGAACATGAAGTTCCGAAACTCGTTCCTGGAGTTCACGCTTGATCTTGAAGTACTCGGAGTACTTGGAGCATACTAAGTCTTTAGACACTTTGAGTACTGTACAAGGAAACCAACAATAACAAAGGGACACACCTGGCTACCGCTAGTAGGGAGGCTTTTCATCGGTGCTTTTCATCGAACGAGGCTTCCTCATCCACTCGGGGCTCGGGGCTATTGGATTACCTAGTCATGTCAGTTGTCAGTCAACTCGGAGAAGAGGAGTGCTTCTGGCACTACTTCAATAGTACCTGGTACCGGTTCAATCATTATTTATCATTCCACCAAGACCTCCTGTCTCCTGTACTGTGCCACTGTCAGAGGCCTCGGATTTGGCCAGTGGTCAATTTTTAATGCGCGAACTGCCTTTCCACTACAGGTCGAAGTTGCCAAGCTCCGTGGAACCCAACGTTGCAAAGTTGCAACCCTACATCGGGTGTATCAGAGTCTCCCACAAATTGTCTCTCCCACAAATTTGTTCGCCTCCTGTGCAAACCGAATTCCACTCATCTCAATAACTGATCGAAGATTCGTTTACCATGACACTTGCCAACGCTGATATCGAGGAGCAGAATCCCCAGCAGGAAGTCCATTTTGCAGGTACCAATGACGACGATGTCTCCTGCACAGGCCATGACCATGACGAAGACCCCTACACAAGCGAATCCATTCGAAATCTCATGACCAAGAAGGAGAATGACCGCATCAAGATGTTCAGGCTCATGGTACTTGGAATGCTGATCATGACAGCAGTGGTCACCATTGTGGCAAAGGTCTTTCTGGGCCAGCAGGAGAACAGAAACTTTGAGACAGCTGTAAGTCCACCATTGCCAGCTCTACCAAGCAAATCTTCTTTATCAACTCACCCACACTGTCTCCAACTTGTCGTCATACATCCTGCAGTATGGCCAGTTTGCTAGGACTCTGGCAGATGCCGCCCTTGAACAACAGCAGAGCCTCCGAGCTTCCTGTAGGAGCCTCGCCAATGAAATCACGGCCTATGCACAACAGACCAACCAGAGTTGGCCCTATGTGAATCTGCCTCTGTTTGAGAGCTATGCCAAGGGTTTCTTTGACCACAGCAAGGCTGAGTTTATTGGTGTTCAGAACCTTGTCAAGCTAAATGAAACAGATGACTTTATCAATTGGACCACAGCTCACTACAAGGACTGGGTTAGTGAAGCCCACACCCTTCATTATGGAAACACTGACCTCCTCAACACAGATCCAGCCCGATACAATCAGTATATCTCCCAGAAAGGCCCTAACAACACATATCCTCCCGACAAAGATCGTCCATACTATGCTGTTCGTATCATGCAATCTCCTCCCATGCGTGCTTATGGTCCTACATTGAATCTGAACCTCGCCACCATCCCTGGTATCCAAGCCATCCATGATTCCCTTCTGCAACTCAAGTATGAGACACTTGTTACTCGCATCAAGCCATTCAATGCAGTCCCCGCAGAAGAACACCAAAACTTCCATACAGATTCCGAAGCGGATAATCCTCATTCCTTTATGTTCACTCCAATTTGGCATGAGGTTCAAAATCCAGACAGTGGCATTGTTGGAACACTTTCTTCCAGTGTTGCATGGGATGCCAGTATGCAAGATTTGCTGCCTGAGATGGTCACAGGCATCTTGGGTGTTGTCCGCAACGACTGTGGGCAAGAGTTCACCTACTTGGTGTCTGGTAAAGAAGCCTTCTACCTTGGCCCAAAAGATCATCATGACCCCAAGTTTGATGACTTGGGGGTCACTGTTGAGCTTGGCTGGCATACACACCCAAACTACACCACAACACCAGGTCATTGTCAATACACTTTGGTGAGTTTTTTCTTTTCTGTTTGGAGGCTCAAGCTCCGTTGTTCTACTCCGTGGCAGTACTTGGCTTACACTTTTCCTTTTGTGTGTGCTTTCGCATAGATTATCTACCCAACTGATGAGTTCAAAGATGGCTACACCACTGCCCTGCCAGCTACATTTGCGATTGTTGTTGCTTGCACATTTTCATTGGTGGCCATTGTATTCTTCATCTATGACTCCATTGTTCAACGCCGCAATCTGGAGCTGGCTCAAGATGCTGCTCGATCAGACAAGCTTGTGTCTTCTCTCTTCCCTGGTGAAATCAAAGATATTCTCTTGGCACAGCAGGATGTGGGAGACATCAAGGGAAGGAAGGGAGCAGTCCCTGGATTCTCTGGCAGCAGCGGCTTCATGAACCAGCCGGACTTAACTTCCACACAACTTGCAAAGGCTTATCCACACACAACCGTATTCTTTGGAGATCTTGCAGGTTTTACCGCATGGTAAGTTGCTGTTGCCTCATCTCAATCATGACACCTGGGTTGTCCCACATCTCAAATTGATGTCCTTGTCTGATATCAGGTCTAGTACTCGAAAGCCCGAGCAAGTCTTTGAGCTCCTTGAGACTCTTTACAGTGCCTTTGATTCCATTGCGAAGAAAAAGCGTGTCTTCAAGATTGAAACTATTGGAGATTGCTACGTACGTTGGTGGGACAGGATCACGAGATATTGCTCACACAAATCATCATTCTCATCAATTCCTTCCTTTCTCCTTCCGCTGGTTTTAGGTTGCTGTCTGCGGTTTACCAAATCCCCAAGAAGACCATGCCACCAGAATGGTCCGTTTTGCCGATGACTGCATGTCCAAGATGAAGATCCTGACCACAGAGCTCTCTGAAACTTTGGGAGCTGATACAAGCAACCTGCAACTGAGGGTTGGCTTGCACACTGGGGGTGTCACTGGTGGTGTATTGCGTGGTGACAAGAGTCGCTTCCAGCTGTATGGTGACACTGTGAATACTGCCGCTCGCATGGAAACTAATGGAGTCCCAGGAAGAATCCATGTATCTCATGTCACTGCTGATGAGCTCCTATCTATGGGCAAGAAGAACTGGTTGACGCCTCGGGAGGACAAGATTGCGGTAAAAGGAAAAGGTGAAATGGACACATACTTTGTTGCAATTCCGGAAAATGGGGCAGCATCAATAGTCTTGTCATTGACTGACACAGAATCCCATGATGATACTGGTGTCCAGCCTTTGGATGTCAGTGCATTGTCTGTCTAAGCTGGAGGGCATCAATGAGAGGGGTACCGTAGCATGTGTAGATACACATAAACTATTAGCCAGACCAAGCCTGGGTTGAAGGAGGACACACACTGACAGCGACCAAATTTTTCTGTGGGCTCCGATATGTATCCATAGCGTACCGGTAGCCAGCCCGCCAACGTGCTTTCTCTGAGGTCCTTTCGGCTTTATTGAATCCATCAGCCGATCTGATTAGGCCCAATTCAATGTTTCACCCATCGCTGGCATGCTGCAACGAAGGCGCACCAAAGTCATCAATCTCCACAAGGAGGGAGATGTGTGTTATCGTCGTTTCATAAGGAGAGCAATCCTTGCTTTTTCCCGCTCCATGATGAGTTTGATGGTGGGAAATGGTGTGAGGCTCCATGGAGTTCTTTTACAGGACTGGTCCAGTCACTGGTCGCAGCAGCACCAACAGCGGCAGCAGTGTCCTCATTTATTTAAATGTCCCGCCAAGCCAAGAGCCAATGCTGTCAATGTCATTGGAAGCACGCGCACAAAATGAAGAAGAAGGTCTGCCAGAAGTATCAACACCATCTCCCAAAGTGTCGCTGCCATCGAATTCTCAGCATGAAAAGCACCAAGGAACGAAGTACCGCCCGTCATGTTCTGTGACCATAACAAAAGGGCTGGGAATAGTACCTAACAATGGTGGTTATTAGTGGGAAAAGAGAAGGTGGTGTATGTGGACAAGAACGATACACTTGGACACCTTATTGGTTTGAAATTAGTCCATGCCAGTGTTATCATTGTAATTGGAAGCACTGAAAGCTAGCAAGCTTACTCCAAGTAGAAGGGTACCGGTACTAGTACTAGTACAATCCAACCAGCACGAGCTGTCTACTCACACCACAAAGACAAGCAAAAACCCCACAAGAGCAGTGCTTCCACTCATTCATCACATTAGCCATGCATCCTTCACAACAAGGTCATCCAAGAAGCAAACACTGCAGTCGAACTTTTCGCCGCGAAAAAACTCACATGAACCCAGTCCTTTGGCCCGATGGTATGGAGAACCTCGATGCCATCTGGGCCGGACACCGAAGCGGATCAAACTGTGCAGTAAAAGTGTGTGGGATTCGTGCATGTGGACAAGTACTAAAAAGTTGACATAACCACTACCATAGCCAACAGTGCAAGCTACAATTTTCATTACCATTGCAGATACCCCCCACGATTTTGCTCAAACTAAATATGGGGCTGGTCATCATTGATCCATCGAGCGACAAAAATCGATCATGCAATACACGGCTCTTAGCCTTATTCGCGACTCGATCCTAGATAGGGTTTGAGTTCGACTCATGACGTAGTCCTTCGCGAATAGTCATTGAGACAGGGTTCTCATGACTGCTAGTCATACTAGGTTGTCGATGGAACATCGCTCTAGATATTTAGCCGGCGTGGAAAGCTTCCACGATACTAGACAGCTACTAGCTGAAGTTTCCACGTGTTCCGGAAATGGACCGTGGAGTACGTAGAGTTATTACCATAACCTACGATATCACACTTCGAGGCCTCCCGCGGGAGACCAACTTCAATGAGCTTCACAACGATCTCTCTCATGGATTAGTTTTCGTAGCTTTCTAATCTCTCTCATAACTTTCATTCTCTCAAACTCAAAACACTCGAAAGATCTTTACACTAGCTTTTAGCGTAGTGCATTTTGTTAACAAACACAATAGCTTTCAGCTACCCTCAACCTATTCCTTCACCATGAAGATTGCTCAAGGAAAGCATGCGTTCAGCAACTACGAGAAACAGTTGCGTGACAAACCCATTCTTCCTCTCGTCGACAATGACGAAGACAACGAGGTCGACGACACTCGTGCAACCACGTACAAACTTTGCACCATTCCTGCAGACGCAAATAGTGCCAAGTACACTTTCAAGGTAGCCATCATCAATGGCTCCAACACTCCATGTGAGACCATCAACTGGGCCACGAATATGGAGAAGGTCTTCGTTGGACTCAACCTTGCTGGTGCCGACGACAAACATCGTCTTCTCAAGGAGATGACTTCCAGCTCTGCAAAGAGTGCCTACGAAGCTGGGTGTGCAGGCAGTCGTGCCGTGCATCATAACGCCCTTCGACAAATTGCTGTGAATGCAATTGCTCCACGCGATGTGACTTCTGGAGAAACCGAAGTCCAATTCCAAGCTCGTGTCCAAGCTGCATGGGACGGTGCAGCAGAACCTGCTCTAAGCGATGTGGATATCACCTTTGGAATCAACGCGGTGATCAAACAAACCTGTCCTTACAAGGCTCTCGAAATACAGAAACGCTTCATGCGTCGTAAGATGCGCAAGCCTAGCGAGATGACAAGTCGCGCCTACATCAACAACCTCACTCGGATGAACACAGATGAACTTCCACGTTTGCCACCTGACAAACACGACTTCGATCCTTTCACTGCCGAGATGACGGCTCTCATTGGATTCTGTGAGCGCATGGAATCTGCTGAAGACTTTGACAAAGGCAGCGATGCCAAGCAAGCTACTTCGAAGAAGAACAGCAGCAAAAAGTACAAGTCTAGCCGCAACAAAAACCACTCCTCCAAGAACGAAGGAAAGTGGTGTGACTACCACGAGTCCAGCACTCACGATAGTGCTGACTGCATGACTCTGAAGAAACTCAAGTCCAAGTCCTCGTCTGGTAACGATAGCAAGCCAGCGTACAACAAGAACAAGACTTGGAAACGTAAGTCTGACGATGCCAAGTCCTACACCAAGAAGGAACTTTCTGTCCTTATGAAGAAAGTCTCCACCGCTGAGGTCAAGGCCGATCGCAAGAAGAAAGGCGAATGCAACCATGTTGCCAAGCGCAAGTCGGATGACTCTGATAACGAAATAACTCCTCTGTCGGGTCCCTCAACATGATGGACAAGAAAATGGCCGCAGTCGACAAGGCTCTTGCCGACTTCGATTTCAATCAATCGGATGGAGAAATCTCTATCTGAGGATTAGGCCAGGATGATGACTCAACGGAACCATGTTCCGATTTCTCATACCAAAGTGATGAAGATATCTCACTAA
>CAICTM010000024.1:0-180239 GCA_903772945.1 Seminavis robusta
GGAGAAAGAGAGAGATAAAACGTAACTGCACGTAACGTAACTGCACATAACGTAACTGCACGTAAAACTGCTGTGTTATGTAGACTGTTACCGTGCCGTGTTAAGTTGGTAAATCATATAGTTGCCCCATACCCCAGTTAGCTAAGCTAGGAGCCGTATTAGGTACTTGGTACATGTACACTGTCGCTGTAAAGTGTGGTTCGTACGGTACATGTTGGTCTAGTAGTATCGAATAGTAGATACTTTACATACATATACTCTACTAGACAGCTACTATCTGAAGTACTAGCTAGACTTTGCTAGCTACTTTGCTCCATTGCCAAAGGGTCTTTGTTTTTCGAACGAGCCTCCTTCCAATGCGATTGCTTGTAGAAAGACCTTGGATATTTAAGTGTGATTTACCTTGGAAACCCCTTCTAAAACCGGCATCCACCGTCTTCATCTAGCTGTTAAATGTAGCACACGACAAGAGCTGTACCACAAGCACCACAAAACGTGGAAGAATTATTGTCTACGATTAGCGTCACATTTCACTGGTAAACACACACACCAGTGGCTTTCTCCTTGTCTACTGTCCACCACCATCAATCAGCTGTGATAACACTGATAGTGGTGATGTTTCGCAGTAGTACCGTATCTGCCAGGTCAAGTGCGATGTTTCGGGATTAGTTGTGAGTGAAGTGTTTCTCAACAGAAAAGAAAGAGGACACATGCATCCGCCTCCTACTACCTCGCCGAAGCATCCTCAAAAGAAGCACCACATTGCTTCTCACAATTCTCAAGAGCAGCCAGCCTACAATCACTGCAACTACTAGCTACAGTACGGTACTTACCACCACCAGTCTACAATGTTTCAAGAATCTGCCAACCTGAGCTGGAATGACTTCCACCACCACACCCGAGGAAGTTATGTGGCGGGCTACTTTGACGATGACGAGTCCATTTCATCCTCCAGTATGCACGCGTCGTCCTCGTCGTCCATGTCGTCCAATCGGGGGAGATCCGCGCTTCGCAAAATGGAATCCGACGGTAGTATGCGAGATGGTAGGCATGCGTTCCTTGTCATCCTCCAGCAGCAGACGGTCCTTGTCGTCGTCCACCAGAGGAGACAGAACCCGAAGGCACAAATCCTGAAGGAATCCCTGCTAGTGCCAGGCGGCAAAGCAGCAGCAGCGCGGCGGCGGCATTATGGGCGGTGTCAAGCAATATCTAGACATGCAGAGACAACCATCCACCAAGAAAAAGAGTGCTGGACCAACCATGGGCCGAATCAACAAGTCAGGAAAGTTTGTTCCTTCCAAGAGACTCAAGTAAAATGGCGGATTGTAGCTACAGTGGCTGGGGAGTGGCTGCTTTGGAAGCAAGCACTCGGCCAGTCACTGCAAACTACTACGGCATTATTCACTGCAGGCAGGTCTCTTTTTACCACAGAACGGAAGCCTTACAAACTATCAACAACTGACAACCAATCTTGTCAAGCACAAGAAGAAGAAAACGAATTCAATAGTATGCATAAGAATAAATGAAATAGATCATACATATACGCTACATCAATCTCATGCTGCCGATTCAATCAATTCATGTGCTTCGCCGCGAGAACTGGGAAAGCTTTCGACGTTGCCTGTCGAATGATCAATGATCGTCAACCCCTCGAGCGTTTGCCGAGTTAGAAGTAGGCTAAGCTGTTTATTGAGATACGGTACGTGGCAACGGTAGGCTAAGGCATTCCTCAGAATGACGCTGACAACTAAGGACCCTGCGAGACAACCTGACAAAGGGCCAGTGCAGTCTCCCGATACGGTAGGCAGAGCGGACCGGAAAATTCCAAGATTTCGCCTGCACGGAGTTTGCTTGGAATTGGAGGCAATGCCAGCCAGCCTGTCAGTACCGTAGGGTAGCTTGCTTTCATCCGACAACTCCAGTAACCCTCGTAGCAACCAAGCACTCTTCAGAGCACACTTCCCAGGACACAGGAAACCATTGCCAATAATCTAGAATTGTTGCATCTTACTGAGCTAAGAACCCCCTCCTCCCTCCTCTTCTCTTTCTTTTAACTATCCCGCCCCTGCGGGGCAGGTTTTCTTTTGGCTTTACTCAACGAAAAATTTCGTAACAGGCCATTTTTTCCATAACTGTGCTAAGTTTCCCCTTACCGTGCAACATGTGTCTATGTACTACTTGAGCACTGGATTGTTCATCGCAGGAAAGCCAGCACTTATCTAAACGAGGCTCACTGGAGGAGAGATGAAGGAGATAGATCTTAAAACTGCAAACTGCAAGGACTAATGGGCTGATTTGACCATCATTGACAGCCAACATTACAGTTGTATTCCATCGTAACAACATTAATTGCGTTGGCTTTATCCTTCTATCCGATCGGCATAATTTGCCTGTACTACGGAATTTCAAAACAAGGTGTCAGCCGAACTGCTATCATTGGTCAGCACATGTCGCTCGGAAAGCCCAGTTGTAGATTGTGAAGCTTCATCTCTTCCAGCACTACCAGGCGACATGCCCAGCAAGATCACATCCTAGTAATCTTGAGCTGCAACGTTGCCTAGCCAAATGGCCCCGGAGCCACTGAATGGATACACTGGAAGCAGTCCTCTGGTACCAAGTACCGGTAGCTACCCTCTACTACTAGCTAGCTAGTTACAGCGTAAGAGCTAGCTAGCTACCTGGCCAACCATTAGCTTGTACTCCAGTACACGCCCATAAATAATGGACTTCCTCTCTCAGTTCTCCAAGTACATGAAGAGGTCACTGTAGTGCAAATAGGTTTAGTCGCCTTTGCTTTCGGTTGTATTTCGGAAATTATAATTTGCGAAGATACCGTTTTGATTCTCCTAGCTAGCTCTAGCTAGAGACTACATGATAGACATCAGCTTTACATCAAACATTTCGGTAAGGCAAAAGGAACCACCTGTTTCGGAGTAACCCAAAATTACAATATTTTCAGGGGGAACTTCGTAGATTCCCTCCATTTCTTTCGAAGCCTAACGGTTCAAGTAAGTTCAGAATTCGGCGTTCTTTGAACAGCCCTCGGTGAAGTCCACCCTCCCTTGGCGACTGACAAAAGAACCCACCAAGAATTGTTGTTTCAACTCTCACAATCTCACAAACTCGAAAACACCTCAAAAGAAAAGCACCACCTTCGCAAAAAGATTCACACAATGATCTCTGCTATTTTGGAACAAGCCTCTCTATGGAACAACCAGGGAGCCCTTCAGGTATCCCATGGAAACCTTGAGGATGCCTACGGCTCCTTTGCCATGGCTTTGAAGCTCCTTGGCAGTGCCAACGCTACGACTTCCTCGCAAACCACAGACTTTGAGACTTCCACTGCTCTGAGCGGCACATCCTTTTTGCTGGAGCCAGTCCACGTTCCAGATTCTGCTGCGATCATCAATAAGACTGAAGAGGCCAATGCCTACATCTATACCAAGACACTCGCTCTCTCGAGTCCGAACCGCCAATGGGCAGCCCGGGATATCATGTTCTTCTGCGCCCTGGTCAAGTTCAATTCTGCTCTTGCTTGCCACTTGCAAGCCAACAAAGGAAGCGAAGGAAGAATTCGAGAAGCTTTTCGATTCTATCAACATAGCTTGCAGTACCTCAAGGCATACCCAGATCAGACTGATTCCAGAAGACAAGAATTCGCAACCGTTTTGGCCATGGCTTGCATGAACAACATGGCTCAAATCCTCCATGAGTTCAATCAGATTGAAAAGGCCAAGGTCTTCATGAACTCTGTCCGAACACTGCTGTCTTCGTTGCAAGAGTCCGATATCGCGGTCACGTTTGATAGGGCCTCTATTGAAACCTTTGTCTGGAATGAATTCATGTTTGCTTTTACCGCGGATCTTGTTCGCGGTGCACCTGCTGCGTAATCCTCCAGGAACGGAACAGCAACTCGTGCGTGTAACACCACATGATACTTGCTAGGTCTCTTTGTCACGGAGACATCGATCGGATAATGTACTACTAGAACTGAATTGCATGCCAAGTCCTTAGGGTTTACTGCTCTGGGGAAGCTGGAGGTGCCGATGTGCTGTAGTTCCGCATCTGCCGTTCCCAGAGTGAAACAAGCAAGGCGTCGTGGGCTACACCTACCACTTCCCTTCGCGTTGGGATTTCTCACAACCATGGGAGGGCGAGATGGCCTCTACCGTATACGGTACCATCTCGGCAACGAAAGAACCAACATGCCGCGTCTTGTTTTTCTCCACCGGTGCTGTGAGGGTTTGGGTAACACGAGTTGCCGAAGGAGTGCTTCCTCTGCCACACAGCACTTTGGAATCGCTGGTAAAGAATACGTGGTACAAGTTCCATCCAACATGGCTACGGTAGCTACAACTCTTCTGACTACAAAAAGATTGTTGGGAAACCGTTTCCTATAATTTTGTATGTACGATTAGAGCGTGATTACAACTGTGAACGAACAAAATCTCTTGCAAGCTTTCCAAGTGTGGCTGCTACATCTCCAGCGATCTGTGTCGTCACCACTGCGCGACTGATGGATCGCCCATTTCTTCGCCTTCGTTGACGAAGAAAGTCCAGCCCTCACCCTTTCCTTTGATATTCATGAGTCCACGGGGTCGGACGGGAAGGTTCGGAGCTTGCTGTTCGAGAAGGATGGCGGCAATTTCGGAACATTGAATTCGATTCTCTACCGAGAGCTGACACATTCTTGAAGCCATGGTGACAGCATCGCCAAAGAGACAGTAGCGAGGGTGCTTCGTGCCCATGACATTTGCAACCACAGGACCAGACGAGATGCCGATCAGGACACCAACAGTACCTCTGCCAGGGTCGTCTTCGTCAAGGAGAGTTTCTTGTGCAGCCCTTGCGGCAGCGATCGAGAAGTTCGCCATCCGTTTCGCGTGATCTGGTTGATCTTTGACAAGACCAGTGACGGCCAAGTAGGCATCGTTGACAGTCTCCAATTTGAACACATCGTGAGAGGTACAAAGTTCGTCGAATTTGCCATAAAGCCTCTGGAGCATGTCCGGCACTTTCACCGGTCCAAGCGACTCGGAAATGTCCTCGAAGTTGAAAATCTCGCAAGAGAAAACAGTGCAGTTCTCTTTGGATTCGGGTTCCACCTTTCGTCCTTCCTTGAGAGCATCGGCGACGTGGCTTGGGAATAAATCGTACAAATCAAGCGACTGCTCCTGCTTATTTTCGTCCTCCTTCCGAAGTGGTGCCATGGTCGCGATATCCAAACGTTTCAACTGCAAGTCCAACTCTTCAAACGTTGGTCGCCTTCTCGGGTCGCCGACAAGGCACTCCATCATCAAAGTTTGCGCCTTTGGTGGGCATGTCGGAGGAAGAGGTGGCCGTTTGTTGACCGCTTTGTTTGCAACAGCACAAAGGACCTCGAGAGGGTTTTCACCGTCGTAGGGATCCTTCCTACTGTACATTTCAAAAATCACCATTCCAAAGGCATACGCATCAGACTCGGCTGTGTTCCCCGTCTCTCCTCGCAAGATTTCAGGCGCGAGGAAGTACGGGGTTCCAGCTGCCCCCGTTTTATCTGTGTCGATTGTCGAGAGCCCAAAATCCGCAACCTTTAGTAAACAAAAAAGCGTTGCAAAAACAGGGGTTAGGCCTCTGCATGCCCAGAAAGCAATCAATGTGACAAACTGAAGCACAAACCTTGGCTCGAAACCTTCCATCCACAAGGATATTTGAAGCTGGGGCAAAGTGATAATGGGAGTTAGCAGCATAAAACAACAAAGCATTGAAACAGCTAGAAACCCGCTTACCCGCTTACCTTTTAGATCACAATGAACAATCTGGGGAGTTGCTGCATGAAGAAAGCGAATTCCACTGGCAATATCTCTCAAGATGGGTAACAGAATCCTTGATGAAATAGACGCAATTCAAGCGCACAATTAGTCAAAGTCGACCGCCAAGGCACAAAACGACGAGGCGACTTACTCTCCGTCAATCTCCATCGTCTCATTGTGGAGACAATCATAGAGAGATCCATGCTCCATGAACTCGAGCACAATCATAGAATCATTCTTGGCCATGACCGCCCCCATAATGGTGATTACTGAGGTGTAACAAGATTTTGATGACGTGAGTACAAATAATTCCACGCCTCCAAATAGAACAAACCGATACTCACCACATTGATGGCGGAGGGTCGCCAACTTCTTGATCTCTTCCACAAACTCAGCTTTCTGTTTGCTAAGCTCTTTGTCAGATCGGAAAGTGCCCAACCAGGATCCCTTGCTCGATGCGACACTCATGCCCTCGTCGCCACTCTTCACCGCACTGACCATGGCCGACGACTGCTTGGCGCTCATGGATTGGCCCATCTTGGATGGCGCCATCGCCGCTTCTTCCTTCACCAGAGGAACTATTGCTGGTTGCGACGAGGCAACCCTGGCAGAGAACGACTTGTAAATGTGGTCGTTGGTGGCCTCATCTCCGCTGGGAGATTCGACGTCACCAACGGGATCGACTGGCTTGGGTTCTGGAGAACGCTCGGTCGCGAATCGCTTCACTGCAACTTCAGTACCACTGCAGAGAAGAGCAAACGGAAAAGGGGGAGTTTTAGGATGAACGAGCCCAAAGGACGGCAAAAACAGGCGAAAGGGTGTGAGGTGTATCCTTACCGATACTCGGCTTTGAGGACGTATCCAAAGGTTCCTTTACCAAGGATGCGAGGGGGGTCTTCAAAGATTAATTCAGATGCCTCGATTCTCCAAACCAAATCAAGATCCTTACGACTCTTCAAAACATAAATGATGACAGCGATTAGAGCAACCACAAGAACTACCAGAGGAATCAGAACACCCAGCAACACTGCCGTGTTTTCTCCAGTTTCATCATATTTGCGGCATATTGAGGGATCGCGTTCGTCCATCAATTCTCGGTGCAACCGACAAAGTTCGACTTCAGTGTGGGCTTCCAAACCCAGCGAAGCGCGATAAACACTGAGCTGCTCTAGCTTGCCCTCTTGGTCGGTAATTTCCTTCCATCCCTGATCAACACGCATCAGTAGTTCGTCCAACTCGATTGCTCCATCAATGTACTGTCTCGTCAAATCTCCTGCTACGTCCCGCGTGTACTTGGCCAACCCGGGCAACCGCAAGTTGAAAGCGCCGTTGACTTCTTTGGATAGCGCCCATTGCATGACATTGGTGTGCTCCACGTAAGATTGCTCGGACCACCCCGCCTCAAGAAAGTTGTTCCCGGGCACCAACTGCGAGTAGCGCCACGAGTCGAGCCAGGACCTGTAGTTGGCCACATCGTAGACGGACGTATCGGGGGAGTTGGTATAGACAAAGTAATCCCACAGCAAGTCCTTTCGGTTTTGTGGTGCGGACTTTCGAATCATGGTCCCCAATCCTCCACTCCAATAGAAGGGAACCCTGTTGATTAACTCGCCTTCGAGGGGTGATGGCGGCAATACCGATGCTCTATCGTTGTCGTCGAAGTGACCTCGAGCGGGTATTTTTTCGGCTTTGGGACAGAGCTCTTTGGTACAGTCAGTAAGTTTTCCAGTGGTCCGGTTGACAACTTGAAGGGACCCAAAGGGTTTGAATCGGTACGGTTCTGCATATTCTCCATTGGCCATGGTTGGCTGCCATACGACCGTTCCGTTTGCATCGGTGCGATGAACCCCGTTGGGAGTCAAGAACAATCGTTTCCAAGATCCAGGCGGGGCAAATCCAATGGCGCACCGTCCCTCCAAGAAGAGGTCACTTTCGGCAGTAGCCCCTGAATTCCAAAGCTCCTTCCAAATTTGGGCGGCATATCCATATCCTTCTCCAATCCTCGGTTCCATGGTATCGACATCAAAGAAGAACCCTTCTTCAGTTCCTAGGGTCTGATCTGCCGAGGCCCAAGTGCCGTACAAGGCTTCAGCCCACCACCAATCGAAAATTCCAGCTCCTTTGACAACATCCAAAGGGCAGGCATCGAACGGGTCAGATTCCTTTACAATCCAAATACAGTAGGAAGCAAACACAAAGACGTGAATAATAGAAGAAGACTTACCCAATCGAGGAAAGTGACAGAATCCAAAGTCATCTTCGTCTCCATCGTCATTCAAATCTGTTCCGTTGAAGAAGCTCACATACTGAGCCACTTCTTCCCAAGTATTGGGCAAGGGCAATCCATTTTTTTCGAGCAAATCCAAACGAACGACGGGCACAAAGAAATCTCCATCGTACATTAAGAATTCCAAGGCTTTCTGTCCATCCGGATGACGATATTCTCCCATGGCCTTGACTTTGGGAAATACATCTTCCCACTTGAGACGGGCATTATCTTGACGGATGCGGTCATTGAGAGGTTCGCTGAGCCGGAGGGCGGAAACCTCGGGGAAATGACTGTAGGACATGAAATACCCATCGTAGACTTCGCTGCCTTGGTTGGTGATGGTCCCCAAATCGGCAATGGGGTCTTCAAAGATATTGTTGGCATCTGAGAACACAACCCGGCCACCCGTGCAGGCTTCAAATTCCTTGGCTCGAATGGGGAAGAACTGAGTTGAGATTTCGGTCAGGAACGACAGATAATTGGCCGTCACTCCTTCGTATTGACCACCGGGGGCAAAGTCTTCAAGACCGGGCAGACTGCAGTTGTATGTCTTGCCGTTGTTGGGGCCCTGGCCGTCGTTATCGCCCCAGAAGTTGCACTGAGCACAAGTGGCCTCCACTTCAGAACTGCAGGTCTCGTCCGTGTCAAACTGAGCGGCTGCAAGAGGCATCATAACCAGAGCCCAAAAAATCCATCGTAATATCCAACTCTTCCGGCCTGGTCTCATGGTATGGTATTGTATTGTATGGTATGGTATGGTATTCTTCAACCAGATAACACAAATAATAATCAGACGAATAAGAGCAGAACACAAATCAAACAGATAAGAGCACAGGCAAAAGAAAATAATCGGTGGGTCTATGTTGTTGCCAAAGTGTTGAGTTTCGTGGTCACACCGGTTGCTTCTCATCAGGCCTCATCAGCCCCCCTTCATACTGCTAGTAATTCCAGTACTGGTACGACCCAAACACCAAAAATCTTGGTGGCATCGCGAGGAGGACTAGACTACCGGGCTACCGGGAGATCTATCCATCAAAAGTCAAATAAAAGGCTTCCGCCAGAACAGAGAAGAGACATCTGGCCCGTCACTAAAAGTCTTGACTGAGACTCTTGACACTTACTCTACTTTACTGCTGTTACGGTACTGGTACTCATACTGGTTTGCTTGATGACCACAAACCAGCTGCAGTAGACAGCGGCTACCATTTATCGTACTATCGGTAAAATTTCAATTTTACATTTCTATTTAATACCTCACCTACCTTTTACATCAAAGTACTGTAACGAGTACTCCAGTAATCATCAATTCAGTACAGTTCGGATTACTGTTGATCCCAACCATCTTGAACTTTCCCCCTTCGACCATTTCATGTCGAAACGGTCTCATACAAATAGATTGATGAAGTACAAAGCCCTTTTGAAATGTACCTCGGATTGAACCAATAAAAGCTACTAGCTATGCATACCGGTAGTGCTCGCTAGTATTGCAAACCCATCTGACTGATGACTTTTTGTGGTTGCATCGAATTCCAAGCGTGCAAGTGCGGTACCCCACCTTGATTAACAATTATGGAATGCTTCGGACAAATATTACTCCAGTAGCATGATCCATCACAAGTAGATCAGACACTTCCAAGAAGCCTTCTACTGTACAGTAGCTAGTTACCGGTAGCTACTGGAGTAGTAAAAATAGCTGTAAAAATCATCCTGTAAAGCACCACTCTGCAAAACTGGACACTGGACAACTGGACGACCCAGCTTTCATTAGGTACGGTACTCAGATCTGAGCTCTGAGTCAGGGTGTGAGAACCAGATAGATTTTGAACTGGTTAGGTTATAGGTTACAGCAACCAGATAGAAAATTCTATCTGGTTTGGTTATAGGTTACCAACCAGATACAGTAATTCTATCAGGTTAGGTTACAGGTTAGGTTATAGGTTACATAAATGGTTACGAAACAACCTATCTGGTTACCAAACATGACCTGCCCAAGCTGGCTGCCTAATCATCCTGGCGGGCCTCCTCCAACGCCTTTATGGCCTCCAACACTCCCAACTCCAGCATATCCTGAAAGGCTGGGGAAATCTCTTCTTCGGGTTTCTTCTTAGCAATTCTCTCCAACAGGTCTGTAGTCCGACGTTTGGCTTTTTCCAGCTGATCCTTCTGCAAGTGGAAGCGGTGTTCGTCCATGAACTTGGAATTCTTATAGGTCAGGACCTTCATTTGGAAAGTAATGTCATGCTGGAGCTGCTTGAGAATCCCATCCATCCATGTAGCGGCACTGAAAGTCCGCTCTTGGTGCCCATTGCTCTCTGGGACCGCAAGAATACAGATTGCTACGGGATAGATAAGAGGGTAAGCACTCTTCCCATGTGTCTCCCACCACTCCAGCAAGTCAAAATGCTTGGCCACCAGCTCCACATTCTCCACCCATTCTATCTTGTTCGTACCAATCGTGCTGATAATTGGGAGCGGGACGTGTCTCTTCTGATTCATCAAGATTGCCACCAGCTTGAAGTCTTGACCGAACCACGCGTCAATGGTGGCAGCCACCCGATCAACCCCTTCTTCTTGTGGGGCTTCCTGTTCATTCAAGTATCGCTTGGCGAGAGTATCAACATTGCACGCAAGTCCCCGCAACTCCCCGTCTACCTCTTCAACATCCGTGGAGAGAGCAAGTATCTCCGGTATCAAGAACTTGGTGGCAAATGGGTTGACGGACATACCCAGTATGCGGCTCTTGTTGTTGTGTTTTGCCATATTGGCCCCGTACTCCACCAGGTTATCAACGAGGCGATCAATCAACTTTTTGGGAATAGCATCAAGGTCTGCTTTCTTGATCCGCGTCATACCAATCCTGTTCATTGCGCCGGGAACATAGCAGAGCAATGTTTACCCCTCTCCCTCAACAGTTGGCCTGGGACAAGTGGGTGTGCCGTCGAACTTCTGCCTTGGAAAGTGTGCATTACCGTCCCATTTACCTTCCTTGTCCGGAGTCTCACTGCGTCTTGTTTCTGGCACCCAGTAATGGTCTGCTGTAACATAGTGGAAAAACACTCGGTAAATGAAAAAGGGAGCGTAAGAAATAGTTCCATTTCCATCGGTTTGAGTCTGCATGAGGATAACTCTCATAGCAAACAAGACAGCATACAGTTGAGCAATCATCCAAAATTGGTTGTCGTCCAATTCCAAAGCCTTATGGTTCTTGTTGTAGTAGTGCTTGTAATTCCAGCGACTCCGAATCATGCCGGCATAGCGCAGCATTACGCCTGCCGACCGAGTATGATTTGGCACAAGTACCATCACCGCGTGCCTCCCGACCTTCTTGAGCTCTTTCACGAAATCAATCCATCTTCCTCTTGACTTCTTACTCTGTATCCATCCGGCGGCAGCCTCGGAATCCTTCCTGACTTGCTCGCAGGCCTTAAAAGAATCGCAAACCTTCTTGTCTTTGTATCGCTTGCGTCTTCCAATCGAATGCTCAACCACTAACTGCATTTGGTGCATGACGCAGTATCCATTCTCACGTTACGAAACCGACGTCCTTGCCCGTCAACTTCTTCAGGTACTCGTCAGTCTCCGTGATGTACATGTTCACCGCAGCAGCAAGCTCGATAAAGGCTTTGCGGCAGTGTGTAGCAAGAGCCTGTCTTCCCATGAGTCCATAGTTGGGTAGCTGGTTGATTTGATTTGCATGCCTGACACAAAACCCAATCAAGTCCTTCCATTCAGGACACTGCGTGTGATTGGTGACAATCCGTTCTGGAAGGTTGTTATTCGTGTAGAACCGATACTGTTTGTCCTTCCAGTGCTTCTCAACAACAGCAAGACCAACAGCTTTGGAAGATTCATACAAGACGTTCACCTGAGATGGAGGATCCCCGGTAATTGCAGTACCGGCGGTGGAGAAAACAGCAGTCGGGCGTGGACGTGTTGCAGGACCAACATCATCACCAAAGTTGCCAGTAGCGTGGCCTTCTTCGTATTTGTATTTTTGTTTCAATGCTTTCATCGCCTCCCAGACTTCTGCATGCTTAGCCTGGACATGGCTTGTCATATTGCCATTACCATTCAGGGCATACGGTGGGCCACCAGTCTTCTTGTAGGACGGCTTCACCAGGGAGCAGTACAAGCTGACTGCAGGATCATCATAGCACAGGAGACAAACACAATACGGCTTCTTTTCTGTCTCTGCATCCTCCAACTTTTCGAAAGCTTTGAAGTCCAGTGCTCTCAATTCCTCCAAGTCCTTCTGCTGTCGAATGTGGGCAAACTTCATCACTTCCCAAACTGCAGCTTGCTTCTGGAAATTCTTGCGCCTGGTGTTCACCTTGTCCTTGGTGTCAACCAGACCTTTTGCTCGTGCGTAGAGAGACGTCAGGTTCGTTTCTCCATCTTCTTCGTCCCCCTCCTGGGATCCTGCCGCTGCAGCCGGCTCTTCAACAACCGGCTCATTTTCGACCTCGGGATTCTCTTCTTCAGCATTCTCGACTTCGGCATTCTCGACTTCGGCATTCTCGACTTCTCCGTCATCTTCGTCTTCGGAGTCAGACTCGGACTCAGGCTGGTCCTTCAATGCTCGTTCAGCTTTCCTTCGAGCAATCCGGAGCCGTCGTCGTTGTGGCTCTTCTTCTTCTTCATCGTCAGAATCCTCTTCCTCGGAGGATGAACGTTCGTCACAAGCTGAGAGTGGAATCATCCCGGAATGTTCCGCGATATGATCCGCAAATTCTTCCAGACCATGGTGTTCACGTCTTCCTTCGTCAGAGAATTGGGCAACATCATACAGGTCCTCCTCCTCCTCAATGAAGCCTCCATCATTGTCTTCTTCGTCCATGATAGGCAATAGGCAATGCAATAGGAAGAAAAAACGGCGGCGATCAACCAGATACGTTCCGAGTAACCAGATACGTAACCAGTTAGATAACCGTTTACGTAACCGGTTACGTTCCGAATAACCAGGTAGGTAACCTATAACCTAACCACATCCGGAACCAATTACAGATCGTAAAAGGTTAGGTTATAGGTTACCAACCAGATAGCGAAAATCTATCTGGTTACAGGTGGTTATAGGTTACGTAAATGGTTAAAAGACTCAACCAGATAGCCGTAACCGTAGGTTGACCACTGATGGTTCGCACACCCTGCTCTGAGTACTCCTCAGTACTCAGTATTCGATTCGATTCAATCCAATCGCTGTCTTACAGGACACAGGCAGGACACAAAAGCTACACAGCTACGAGTACTGTACACAAGCTACAAGAGGCAAGAGGCTATCCAGCCAGTCAGCCAGTCATCCTGAACTCGAAGCAGCGTTCAAATTGTTCATATATGCGGCCCAGGAGGCACAATGCGACGCATGCGACAAGCCAAACAAACTCTTGAGCCTTGAGCCATTGGCTAACTGGTGGCTACGGTACCGTAGCTAGCAAAGCTGCTAGCAACCAAATTCTGGATGCCGGCAGTGGCAAGGAAAGGGCGGCACAAGTTAGCTGGAGTTAATAAGCAACACCACAGTACGGTGTCATTCACCAAGCAGGTCAACGAGACAATTGTCGTTCCCACAAACTTAATAAGATTCAATCATTCATAGAACCATCCTGGAGGCTGGTAGAGTTTTGGCATGCTACCTGTACCGTACAGTCGTATGGATCCTGGATTGTTCTTCAGCACGTTTTCACTGTGGGCGCCCACAATGATTTTCCATCCGCGTCCTGCTCCCAACCCCTTCAATCAGGATCAACACCAAACTTCAATAGAAGGAGACGTGCATTATGGCCGGTTCGCGAGGAGTATCCAAGACTCAGACTCGACCCAAGCAAGCATTCTTCTGAAGGTCACCACCAAACACTGCAATGGACTGGCTAGCTACCGGTACTCAGCAAGAAAAACCTAACTCATAATTTCTTTACCAGAGAATACAAACTGAAAGAATGTCCCACCAAACAGCCCTTGATAACGTCTTGAAGCTGAGAACAGATTTGGACGCTCTAGCGGATTCGACCAAGGAAGACAAAGAAGGCGTTGAGGTGGTGGGTGAAAACGCAAAAAAACTGCTCCGGGGACTGGGGAAGTGTTGTGTGACGATCCCAATCTTGAAAGAAACCATGGTGGCCAAGACCGTAAAGAGGTGGAAACACAACCCGGTAGCTGGCCCCACCGCAAGACTTGTATTGAAGCATTGGAGGGATTTTGTGAGGAAGCTCCAAGAAGAAGAGGAAGCAGGAAAGACGACATCCTCCACCACCACTAAGGTTTGCAATGTCAAGGTCAAATTTATCCGGCCGCACTATGACAATTTACGGGAGTGGGTGAAGGATAGTGCACTCAACGAGTACATTGGCCGCAAGGGAGTGGTGTTTGTGGACGGTCAGCGGTTCCCTCCTAGAGATAGTCCGTGGGCCAATCCCTTCAGAATTACCCAAAATAGCACACGGGCAGATGTAGTGAATCGTTACGAAGCCCATCTTCGCAAACAGTTGAAAAATGATCCGACTCTGAAGGGAGAACTACTCAAGTTGGATGGCAAATGCCTTGGATGTTGGTGCTGCCCGGAAGCTTGTCACGGAGACGTTTTGGTTCGAGCCATTCAGGAAATCAAACAAGGCAAAGGAGGCTGGTAGGCAGAATCGATATAATATGAGCTATTAAAATAGTTTAGGAAGACATATAAACTGAAATGCATGAACACCACCGGGAGAATTCAATCGCTGCAAAGCACAAGGCTCAATCTTCTTTGAAATGCAAATAGCGCGTGTCTGCCAACTTTCGTGGCCGCAGCCAATGCTTCATGGTAAAGAACAAGCCTGACACGATGCAAATGAACCCAACCACAATAAAAGTCCTGCCAAGGACCGGATTCTGCCCTCCAAAGATATTGTTGGTGCTGATAATGATTGATTTGCTGCCTTTGAAAGATTCAACAACGTAATTGGCTTCGACTTGAATGGTGAACCGTGATCCCTTGGCAATGGGTTCATTGAAGTATCCGTAAAGCTTTCGAAAGGTCGGTAAGGTGGCTATCCGCATCCAAACGATAAAATGTTCATTGGTCACACCTTCGAGAGGATTGACGACATCAGGGTACGTTTCGTAGAGATACTGTGTAATCTCTTCATCGGGATAGTGATACCGATAACACTTTCCATCGTCAGGATGAACAGCGGGTTCACTGCAGCTCCAAGATTGATTGGTGAGGCCAGCTGTATCATCGGTCCTGGTTTGCGCCAAGCAGCAATCAGGATCACACGATGTAGATGTGGTTCCGTCGGCATTGATATTGTTGGGTGTCGGATTTTCGCATGCTTCCATGGCAAATCCATCTGGTTGCTTGAATTTGAATTCTATATCAGATGCCCATGCCACTCCCTTTTCAATCAAGTTTAGTGTGTTGCCCTCGGCGTCTTGTCCGGATTCCAGCGTGAAAATATCATTGAAGAAGGTATTTGCAATGAGTCCGCAGGGATTGAGCCAAACATTGCCTAGCTTGTTGAGCGGGTCGCACAAGGACGCCTCCAAACTAGTCTGTTGCAGTGAAGATCTGCCATACAATTGATAAGCATCCCTGGATTGGTAGTAATCTCTGTGATTTTGATGGAAATTGGTCAATTCATAATGAACCAAAATGGGAGGTTCCATGTACTGAGTAGCAATAAACTCCAAAGAACACTTCCGCCTGGCATTATATGTAGTGTTGATGCCGCATTCTCGAAGATTGGGATCATCAAAGGAGTCATACGTCTTTCGAAGTTCGACCACACCGTTGGACAAGTCCTGCATTTTGAAGCCTAAAGGAGGCAGAAGGGAAAATACGCTATAAATAACAATGGTCAACGTTGGGCAAGTCTTCTTTTTGTACTGATGTTTGACAAACTCACCTACAGGAACCATAATTACGCCCAAGTAAAACAGAGCAATGATCACCCAGACAGGATCCAAGATGGGATGCCAAGCGGCGATCCGCTGTTGGTTGAGAGCCACATCGGCGGGTCGATTCGTCTGCTCGGAAAGGGAGAGCACTGTCTCATCGTCATCGTCCTTTTTCGTCGCTGGCATCCTTCTTCCTTTTGAGTTGTTTCGGCTGGCTTTGCACGTAAGGTACTGTTGTTTGGTCTCTTGTGAAGATGGTGTGTGCTAGCGGTCTGTGTGTTGTGTTTGTATCTTCTTCGCTGTTTGCTGCTCTGGCCGTTTGATCCTCCTTTTAGCTGCGGTGCTTACAAGACTCATAGCTTCAAACGTCAGGTAGATGCGGTAATAAAAATGACTCTTCAAAGAGTACTTTAAAACGTTAACCCTAACATTACCATATCTACCCGACAAGATCTTGCTTCCAGACCAACGTACTGTACAGCTGTACAACTGCTCGGAACTGAAGTGGTACGTACCAGTACTAGTAAGCCGAGGACTTCCTTGGCTCGAGTTTCAATATCTATTCCATTCCTTTTACTCGTACTATTCTGCCCCTCATGTTGTCACATTACAATATCCTTATCGGGTGCTGCTGCTGCAGTTGGTTTTTCATGTAGGTCTGGGCAATGGTCCTGTGGAAGCTTGAATATGGTGGATGTTGCTTCATGCATACTAGGGTTGTGTGGTGAAAGGGTCCGTGCATCAAGCTGGGCCGGGGATAGGTCCTGGGGTTGCTAGAAACTGAGTGGCCAAGGGTTCCGAGAGACTGCTCAACTCAATGCCCAACCGTTTGCATTGCTAGATGGATGCACCAGTATCATCGAAGCTTACTGGGTGCTGGCTGGTCGGGGGTTCTGACAGCACAGAGCTCCACCAGTCACGCACCAAAGGGACATATTAAAAATATCTACCCCTGCCTTGGTTACGGTTGCTTGCCCAACACCAAAAGATCGATAGACAAGTGCCAGAAGTACGGTATCCAACACACGACCCTCTTGGAACAACGATATTATGATCTTACGTTTACAGGTAGCTAACTAATAAATGACCAAGGCTCATTCTTTGTGGTCTTGAGCCTTGACCGTGACAAAACGATATCATGTATTTCTTGGCAGTGTCGTACTGCCGGCTGGTGAGTATGTTCTTGATGGCGCGGTTTGTGACAAAGTGATGTTTCAAATGCAGTACAGGTTATTTTCCGATTGATAGCAATTCGCTACAGCTCAGAGCATGAAACCCCGCAGGGGGGCTGCTTCCCTTCTTGTCTGGCTGGCATGCATCTTGCTTGATCCGTCAAGTTTTGGCTTACGAGAGAGCATCTTGAGCACGGGAAATGGCAACTGCAGCCACATAAGCGGTAGCAGCAGTAACAACGATCGACTTGGACAAGAGGTTGGACATGGACAACTGCAAAGCACCGCCCGCAACCTTGGAAACCAAGACACCTCCAACAATGGCAGCGTTTACAACTCTCTTGACCTTGCTGTTTCCATCTTGAGTGGTCAATCCCAACATTGCCAAAAGACCCAAAAGAGCCGTGGCCTCTTCTTGGCCACTCAAAAAGGGAATCACCGAAGGGAGTTGGGACGTGACACCCAAGACAGCGGCAGCCGTAGAAACACTCGAGGCAACTTGAATCGACAAGTTCTTGATGTTGGCGTCTTCAGATCCGTGTCCGTTGCGAGCATAATAGCCACTGGCCACTGCTGCAATCATCCAGTTGGCAGGTGTCGAGGCAGTCAATGCCCGAGTCAAGGCAAAGTTGCTGACCGCCAAGGCCGAGATATCTTCTTGTGAGAGCTCATCGTTGTCGGCGAGAGCGCTGCGGAGAACGGCTGCAACTTGGGAGACAACCATGATGGGAAGACAGTATCCAAACCAGGCAGGAACACCCAGTCCAGCAGGTGCTTGAAGAGAAAGGGAAGACGGGGCAATATCCAGTCCAAATTTGGTTGACCCCAACTTACTAATCATGGCGGCCAAGGTGGCAATGACGGGAGCATGGTTTACAAAGCGCATTGCACGGCTCAACACCAAATCATCGGCCTTTTCGAGAACAGATTGAATTTTTCCACTCACGTTATCGGCCACATCATGAACAACGGCTGGTTCCGCAACAACCGACGCCTTGAGGGCAGCTGGAGATCGGAACAAGGGGCTTCGGACGGCAGCATTGATGGGGGCAATGGGGACGTATGCCGCAGAAGGAGCGATCAGCAAAAGGGAGAAAACAGTGGTGAAACGCATGGTACCGATAGATTCTGGTGGTGAGCTAGATAGATGGAGGGAAATTTCTTTTTTCTTTCCTTTTCAGTTCCTCGAGAGCTGATTTTGTGTATATTGTTCATCAGTTGGATCCTCGCTTTGTACCGATTTGTTGACACCTTCAAACGCCAAAAGATACCTTTTTGACACTCGGGATCTTTTTAGCGGTGGCCACGTTGTCTGACCATGATGGGCAAAGGTTCTCATCATCCAAGCAAGACGAAAATTGGAACGAGTATGGTGTCAAAGTTGACACCAATGCTGTGTGTTTTCGTCTTCAGTGTTGACTGTCTCCTCCAACTTTGATGCCTAATTTCTCGATTTCCCTGTAAGCACACTTGATCGCTTTATCAAACCCGCTCGTGATTTAATCTTCAGCAACCACAACACGACCCAACGTGGAATCGTGCAACACCTCCAGGAACCGCAGCTAGTTTTGTTCTTTGTGAGGACCCCATCATTCTCAAGCAACTTGCTTTCGCTCACACTATAATAGAAAGATATCAGACAGGACGACAATGGCAGACGGTGGAACTTTTCCCTGGAAACGTCAAAATATTGACGAGTCGCGTGGACCAGCGGGCTCTTACGATGCGGTCTACCGCACCCTTCCCGATCTGCCCGATGGAGTAGCGTGGCAGAGAAACGAAAAGACGCGAGAATGGTCTCTGATTCGTGTCGATCAGCAACAAGAAAAAGACAAGTACCAATATAAACTGCAGAGAGCCACGGCATGGAATCCTCGTACAGGAAGAGAACAACTCACCGTGACTCCAGTGCCCAAAGTTCCCACGAAAGGTGTTGATGATGACCACACGGTCGCAACGGTGATTTCTGCCAACGAAGACGATGCCCCTCCTCTTCCCGTCGTGGGTAAGGATTATATAGTTCATACAGTGGTGCCATCTGATACGTTTTCTGGTCTCTGCTTGCGATACAAAATCAAACCTGTGGAACTTCGACGCATTAATTACTTCTCCGGCACGAACTTGGCCTTGGCGCCTTCCAAGCTCTTGATTCCTCTAACCACGTCCATTGAGAATCTGCGTTTGCAAGATACGTCTTCGCCAGAATACAAAATGCAAATGGTGCTCACGGAATTTCCCAAACTGGCCAGTGTGGAACGCAAGGCTTATTTGGAAATGAATGAGTGGGATTTGGAACAGGCTCTGGAAGAGATTCGGCAAGACACTGAATGGGAGAAGGAGCAGTCATGCACAGGAGTTCCTGTTGCCAAGGAATGTCCTCCCGGCAAGCCGATGCTGCAACCTTTGGAAGTTGACGCCTAAAACTACTGTCCTGTACCGTCGGACCTTCGTCTGAGTCGGGTAGGAAAAATAAGTGTGCCCTGTTTTAAAAAATGGCGTGGATGGAGGTATGAATGCTCAAATGCACGAAGCAGAAATTAATAAAATGATTTGTTCGCGATCTTGACACCTGCTTTGCGTTGGACGTAAATATTTATTACCAGAACACGGACCCGCTATTTTCGCAGTGGCGCCTCGGGTGTCCTCGATGGTGACTCGGCATTGTTTCTCTCTGCAATGACAATGGATTGCAAAGAGGGGTCCGTCGTTGCAAGTCTTTTATCGAAAGCAAGGAAACCCAATCCAGCAAAATTCCTCACCGTTCTCCTTGTTTGCCGCCCAAGGGGTTGCAAGTCTTTCATCGAAAGCAAGGAAACCCAATCCAGCAAAATTCCTCACCGTACTCCTTGTTTGCCACCCAAGGGGCCTGGAGGTTTTGACCCTTCCAGAGATTATCTTTGCTTGGTACCTGATACAGCCGTACCGGTAGAAAGAAACGCAGCAAAATTCAACCTTGAGTATCCTACTAGCTGAGCTACGTATGGTTTGGTGGATTGACTGGTGTTTCTGCGAGCAACCAAAGAAGTTTGGGGCTGCAAAGTCTCTGGTGCAGCCTTTCCGATTTAATTTAAAAAAAGATTCATTCATTGCTTCGCTTTGCTTTGCTTGTTTGTTTGACCTGAATAAAACAGTTCTGAAGGCTTATTACTTGTTGTGGGTTAGAACGAATGATGCCTTCGAGCGATCAAATCATTCGGACTACTGATAAGCCGACCAGTAGCAGTGGACTGGTTCACTTTTGAAATCTGCAGAGCTGCCACGTGTTAAAAGCAGGTTTGTTCTTTTAATTAACTTGTTCTTGACTTCCCACGCAAAATCATCTGTTGCCATGGGAAGACAACTATGATGAACTCAACCAATATAGCACCTACACACCCAAGATAACTATATAGAGTTGTCTACAATCCTTGCTTGTTACAGCCATGTGCTGGTTGTAGTGGTTTGAGCCATGTAGAAGGCATTATCTTATGTCAAACTTGAGGCTTCATTTTCAAGGGGGCAATGGTAAGAAATTTTCAGCCCTACTTTGCCAGCCATTCGTTGCTCCCGTGGCCACCAAATTAACAAGCCACTACCACCACTGCGACGATCACGTCCAAATTATGCATTACCTATCTCAAAGTATTGTCAGGTTGACTCTATTGGTCAAACGGCTGGGGGTATATCTGTCAGCATGAGGTGATGTCAAAAGTGAAATTTCTTCAAAATGTGAGGCAAATCATGCCATGACTGACCAGTCCACTGGTCGGCGAAGTCCACTGGTGGGCTCACGAGTAGCGGACAGTGGTACCTTACGGTACTTTTTCTTGCGGAGCAAGACCTCGAGAGCTACCCAATTCGTTGTCTCTTTTAGTAAAGAAAAAGTCAACGAGATCCATGCTCCTGGAGTCAAAGCGGCTGTTCACAGCAAGACCCCCCAGGGCGACAACAGCGTAGAATCACAGTTGAACTCCCGGACTTCTGCAAGAAATAATAAGCTCGGCAACGAAAAAGTCTAGAAGAAGCAGAGGACAAGCTACATTACATACCTGTACCTGGAATAGCTAGCTCTCAAGTCGAATGATTCGATTGATTCAATCTGCTGGGGGGATCCCCCAGACCCCAGAGTGACAACCGCGCAGAAGCGGAAGAATCTCCCAGCCTTCTTCTGTGCGTCGTGAGTACATGGGCCTGTACCGGTGGGGCTGTGAGACTTCGAAGCCACGAACTATGATCAGTCCGACGTCTCTGCTTGCTAGCTAGCTACCGATGAGGAGCTAGCTACTACTAGTAGTAGAGCGCATGACATTGGTGGAGTGGTATTGGTGGTACTTCCCGAGTATTTGTGACATGTCTGCTTCTGGTCAGGGCCTTGAGGGTTGGGTTTTGAGGCGATCGTGCCAACTGTCATCCATCTGTCAATGTCTGGTTTTGGGAAAACCAGAACCCAGTCTCCAATCGCTCCTAGCTAGTCATTGGTTTTGCACCGCGTGGAAATCTCTTCCTTTGTTTGATGGTAGGAGCCTTGCTGAAGCAGTTGTTGTGGAGAAACCCATGTAAATTTTAAAGAAGAAAAGCCTGGACATTCGATACTGAGGCGCTTTCTTATCATAGGATTTCAAACCTTCGCACCTTCGCGGTGACGTCAAGTGAGACACCAACCACGATTGGGAAAAGAAGAAACACCTTCGCCCCCACTCTGCCTACAAGTTTTACGGAGCGGGCGAAGGTATTTCGCGGGGCGGCGAAGGTGTTTCTTCTTTTCCTATGATCTGTTGGAGTCTCCTATGTATGCGAGTAAGCCAATACCAAAAAGGCACCTCTAGCCAAAGATGGCAGTTCGGCCTCACATTTTTGTTGAAAAGAGCGACTTGGATTACTCGAATAGAACGTAACAAATAATGCAGTAGAATAATGGAGTCTGCCTTCTCCCAACACCGAGATTTGTTTGATGGAGTTGATGGTGATCTTCTTCTGTTAACTCTGGTTTTCATCTGCGCAATCAAGCTCCTTCCAGTCAATAGGGCAAAGTCCTTTTTCGAACAACGTCTAGCTTGGGGTAAATATAGTAGGAAGCACACTCTGAGAGGTACCTTTGCAAGACGTTTACGGATGGAGAAAGAGTCTTTCGACCTCTTACTGGGATACATCAACCAAGAGCTCCTAGTCAGCGAGACCTATGCTGTAAAAAGAGGGGGAGCTATACTCCCAGAGCTGTGCTTATATTCCACTCTACGTTGGCTTGCAGGTGGTTCCTACTTGGACGTTTGTGATATCGCTGGAATGTCTACACCATCGTTCTACAGAGTAGTTTGGAAGACAATTGACTGCATAAACAACTGTCCAGAGCTGGATATTTCCTTTCCCAAAACACCGGAGGAAGTGCAAGAGGCAATTGATGGTTTCGCAAGCCTAAGTCATGAAGTGGCTATCAATAACTGCGTTGGAGTAGTGGATGGCTACTTGCTTCGGACAAAGGTGCCTGCTCAAAGACATGTTGGAAATGTCCGATCCTACTTCTCAGGGCACTATCAATGCTACGGCGTCAACATTCAGGCAGCAGCAGATCACCACTGTCGCTTTATCTTTATTGCTCTCACTGCTCCTGGAGTGACTGGAGACCGTGAAGCTATCAGAAGATGCAATTTACATGCATCGATAGAGTCGTTACCTGCTGGCATCTGTGTTATCGGCGATGCAGCGTACGAAGCAACAGAACATATGGTTCCGGTGTACCAAGGAGTAGACCGGCTGAACCCTCTCTATGACAATTTTAACTTCTATGCCAGTCAACTAAGGATCCGTGTGGAAATGACGTTTGGCATCATGCAAATGAAATGGGGAATTCTTTGGAGGCCTGTTGGTGTATCAATCACTCGAGTGGGAGCATTGATACAAGCTGTTGCGAGACTGCACAATTTTGTTATTAATGAGAGGCTTCGAATGAAGAAGACATCTACTGATCCCAATCAGAATGTGGCTTATGACGAAGCAACAGGTACATCTGGCTACCTTCCGTCCGTTCCCCATGATGAGTACGGTGATCCAATTGAGTTGACAGCTCTTGATGGCCAAGGCGAAGCTTACGGATACTCTCATCTTCGCGAATCGATGGCGCGTAGAGTGGAAAGACTGCAGTTGACTCGACCAGCATCAAACAGACTCAACAATAAACAAAACAACAAAAAACGCAAGAGGAATGAACCACTAGAGAGAGCCGCGCTATCATAGTTAGTTGCTAAATCTAGTCGCTGTCATTGGAAGCGTCATCATCATTGACAAACCTTTCTTCTTTTGGAATCTTGAGCTTTTCTTCCAATTTGAGCAGTCGCTTCTTCAAATGGGGTAGCTTCCTCTTCTTTGCTTTGCTTCCACTGTCAGCGACATCCACATAGTGATCGCAAAGCCTATCATACTCTCTGTACTGCTCTTGTTCCATGTATGACTTCCTCATTGTCGCAGTGTTCTCTTGGCTTGATTCAAAAGCAGATGCAGCTCGCTCCAGTGTTTGTAGTATTTGGCGATCTCTTTTTGATCCACTTGCTGGTTCTTGTTCATTGTCAGAGTCGCGTGGTGTTGATGATCCCCTTGAAGCTGCCGCCTTGGCTGGAACTGAAGAGTCAGATTGCAAGATGGTAGGCATGAAGACATTGTGTGCTGTGTCAATGTTGGGTTGCTCCTTGACCCGCTTGTCCAGATAGTAGACAGGAAGACCTGGCATGACAACTGTTTTCCTGACAGTGAGATGCGTCCTGCGCAGATAGTCGTTGAATGGTTGATGCTGCCCTGACGATGTTTTGGCAATGATAACTTGCTCTCGAGCCTTTAGAAGGTCCTTTACGTTTTGTTGACAGGTTTGTGCAGACATGATGTTGAAATCGTTGGCATTGACTGCCTGCCCTTGAACTGCGGCTGCAAGATAATCGTCAGCATTCAAGCTACCGGCATCTGAATAAAGAACAATGCCCACTGTTTGGTTGTTCTCTGGATCAACGTAAGCAGCTGATATCGCACTCCAAAATGTCTTGGTGGGATTCTGGCCACTGTTGCCGCTCTCGAAAGCTTTCTTGTCAAACCTCTGGGTTAAAGACAGAAAGCGATCGACATAAAGAGGTAGAAAGATTGTGTTGATTAGACGAATCAGAGACTGTATCTTCTTTTCCATTGTCGTAGACACGGTACTTGGGACCATCATGTTATCGTAGGTGGTTCCCATTTCGATTGCCAAAGCCATCTGTTTCCGACAAAGGAACATAGATGCAGAACCAATATTCTTGCAGCCAAAGTTCTTTGCCAGCTGTCGAAGTTGACTGGAGTTAAGATCTCTTTTCAAGTCAAAATATTTGTAGTTGCTGGTTCCTTCTCTACCGACGCGAATACCAACTGCAACTTTGTGTGGTCCTTTGTCTGTCTTGGATCTACTGTCCATATCCTCTGCGATCTCCACACGGTGCTTGTGCTCATATGTAAATGCTCGCAGCTCATTGGGGAGTTCTTTGACTTCCTTCTTTTTCCTGGCTGGTGCCAAGGGTGGTCGAGTGCCTTGTGTCTCATCAACAGCTCCTTGTGTGGACTGGGTAGAGTTGGACGTTTGTGTTTGGCGGATCAGCGGTGACTGCACAGGCAATGGGTGCAAGTGCTGGATAGATTCTAGCGATGGGAAGACTCGGTGACCAATGCTGGGAAAACCCGGGGCACTAGTCTGCCACAAACTGTGCTGGCCACCATGGATGTTCATGTTAAATCCTCCTGGGGGCGTATCATGCAGAGAGTAGAATCCAGCTTCAAACCCTTTGGTACCAGTACCGTCGGTTCGTGGGGCTCTCTTCCTCACTGCTTGCAGCACTGGTGACGGTGCTCGCAAAGGAGCAACAGGTTCAATCTCATCAACAGCCGCAAGCTCATCACTATCATCATCTGACGATTCCTCAAGCTGAATAGGTTGTTTGTTTGATTGGCGGGCCACTGGCTGCTCCTCATCTTCAGAGCTCATCTCATGAATCTGCCTTGGTGCGATTTCAAGGCAACTTGTGAGGAGGTACGAAACACAAGGAAAAGCAGTTCTTGACTATGCTACAGAGACTGGCGAAACAGACAAGAACACAAGCAGGCATAGGATAATCTCTATGTATTAATAGTTAACTACAACATTTGGAGAGCTAATAGAGACCACATTATCTGTACATGAAGACTCTTTCGTATATCTTGGTTCTGCTAGTTGAGTGTCGCAAAACCATTGGTGTTGATCATGTTGACAGTCCCTTTCTCGTTGGGTTTCAACAAGAGCGATGGACCCATCTTGTGATCAAAGATACATAAGTTGTCACCCAGCATGCGTGGGATGCCGAAGGTGCGCGAAGATCGAAGATTCTTCGCCAAATGGAAATTGCTTCGCGAGTGCCACGTCAGTGTTTAGTGCCGCGAAGGTGCGAAGCTGCGAAGGTGCGAAGCTCTGTTAAGAACGGTCCTGAGTAGTCAAAGCTTCAAAGCTTGGCCATGGCATTGAATAATGGTCAAAAGCCATGTAAATCACTGACGAGGACAAAGGGAATAGGCTACCTCTACTATTACCGGTACCTGATAGCTGGCCACTCGCTTGGTAGAGTGGTAGTGGTACTGTAGTCTGGCTAGCTCTTGCAACTACATGTACGTATACATGGCAGTACGTACTAATCGAAGGGCAGCATGAGCTTCCTGATCTCTGGAGTCTCCCCAATCCCCAATCACCACCTACTATAGCCAGCTAGTACATGTACAAGTCCTACTGGCCAGCCAGGGGCCAAGGGAAAGAGCGGACATCACAACATCAGCAATCAGCACCTAGCTATGGCTCAGCACTCAGCAGCAAACAGCAAACAATGATAGCCAAACATAGAAACTGCGTTTGAGATCCGAGATCCTACTGGTAGGGGACAGGGCAATAAGGAGGATATAAGGGCCGACTTCCGGGGAATGGTATGGGGTGTCTTTTTGCACCAAGCGCTACACAGCACTCTTGAGATGTTAAATCATCCAATCCATTATGACTACATTGGATACAATTGATATAAGTTCCGGAATCAGCCAAATTGCCTGGTTCTATCAGGATTGGCAGCAAAACTCAAACGGGTCATTATTGATTTCAGTATCAATCCTACATCATTCTTGTGTGGCTTCGACATTCATTTGCTTGAGATGCCCACCAAAGCACCAAAGTGCCAGACGAAGAACCCCAAAGAGAATTTTGACTAGTGGCAATTTTGCCCTTTCTCATGCTTAACGAATCCTACAAATCAAGAATACGTACCGGTAGATCAAAAGAGTACTTACCAATACCAAATCGCGCAACGGGGAAGTTGGTGCCATTTCCAATACTAGTAGAACATTACATGTAGTCTAGTCTATCTAGCTAGCTAGCTCTGGCTGCTGAGCAGTGGCCAGTCGAGTCCATTCCATGATCCCACGAGAACGACCACCGAAAAGTCACTTGTACCGTATTGTTCAACCACTGACAAGCGTTCTTAATCTTGGTTCAAGGGCTTCGTGCTTTGGGATATCAAAACGGCGCACGCGATTTCTCTGTGGCAAAATCTTTCACTTCAGGTTCTGTTCGTCTCACAATTCTAAAAAGCTCAGGTCAAAACAACACTACCAGCAATTAAGCCGTCCCACCAACCAAATCGCGCCATGAAGTTTTTCAAGCAAAGCAAGGCCAACAAAGTCAGTGGCAATGAAGACTGGACCAACGACTTGAAGGTTCTCGAGGCTGTGAGGAATGAAATTGCAGGCAGCAGCAGCAGCAAGAGAGGGAGTGGTTCTTCCTCAAGGAGATCATCTCGAAGCCATTCCACCAAAGGCAAGAACAAGAAAGATTGCATCGATGCCAACGAGCTCCAGCAGTTGCATCAACTGGTTCGAATGCTGAAGGAAGACGGAGAAGGCAAAGAACTCCTGGAACGATTCGTCGAGAAGCAAGCAGATCTGCCCCTGGACTCTGATGATCAGCCACCAATCAAAGCCATTTCCGTCCCACGCAGCAAGAAGCAAACAAGCCGAGCTGCATAAGTTGCGAGTCAACGAACGCAATCAGCTAGGTGCCCTTCCCATAGTTTCGGCTTCTTTGCCTCGGGCGCCAGCATGTATATTCTCCCAGAAAAGACGACTGTCCTCATATTCATACTCCTTTAAAAACTTAGACCTTACAATGCACAAAACACAACTGGCCACAGCGCTTTCCTTCCCGTCAGTGGAAATGAAATGGCAGTGTCTTCCCTGATGAGTATTTGCACTACCTTCATCTCCGTATCTCCTTGCTGAAGGCATCGCAGAGAAACGCCTGCACCCTGAGACTGTGGCAACGACCTGTACAGCCGAGCAATAGCTAGGCCCCACTAAAGGCCACACGGATCAAACGCCAGGTCCCACACCAGAACAAACTCAGGGCCCACCACAACTGCAACACCTACTCCTCATGTCCCTGCTGTTCGCGCCACCATAACTACAACACCCGCCCCTCGTCCCAAGTAGAGCGAGACTCAAGGGTGTCCCTGCTGGTTGCACCAGAGGGCAGCAGAGGGCAGCAGCCAGCACCGCCGGGACCTAGCTCTGGTTCATGTCTGGGTCCTGTTATTTCTGGTTGCACCCTGGACCAGCATCAGGACCTACTCCAGACGAACAAAAGGTCTTCCACTTGCCCCACTCCCAGGCAAATTTGAGCCTCAACACCTGGACCTACTCGACGACCCACACCAGCGAGGGCCTACTCCACTCACCACTCCCAGACCAACACCAGGATGGACTCCTGGGCCCATAGCCGGACCCAATCCTAAACTGCACCAGGCCCCAAACCACAAACCCAGATCAATGCGTGGTCCAACTTTAGGCCTCAGTCCAGGTGTACCACCTTGGCATACTCCAGGTCCCACACCTGGACCTACCACTGGTCTGTCTCCAGGCCCCACTCCTGGTTATCCACATAGACCACCAATGCTGGCACACAAAATCCAGAACCATCACCAGGACCCACACCACGCACAAGTTCAAAACTGATGTATGGACAAACTCTGCCTTGCTCCTGGTCTTGTACATGAGCCTTAATGGAGGGCAAATGGCTCAACGAGCTCCTGAACGAACTCTTAGTCACATTAAAGGAACAACACTAGACACCTCTCCAGGACACTTCAGCTCAAGAACCAAAATGCAACCAATAGACCTACCCCCCGGACCCACTCCTTATTCAAGAGGAGGACCTGGCTGGACCCACTGACCCACTCCTCCCCCAAGAGGAGGATCTGGCTGGTCCATCCCCAGTTCCCGCTCATGGACCAAAACTACTTGTCCATTCCCAGGCCAGGCCTACAAGTAGGTTGACCCCTAGAACTTCGTACATGGCTGTTGCTTGAGGGCAACGCCTGAACCTGTTGCTTGAGGGCAACGCCTGAACCAGATCCGGTGTGCACCCCTCAAATTCTATGAACAAGTCCAAGGACCAACTGAAGAAACGTAACCAGGAGCCATAAAACTAAAAGAGTTTCCCCTGGACCTGCTTTACCTCTGACAGCAGGACCTCCTCCATCTCCATGTCTCACTCATGGACCAAAACCAGGACACCAGGAGTGGGTCCTGGTCCCAAAGCACCACCGTTGCAGTGAAGGAGGTCTTTGGAGGTCTTTGGACCCTCGAGAACTACCCCAGTATAGTTTTCTACTTCCCCTGTTCGCTTCCTATCAGTGGCAATTATTAGAGAAGACTTCCTTCTTGTGTCCTTCCTGTTTCTGATCTTGTTTTTTCCGCGATTCTGGAGCTCTTTCTTCCGCGATGGGTGCCGTGCAGTGCATCCATCATTCTAAAGCACAAATCACAACCTTGCCGCTGCACCTGCAGCTGTCAAACCTACCAATACGGACCGTAATAGAATTTGGCAACCATCAGACATTTGCACGCAATCACTCTCCTGGTGGTAAGGATCCAATTTGAGAATCCTTTCTTCTTGCGCTACTATCTAGCTTGGGTGCAATCTAGCCATCATACGCACCGGTACCAGTACCACACAATTCCAACTCTACGTGATGGGTGCCTTGCAGTGCAACTAAAAACCCAAATCATAATGTTTGCCGCTGTAGTACTGTAACCAAACCTAACAATGGCCTCTAAAAGAGAATCTGGCAACCATTGGACATTTACAACCGAATCACTCTCCCGGTGGTTAGAATCAGTTTGAGAATCCTTTCTTGGGTCCCTCCTTTGCCTCACAATCTAGCTAGCCACCATGCTAGCATGCCGCACAATTCGAACTCTACTCAAAGACGCAACGCATCCAAAGAGAATTCGGCAACAAAAGATATTCGTAATGGGAAACACCAAGTCAACTCTCAGCCGTGACGAACTTGCCCACTGGGCAAATGATCTTCACACTCTCGAGGCTATCAAGGACGAACTCAAGAGTAGGCAAAGAAGATCGACAAGAGACAAGTCCAAGTCTTGCAGCTCCAAAAAGAGCATCGAGTTGGAAGAAATCGATAACATTTATCATTTGGTAAAATCTCTCAAACGTGATGGAAAGGAAGGGCGAGAGCTGTTGGAGAGGTTCGTGAAGGCGCAGGCGGATCTATTGCCGGAAAAGGCTTTCCCTGTCAAATCAATTTCCGTCCATCGGTAACTTCAACCTCTGACTTTTCGCCTCATCTTCCATTGCAAGAAAAGCCAGGCAATGCATGGTTCTTCTTCCATGACATGAATCGACCAAAGCCCTTGTATACCTTAGCTCGCTCCTTTATAAACTAAATAAAAAACACATCAAGCAATACTTGGTGGTTACGATTGTTCACGTAGGCACGTTTCTTGATTTCTTAGCTGGGGAGTAAGCTTTGGCAACCATGTGCCAAAGCTGAGGCCGAAAGGACGCGAGGAGCGCACCAGAGCCCTCTTGTCACATACCGGTATCATCTCAAGCTGGAGCACCTCGTGAACGTTGTGATATCACACATCAAGTGCGGTCGAGCCTCCCAAGAGGAGATTGCCAGACATGAGCGGTGGATCCGTTATATCAAGTTGAGCCAACATGACTTGAGCGACCCAAGCGATGCCTGACTTGCTTCAGGCCATATGTCTCAGCTCAGTTTGCGGATCACCTTCCAGGTAGGTGGGTTGATGACCACAACAACTTTTGAGCAATCGCTTGTATCCAACCAACCAACACCCTAGCTAGTTTGACGGCGTTTTCGGCCAGCTTTAAAACATAGAGAACAGATTTCAGGCCAGCAAGAGCTCCAGCAAAACACTTCGACTTTCGATCGGATTCACGGCCTTGATGGAACCGTACCGGTAAAGGAACCACTCCACAAGCTTCGTTAGCATAGATGCGTCACTGTTTCCAGCTCACTCACTTCACATCTTCACATACGGTACATCATACCGGTACATGCATGCTCAGCTCATGTTCTCTACCAGTGGTACTGTACTGGGTATCTGTGGTGTGTGGTGCTCTACTGGATTCGAATGATTCCAGAGCCATTCCAGCATCTGATCTGATGAAAGCGACAACTGGACGGGATATTGGTTGCCGGTTGCCGACAGTCGTTGTTGGCGAAGCAGACCAAATTCCCAGCGATGCAGACCCCCTTTTGTTGACTTTTCTAGAGTGACGCGGACAAGCTCGCGGCCACGCGGTCTGGTCCACAATGCCAGATATGGCAACTATGAGAATTAACAGAAGAGATGGAGAATCAGATCAAAGGCATTCTGGTCTATGTCTCTTTAAACCATACAACTATTCTTTGGAATTATGGAGTTCTTACTATAAGAAACAAGTACAGTCTTTTGATCACAAATCGCTGGAAGTTTTAGTGACAACATTGAAGAGAACGGGATCTTGTAAGATAGATGTTCCAGTGTTCACCAGCGGTTCACCATGATGTTAGTAACTGTTTCTTGAGAAGTCAACATCCAACATCAAAAAGACAGACTCGACTCTCAACTCTGGCCGGTCCTGCCGGTCCTCCAGTGTCTACAACTAGTACAACTACATGTACATGTAACTCCTACTGAGTACACTGGTACCACTCTAAACTGTGAAGGGAAGTGGGACTGTGTCCCAGCACAGAGCACAGCACACACTCTTCACACACTCTTCAAAGTGCTAACTGGCGAAATCTAGCTGCGTGTACTTCTACGAAGGACCAAGGGGCATCCCCGTTTCTTGCATTCCTATTAATCGTCTTCTCGGCATCTCGCTTCACAGTCTCGAAGCTGGCCTCGGCTGGTCCTTTTGTTTTGGTTGGGGCTTTCGTTGAAGGCTCACAAATTCTAAATCCAGCTCACGACATCACAAAAATCAAAAAATGGGAAACACCAAGTCCATCACTCGAGCTGACATTGAGCATGCTGCTGCAAACACTAACTGGGACGAAAAGTCCGAGATACTGGCAGTGTTGAAGACCAAAAAGGCCAAGAAGAGCAAGCGATCTTCCAAGCGAAATGAGCGGTTGTTGCAGCAAGGGGATATTGACGAGATCTATGACCTTGTGCTATCCCTGAAGCAAGATGGTGGGGAAGGTCAAGATTTGTTGGAGGAGTTTGTTGCCCAGCAAGCAAACTTGTCCAGAAAAGATCTTTCCGACGAGAAGCCACCAATCAGGACCATCAGTGTTGCTATGGACCGGTCGGATAGAGGTTCAGGAAAGGCTCGAGCCAGGGCGGCATAAACTGTTTGCCTTCAAACAAACGGGGACGACCCTTTCAACTGACAGATGCACTAGCTAGAGTTGCGCATACCCACCAGAGCAGACTCGCAAATCCAAAAGAAAGAGGAATAGAACACTGTAAATTAGTCATGAGTACATCCATTTCACTGAGGCAATCTTTGCGCCGTAGATTGAAACACAAAAGAAAGATGCGATCCACTATGCAGGAGGTTTGACCGATTTGTCCCGCGCTTGCTTTGCTCTGTCGCGAGCTTCGTGGCATGGCTGCATTGGCAACTGAGTTCCCTTACGAACATGCATGCAAAGAGACGATCCGCGCTACATTGCTCGCTCCGACTGAACAAGCTACTCGGGCTGACACAGTACTAGTAGCAGCAATGACACCTTCAGGTACCGGCATCCTCATGCACCACAATCGCCCTCTACCGGTACTAGGGTGTCACCCAGTGTGCCTTCCCAGGTCAATGCCAAGTGCGAGGCAGCCTGGATACGAAACTAGAGCGAGGTTGGAAGCTGCCTTACAGGTATGGTGGTTTTGGTGCTCTACAACATCCAGTCTCTATGACTGACTAAAAAGATGGAATTTGGAAGCAGGTTGGAGTTGCATCATGTGAGGCAGCCGAGTGATCTTTTTAATAATTGTCGAGTTCAAGCATGGGCACTGTACCCGTAGCAACCAAGCAGATCTTGGTGCTGAACACATACGGTACATACTTTTGGGGGGTAGTAGTTTATCAAAAGAAGGTTTTTATCTAAAAATTGAACCCAAACTGAACCATCAGAACCCCTCTGCCGCAACCTTTACGGTAGCCAGCTGGATATCGTGTTCTCTGGTAATAACAATTGTGGTGCCAAGTTGTGTGAAGGAGCCACTACATCTATTCATAGCAGTGCTAGCTAGCTAGTGTGATCCGGTGATGAAAAGCAGTGTAAAAGTGGCGAAAGTTTGGATGGCTCGATAGCTAGCAGAGCTGGGGAGGCATCGGTAGTCTTTCAAAAAAGCCAAACGAAACCGGGTGGTAAACTGGCAAGGTCTGGGTGTCTGGGCCAAGTCACAAGTCACAAGGAAGCCAATGACCATGATTAGACTTCCTACTCAGAGTACGGTAGTACGGAAAGTGCGATTTAATTAACTTCAGTTTACTAGTTTACTCGTTTACTCTACGTACTCAGAATAGAGGTCTTTGGCGATGGGCAAATGTTGCTATTTTAAAATATCACTGTAGTGTACCCGAGTAGATACCGTAGCAATGGATAGCTTGGGTTGGTAGACTAGCTTGCTTTTAAGTTTTTGGCGAAAAATGAATCCAATTTTCTGCTTTTGCTGGTAGTTTTCGATTGGATTGCATTGGATTGCATTGAATTGGATTGCATTGCATTGAATTATTATTTACTATATAAATAACAGTACCTTCATGTGTCCAAATGAATCCAATCCAATCCAATCCAATTCAAACCAATCCAATCCAATGAATCTATTTTTTAGCGAAATTGAAACATTTATCATTCAACTGACATTAGTCAAAAAGTTCTATATAATACAATGTAACGGTAACTCTACCGGTACCAGTACTCCTACTGCAGTAACCAATCCAGTGTACAGTCAACACTCACTAAAGTTCCACCCCCCAGCATTAAGAAAAAAACGGAACTTAGCTGAATTACGGAACTTTAGATCTTTGGAGCCCCATATCGGCCCGTTCGTGGTCTTAGGACCCACTTGGGGTGGCTCCTGTCATATTCTATTGTTGTTGGGGGAAAAAGGAGAGATAAGCGGTCTTGGGGTGGAAGTGCTTTGCTCCTATGTGTGGTGTCTGTATTGTGTTGGACCAGTAGAACATGCTATGTGGCTAGCTAGCTAGTTTCGAGCTCTCCAAGATGCCTGTCATGAAAGATAGATGAAGAAACTTCATATATGTATAAATGAACAATCTGAATGCTGGGTCCTAATTGGCAGCACTGTCTCAAACTGCCACAAAGCACATTCACTTGTCAGTCATGAGAACTAGTGACTCTGGGGGGGGGCAGCCCTGAAAAAGAGGAACTTTGTGGAGTAATGGAACTTAAGAAAACGGAACTTAAGTGAGTGTTGACTGTAGCGCCATGTGCAAGTTTGCTCATCCCCTTTCAAGAACCCTCTCAAAACATAGATTTAGAATTTCATCGACTGAAAGTCATTCTTCACAAACACAATAACTCCGAGTTTCACCCAGACGAACCCAGGATCCTCATTGCCTCATTCATGCGGAAGATCACCTCTTACATGTACTAGTACCTCCAACTTCTCGAAGATTACTCATCTCATTATTCCCAAGAGGTTTCCTCTTTTTCTTAAAAAAAAACTACTCCACTCCCTTGAAAAACGAAAAATTGTCTTCGTATTATTGCACAATGGGCAACTCCAAATCAAGTCTCGCGTACGAACAGTCCATCTTGGAGGCTGCAATCCTTGAGTCCAATGTAATCCACAACCCAGGGTTGTCGTACCGTGAGACCTCATCTTCCCCTGATGAGATTGGAGAGGCGTTGGTGGCGGTGATGAATGGCAACGAGGACGAAGAAGTGCTAGGCAAGATTTCCAAGTATCAGGAGCATCGAAAGGAGATGAGGAGCAGTACTGCATGCAGGGGCGTCAGGGCGAGGCTAAGTGCCAGCGTCAACAGCAACGAACGGCCCCCTGTGCGAAGCATCCGTATTCCTAATCCTCCGGTTGGCTCGAGAAGATCATCCGTTTGATTCTGATTCATTCTGCGAACGGAGCTACTTATTAACAGATCATTGCAGGTGTATATGTCTTGGAGGCATATAACCACTTCAGCAATTTGCCAGCCGCAGGTTCACACAGCATCACAACCTAACTAACTAATACAATAATGCATTCATATCCCACAGTTTAGATATCCCAACCAAGATATTCACTTTTGCTAAGACCAGTGACGTGTCCCCCACTTCTTTCATAGCATTGCAATCATCCTTGTAGAATCGTCGTCGTATTCTTCTTCGTCGTCCATTGTAAGACTCTCGTCGTCAATGTCAACCATCTCTGTAGCAGCATCCGAGCAGGACCGTAGTTCTTCCACTGTGGTCGTGATCGTTTGTGAACCATCCGGGTGCGTGATCTCCTTGATCGTTTTCCGCACATCAGGGCCATTGACAATGGTGGTCTTGATCTTTTCTCTGCCTGGTCGTTGAGGTTCCCTCATTGTGTATTGTTCCACCTTGCGACTGCTGCTTTTGCTCCTCGTGCTTCGGTCAGGTGTGTAATGGCTGGGGCGGCTGCTGGCTCGACTATGCTTGGCACTGCTGTAGCGCTGCTGCTGTTGCTTGGAATGATTCGTTTGCCCATGACGATCACGGTGGCGCTGATATTGATCAAGGTGACGGTTGCGAGGATCTTTGCTTCCGACTCTACCACCACTCTTGACCACCCGGACATTGTTGCCTGTCCCGTAAAGTTGGAACACGGGGTGCTCAGGAGGTGTCACCATGCTCATCAATGTGGTCATGAGAATAATGGATACCAAATTAAAAATGGCAACAACACCCGCACCTCCGGGGGTGCAGGTGGCAGGGACGGTTCCTTTGTCCTCGTCTAATTCATCCACAACCTCGGAACAAAACTTGGAAGCGAACACGGCAAATGTCAAAAGCTGACAAAGAAAGGAACTGGGTAGCAGTACTCGGATAAAATGATAGATTGTTGATGTCCCACGCTCCAAGAAGAATTCCACCAGTGCCAGTCCCAGAAAGATGGAGGCGATAAAAATTACCAGCACAATCCCAAAGGCTTGGGCAGTCTTGATGGAGGCACCCAATTCCATGGAACTGGGATAAGGGATGCAACCCTGGACATTTCCATCAATGTCGTAGACGGGTGTCGTGAATAAGCCCCAAGCATAAATATGGGCATCAGGGTCGTCTATGGCTCCTGAAAGTACAAAGGTGCATCGTTGTATCGAATAAGCAGATAAGACCACCGAAGCCAAAGCGGAAACCATGATAATCGTCCTACTCGAAGTAGCGTACAAAACAGAGGACGGTGAGTTTCGCCCCAAAGCAAATAACAATGGTACAGTAGTGAACAGTGCCGTATCAACCGTACCTAAGTCGACTTTGAGTTTGATGGCTGTGGATACAAAGGAACGCCATGGTCTAGATTGACAACAGACCAGAACACAGACTCGACTCTGGCCTTATCTCAAAGAAGCAGAGGTTGGCAGAAACAGATAGTTGCGATGCCACTGCATGAGCTCTACAAACTTTCAGGAGTTTGGAAGTCGCTCTCCTTCACTCTTACGGGGATAACTTTGACGACGACAAGAACGCCATAAATTTTTGGGGTTCGACAAAATAAGAGCCGAATCGTGTGGGCGCAGATTTGCGCCCGGCGCTCGGGAGCTCTGCGATGGAACCAGAGGAAGCCGTTCAGCACCAAGGCAAGAAGGCAACAAACAACGAAGTCAGCACCAACAAACAAGCAGTCAGGTTACCTGGAGTACATGTATGCATAGGAGATTAGTTAACTCGAGGCAAAATGGCAATAGACAAAGAGCACAGGTACTTTACAGAGTTCACGTGCTCCAAGGCACTTCTGTACTCGATAGCTTCGATCTATGTGTTGGCGGCCTGTTGCATCGTGATGATACAACCCTTCCTTACGATCCCATGTCACTACATACCTGATGGCACCGAACCCAAAACAGCGAATGTCATGTACATATACAATCCATGTCGCTACAATCGCTATCCCATCTTGCTAGGGTTGACAGAAGAGGAATGTATATTTGGGCGGCGCCTAGTGTGGGCAGTAGTGCTGGGGTGTTTGATTGGTTGGGAACGGAAACAGGCAGACAGGCCCGCTGGCATACGTACCATGTCACTGGTGGCATTGGGATCTTGTCTCTTTAGCATATGCAGTGCATTTGCCTTCTTATCTAGTCCAATGGCTTGGGATGCTTCACGTGTCAGTGCGGCAATCCCATCCGGAGTCGGATTTTTGGGATCCGCGCTCATTTTCAAGAACAAAGATGACGAAAACAATAATCATGAAGTTCATGGCTTGACCACAGCTGCATCGGTATGGCTATCTGCTGCCGTTGGAATTGCATGTGCTGGCGGAATGTACTTTGTTGCAAGCCTGAGTACAGCCATCATGTTGGTGTTGCTGCGTTTCGGACCACGCACCAATTTTCCACCGGGTGATGATGATGATGATGATGAGTCAATCGATGATGAAGATGAGACGGAGGTGGGCGAAGCTATTGCAAACATCAATGCCAAGAAAATATACCAATCCATTGATCCAGAAAAGCAGCCAATCATGACGCGAGAAATTCGCCCCAGCTTGAGCAACAGCCAGCGATCCAGTGCTGCAAAACGAACATCCACTCGCCTCCCTCGTCCTAGTTTAATTTAAAGCTCCTGCTTTGCATGTCTACTGCTAGATACTGTCATCAGCTGCAGAAAACTGAACGGCGCTGCAATGGATTTGCCTTCTTATCTGGTCCAATGGCTTGGGATGCTTCGCGTGTCAGTGCGGCAATCCCATCCCGAGTCGGGTCCTCATTTTCAAAAACAAAGATGAAGAAAGCAATAATCATGAAGTTCATGGCTTGACTGTGGCTGCACCGGTATGGGTATCAGCTGCCGTTGGAATTGCATGTGCTGGTGGCTTGTACTTTGTTGCAAGCCTGAACTCAGCCATAGTACAGCCGTCATGTTGGTGTTGCTGAATTTCGGACCACCCACAAATTTTCGGTTGGGTGATAGAATGTTTTTCGGTTGGGTGATAGAATGTGTACTGTCATCAGCTGCAGAAAACTGAACCAGACTGCATTGGTAGCCGACGCCACGTCGGAGTACCTGTGACCGCTTTGAGTTCCGCGTTGTTGATGGGGCAGCACCCTTCGAAGACGGGTCGGGAGAAATTGAATAGAATCGAATCATTATTTGAAGCTGGCGTGCCGGTACCGCCCGTCGTTGGAATTCTCGCGCACCCAGCCATGAATAAAACTAACTTCAGAGGATTCTTTTCTGGTATTGCAACCGCGTCTTAGGGTTGTCGGTGGCTTCTGCCTCTGAAGCGCGAATGCTCTGGAATTACTGCCCCGCTCATCAAATCGGTGCAGCTCTCGTCCGATTCCTCGTATCAAGCGCCAAGTCTGAGATGGCTTTTAGTGCATTTGATTTACCTAGCTATACCCATATGGTCGTTACCACTGATTGTGATTCATTGAATAGTTCTGAATTCCGATAATCAGATTCCGCCGTGGACACTTGCGACATCCTCGGTGCGACGGCAACATTTTCCGGTTGGAGCTGCTGCCAGAAGAGAGCACACTTCGATGCCGCCATGCCGACGCAAGCAGCACAATTCGATGCCACAATGTCAAAAAGGTAGGTTGGATTGGATGGCCCGATGCAGTCGACCAAGACGACAAAGACTACAAAGCAACCAATCGTAGCCTGAATAATGGTGAAGAGCAAAACCAGCGAGAAAAGCCGCCAGAAATAGATCACGGAAAACAGCATCATAGCTGCACCAGCAACTGTTGTAATGCCAGCAGCCAAGATAGAAGGCCCCAGGTGAATCAAAGCGTGTTTAGTTCGGGTACCACGATCCGTGTCCCCAGGAAGTTCGGTGTATGCATGACTGAAATGCAACACAAAATCAGCTGACAAACCAATAAGAATCGTAAAGCAAATGCTCTCACTGCAAGCAATTACGGCATTGGTAAGAAAAGGTGGTTGAAAGACAGAGAAACTCATCTCAACATGCTGCACTTACAGAAATCCAAGGGTCCAGCCTGCCAAAACCATCATCGCGGTCACAGACACCAAGACATAGGCCACACTGATCGCGGAGAATATTGTCACACTCAGCGATCTGGAAGAAAACAGGATCACCAAAGCAGCAACAGCAATGGCAATGGCTCCTGACCACCGTGCTGTTTGAGACACAGCATTGTTAGTGTCCCAAAACAAGTAATCGAGTTGAGAGAAAAAGCTCCTTTCAACTCCAACAGGTGCATGTTTGCGGTCTTCATCCATCCACGCTTCAACAAGATGCCACTCCTTTCCGACGATGGCATCTTCATTGTCGAAACGAATCCGACTTTTGAAGCCAATAAAGATGATCTTGACGACCCCATCCAAAGACAGAATATTACTGATTTCCTCTTCTTGGGCCCAGCTCGAAAGACACGGATGAAATGTGTCTTCTTCGAGAGGTATTGCAGTTGCTCCATTGCAGTTTTCTAAATATGTCTCGCTCTGAACGTCCTCAGGAAGACTCGACTGTTGTTGCAACCAGTCATCAAAGTCAGTGATCGAGCAGCCAGGATCTATGCCTTCTTGTACCCTTTCAGCAAACTCTTGCTCAAAGAATCTTGCGCAGTAGTCTCTCAGGTAGATTTGCGCTGCCTTGGAGGAGGGTTCAAAGCTGTCGTCCAAGACCAGTTCTGTCCAGGTGTATGGGTCTAACTTATCCCCAGTGTCGGCAGGCTTGACACCCCAAATTACATTTCCTTCTTCTCCAAAATTAGAAAGCAGTGCGCTGTACAGCAGCTCTGGTCGCCATGATCTTGCTTTTTCATATTCCACAGAACCCACGAGAACTTGAACATCAAACGATGAATCTGGCGGTCTTAGCTGTGATGCAATATAACCACAGACCAAAATGGCGGCCAGTGAAAGTACAAAGAGGATCCATCTGCATTTGTGAATGCAGTTGTAATAACCAAGAAGGATGCGTCGAATCAAAGGAACATTCTGCGGATCGCCCAATTCACAACAGTTGTTATCTTGGTCAATCACCGTCACGGCGGTTTCCCGCTTGTCCTTTGCAAGGTCCATGTCATCCGTTTCTTCATCCTTCTCTTCTCCCACTGGTTTCGCTTTTTCAATAGCAGGTGGCACGGCTAGTCCTTCCTCGGTTGTGCTACGCTTCGAACAGTGCAAGTCCATAAAGTAGTTTCGCTGATGCCGATAGCTGTCGTAGATGCAGAGACAGGGGAACATCACCAAACAATCCAGTATGTAATCTACCTGTAAAGTCATCGACGCAGGCACAATGAATTGGTTAGTCTAGATTGATTGATGACAGGTGTCTTCGCGACACGCACAGCGCAACATGACTGACTTACCGAAATGAGAAGGCCACAGAAGATACCAAAGAGTTTGACGGGGAGGACAGGGCATATCCCAGAGCCAAAAAAGGCAATGGCTGTAGTTGCAGTGGTCAAAACCATGGCTCGTCCAGCGCCTGGCAATGCATTTCCAGCGACATCTTCGGTGGTGGCATGGGGATGGTCCAATCGCTCGTTCTTCCACTTATCGACAGCTACGAAAACCTGTCTCGGAAGAGAAAACACACATTGGTTAGTTAGTTGGTTGAGCGCGAGAGAGAGCATTTAGTCTTTCATTGGGTGTGTGTTCACATCCACTTACGTGATCTGCTCCAAGGGCAAAGGCGACAAAAACGCCCACCAAGTTTAGAAAGGGGAAGAACGTGATGCCTCCGAGAAATCGGTAAATGCTGTATGCCAGTGGGAAACTGAGTGCAATTTGTATGATACCAATCAACGTCAAAAAGGGAGATCTGGTGTGTATCATCATGGCAGTCGTCGTGACAATGACAGAACCGGCACACCAGAACAGATTCTGAGGCCCAGTGTTGACAGCATATAGTTCCATAAACTTCATCAATTGAGAGTCATAGGCAACTTCAATGTTATCACTGTCGCCCCGACCCAAGCCGTCCCGGAGCTCATATATTTCTTCCAAGTCTTCTCCTTTGGTGACAAAGATCGAGCTGGTGTAGGAGACTCGTCCCGTTTGATCGAATAAGTCATCCACTAGCACCGGTGAAAACACGGTGGGACAGGGGCCACGGTCTTCCACCAACTCGTTAACGTCTTTGGCACTTCTCAAGTGAGCGACACATTGCTTCCATTCTTCTTCTGTTTCGGCCTGGAACGGAGCCCAAGCGTCCGCCAACTGGGAGCAGTTCATCCCGAATCCGTCTCTCACCGTGAAACGTGCATAGAGTACGACACTAAAGGGAGGGAGGCACTGTTGATTGTCGCACCCATGGCAGAGTCCGTTTTCGTGGAGCACGGCTTGGGTCTGTTCTTCGGCCTCGCAAATCGTTTGTAGGAGGTCTGGATCCAGAGCCGACGCGTTGCTGTCCTTGACTTGCCAGACAGGCCACAGCTTGTGTTTAACGATAAAGTCTGGCTTTGCGTACATTTCTACATCACAGTGGGACCATAGCTCAGTAAGGGATGTCGGACTGATGGGACCACTAAAGATCGCATCGTCGTTGTCTTGCTCTTCTTCTTCTTCTTCCGCAGTAGTAAGTGTCGTAATGTTGCTCATGCCGTCTTCACTAGTGTTGGTGAAGGTCTCGTTCGTGTCGCTGACTGTGACAGCCACACTGCCACCACCGTCGTCCGTTACGGAGGTCGGTCGACAGCCCTGTTGCCATCCGCACTGGACCGTCGTCGTAAGGTCCCGCCACGCAGCGCTATTGTTCTTGCTGGCTAGATCATATCGGTTCTTCTTGACCAGCATCAGTTGACTCTGTCGATCCGATATCAGAGTACCGCGACTGGGCCATCCCAGATTGTCAAAGACTACATGGAAGTCTCCTAATAACATGCCAGCCACAGATAGGCCCACGGCCCCCAGCAGTGCGGTCCAGAGATATGTGTGGGGCCATCGCGCTACTCGACGGGCTTGCCGTTGTAGGAAATCGTATTGAGGTGCCGATATTGTCGACGCCGTTGCGGTGTCATCATCATCGTCGAATACGGTCTTTGTTGGCGATAGCGGTATACTTTTTTTCAGCGGTTGTTCTGATTCCATGATTGCAGCAGAAGTGTCAAGGGCTGTCTCTTGTGCCACTCGTTTGTTGCTCATGTTGTTGTTGTCGCTAGTGCTGTCGCCGTTGCTCATGTTGTTGTTGCTGTTGCTGGGTATATTATTAACAAGTTCAGCACGGAACAAAAGAACTCCTTCTAATGAGCCCTCTGTGCAAAAGTCTTCTACCGTACTATGCAGCCAGGTAACCACGAGGGTATCAAGTGGTTTGTAAAGTAAGTGTAAACCATTCGGTTCGCCTGTCTTGCTGCATCGCAACCAGTGTGAAGGTTTTCAGTAGAAACACTGCCGTAAAACCAAGCCGTTAGGAGACAAAACGATGGTTTTGCATGCAAATTCCAATTTCAAAAAGACAAAATTATTCCAACGACCATTATGGGGAATGTACCAAAGCTGCATGGCTGCAGTTTTCTTAAATCCTCTGAGCGCTCAAGAAACACACAATAAGTATTTGGTGTTAGAGGCCTAATATTCGGACAAATTTGTTTGTTCGTGCTTACCGCTTTACTAGGTGACTGACCTGGCAACTTAAGTTTTGTTTTCTACTTGTCGAAGAAACACCCGTTCGGAAGCAACAGCTTTATTAAACAATATAACAGCCATTGTCGTGGCAGTTTGAGGATTTAATGTTAATCCATTTAAGTAGTTCATTCATTTTCACAAAATAAATTTAGGTTTTACGAAACCTACTATATTTACCATTTTCGAGGTGGATTTTCGCCGCGTCACGCCAAAATTGTTAGCGATCGCGTAATGTTGCCTGCGATGCAAAAACAACACAGGTCATTGCTTCGACTATTTACATGTATTTCCTTGTAGCCAAGACTCTAAGCCAGCGGGGCAGATCAATCTGGTCTTTAGAGATTGCAAAAGAAGTCATTGATATTCAGTCCGCCATGACCGAGTCATTTACAGGTGACGTTGTTTTTATGGCAGACCTGGGTCGGAGATCTGGGTAAAGGACGGTTACTACCAGTTCAGTAGGAAATTTCGATACAAGACTTGGTAAGAACTGTACCACGGTACGTCAGCAGAAGTCACCAAAAATGTCATACAAGACTTCGAGAGTTATTCGTTGAGGTGCGTCGTACCTCATTCAAATGGAAGTCACTCACATTTTGAATCCGTAGAGGTTCGCGACATTGAAGCATTGGTGGGAGCCAACAGTTGAATCTATCACTGCAACTACAAAACAATGAGGATCAACACTAGTCAAGTCTTTTCAAAGTGGTTGCTAGATAAGAGTTTCTACCCCTACAATGAGTTAAGGGCTACCAGGTACAGCTTTGAGTGCAGGTATGTTTTGCTGGAAGCAGGAGAGGTCCAGCATCCCAGTTTCAGATCCTTGAAATGTGTGGCAGTAAGTAGCTTTGACACTCCCAGCTTGGAACAACTCATCATGAGTGGAAGTGCCAAGCCCATGACTCCTGATATGAGTTGCATCCTTGACAGCTTGGAATCTTGGGGATACTACCACAGCATTGAGTGGTACAGTATTGTTCTTGACATGCTAGCATCCATGGTTGAAGAGGAGCAACCTACAAGCAAGGAGAAGATGTACAAGCAATGCATTTACTGGAGAGTTAGAGTCAAGGCACATGAGACTTATGAGTATGAATCCATTGATCATGATGCTGTGATGACTTACTGGTCTGCATGGTTTGACAGGACTTATCCAATTGTCAAAGTCTCCTTCAGGGTAATGACACTGATGAGTGAGGATTTTACCAGTGATATCATTACCTACATCCAGACAAGGGGAATTGTTCCTTACCCTCCAATTATGGATGGACCAGATTCCATCACTAGCTCTGAAAATTGAGAGATTTGAAAGTCTTTGTTTGAGTTTGTTATCCAAGAAGTAAACCAGTAGCCCAACAGTAACAACAGATAGTGAAACTTACCAGAACCAACCATCAACATTCCTTTGACAGTGAACAACTGTAGCATTGGCACAGTCAGGGCCCATCTTCCCATCTTGGTGGTGTTTCTGTAGCTGGAAACACTTCCCACAGAACTCTCTCTTGCAGCGACTTGTGCCATTCCTTTCCCTCCCACCTTTACCCTCCTCACTCGTGTGTTCCACTTTCCTCCAACCACACACAATGCAAAACATCCTGCTGTTGAAGACTATCCTTGCTGGCGGCACTGGTGCCTGCAGAGGTACAGTTGGCAGCATCATGGTGTAAGGCGCAATGACACGACCCCCAACTGTTGTTGGTGCATAGTTACCGACAGCGTTGACAGTTATGCCGGCATTGAGAGTAGTAGGAACGCCGTACGGAGTGATTTGTCCAGGATTTTGTGTATAAGTCGGTGCTTGAGTAGTATGGGGAGGAGCGGTTGCTGGAAGATGCTGTCGGTTTTCACGTAGACGGTGGTGCATTCGCTGCCGGTTTTGGTCATCACCACCAGTCGATGCCTGTAAGCTGCGATGTTCTTGTAATTTGGTGAAGTAATCGATGAGCATGGTTGTTGACTTAAGACGGATCTGTGTAATATTCTCCCCTTGACTCATCCGCTTGAATCGACTGGACACTTCATCATTCCACCGCCGACAGAAAGAATGATAGGATCGTGGACCGCTACTGACAGACTTGCTGTAGTCAGCGCTCCATTCATCAAAGAGCTCTGCTTCCGCTTTTTCAACCTCAGTTGCCACAACACTGCTGTCAGGAGATCTGAAGGGTATCCATGGCTGTGTGTTGGTCAAGCGATGGAATGCTTGAAGGGTGGTTTCAACCGTATTGGCATTGTCCGGTAAAAGACGGCTCAACTCCTCTTGGATTTTCTTGTGGTTGATCGTTCGATCCGCGATGTTGGCTTCAGTCGCCAAATCAATTACCATTATCTGGCGATTGTCCTGTTCACTTGTGTTCACCAAATCGTTTTCGTTGATAAGGACCTCCACATCAAAGTCATCGCCAAATAGTTGTCTAAGTCCAGCAGTGGCTTCTTCGTCTTGGGATGCGGTTTCGGCTTCTTCTTGCCCCTCTACCTCATCATCTGAGTTAACGATGTCCCCATTGGTGGTGTTATCTGTTGGGTTCGCTATAAGATCAACAGTAGGATGGGCATACTGAAAGCCCATGTATTCCTTCACAGGACAAGTGGTTGGAGCGGCAACTGACTTAAAAGGCAAGTCATTCTCTGCATACCCAATCGTCCGGGCATAATTGTTGACCATCAATAGCTTCTCTGTATGTACAGTTCCGTGATCTTCAGCTCCAAGGCGAGTTATTGCTCGTCTGTGGTTCCTTTCTTCAAAAAAAAGAAACATAAGTCGCTCTGCACGATGAATACCTAGTGTCATTGGCGAAATGTACCAGTGGTCAGAAAAAAGAAACAGACAACACAAAAGCGACATGTGCTGTAGCATACGTACCCACATGAGTAGCAGAAAGGATCTTATATGCGAGATCCAAATTGTCTCGCTCATTGGTGTTGGTTCCCCTTGCCACCAAGACTTCACCAGTAACTGGATTCTTTCGGAAGATATTTACCACAGCAGAAGGTGGATCGCTCAAGCAGCCCTTGTCAATATGCTTGAACTGTTCCTGCACAAGTGCTTGCAACTTACTGTTCAGCGACTTGAAGAATTTCTTTGGTCTTGGAGCTGGATCGTTTTCTGCCATTGTCGCCAATCGACCATCTGTTTCTGCATCCTTAGCAATGCAATATTGGAGAACTGCTTCAACATTCTTTCGTAGAATATCCTTTGGTGGAATGCTGGAGTTCGCCGCTCTAAGTACCTGCTTGTTGGTTGGAACACGACCATTGTTCTTCTCCAACAGGAATTCCTTGGCACGCTCAAACTCTGCTTGATCCACATTGAAGAGTGCCTTGTGCATTAAGGCGCGGAAGACTCCAGCAAGAGCAGAGGTGGTTCCGGCCATTAAATCATTCCATCGCTTCATCCAGTGAAATGCATCCAGCTTCACAAGCGCACCAGGAAACGCATCCTCCATCATCTTACAAACTTGGCAGCAGTTATCCAAGTAGACAACCTTCACAGCTTCCTCGTTTTCACCCACAACTTGCCCTTCCTTCTCCAATCGATGTCGTCGGTTCCTGTTGAGTCGTTTCCGAAGTATAATGAGGTCTCCCTTGATTTCGCTGAATGACTCTGTGTTTTTCAGAGCTTTCCAGAAGATCGTCATTCCATCCTCATTCTGAACTGTGATGATGCACTTGAATGGGGCGAAGCTGCTCCCTTGCTTCGACCAAACTCTGATCTTTGATGCCAGCTTGTAATTGAAATCAATCTTCACAATACAGGCCTCAAGTCCTTGCATCTTGCTTTCCATGAACATCTTCCGGTGATTGAAGACGCTGGTTACCACAGAATCAATCCTATGCTTGCTGAAAAGATGACCGTTGAAACCTTCCTTGTTGGTGAATTTGGAGAACAATTTGGGCCGGGACGGTTCTTCTTCTTTGGTCTCCTCTTCGGCCCCTTCATTCCCATCATCATTCTCTTCCATGCTGTTCCGATAATCAATCACAGCTTGAATGGCCTCGCCATGTTCTGTTTCTGCCTCCATGACGTCTCCTTCCAGATCGTCTGCCCTTGCCTGGAGACCATCATAATATTCCTGCACTTTTCCCTTCCATCGTGGAATCAAATGTCGGAGTGACCGAGATACTGTATCAGGATGAGTAGCCAACAATACATGCATGGATGGAATGCCGGCTGCTATGAGGCGGCGAAGCTTGGTACTCCCCAATCCTGGAATTAAATTCCTGTTTCCGTGGATATTGTGGTTGTCCTTCTCAGAAAGCAGAGTTCTGAATTCAATGTCCTTCTCAGCCCTTCCAACAGCTGCAGAGTGGTCCAGGCGGCAGCGCTGAGCGAATGCTGCCTTCTCATTTCGAATTCTTGTAAGACGGCCAAGCTCTGGGTCATCGATTGGTTTGGTCAAGTATGGAACCAAAGTTCTGGTCCGTCTTCTCTTGCGTTCCACCTTCTTTGCTCCAATGGCTGTAAGATACATTTGATATAATAGAATGTAGTGATCATAGTACATGTTCTTCAACCTGCGTTCAATGGCTGCGGTTGACGTTGTTGTTGATTCTTCCACAATGTACCGGTAGAGCTGTTCATCAAGTCCATATCCTTTCCCAAGGAAGAAGTTAAAAAACCCAAGATACTTGGATGCATCCAGCTTCATTGACAGCTTGTTGTAGCCAGCGAAACGTCGCCCACAACGTGTGCAGAGGTAAAGGACCGTGTCGAGATATTTGTGGGTGTTAATACCGAAAAGCAAAGTTGGGCAATTAAGCCACCTGGACTTGTTCACATCAACATGATCATTCTTCTTGCAGTGCGGGCAGCATGGCACATGCTTGTCAATTATCAAATGGGGAACCCAGGCAGCAATGGGTCTGCAGTAGAACGAATCTTCGGTCGTCTTCTTTGTGGCGCTGTTCAGGAGGTGACTGTCATTCGGTCCACTTTGCGTGCTGATGTTTCTCCAATTGTGACTGGCGAAGAACGTCGATCCTTCAGCATCAATAGACCGACGGGTGCGCTGGATGAATCTCCATTGTGTACCATTCAGGCTTCTTGGTTTGCCGGTTGTCGCCATGGTCGCAGTATCTCTACAACAGCAATAGTAGTGTCATGGCCGATACTTTACAATGTGAGCGTGGAGAAGAAAACAGCAAAGATGGTACGTCGCGCTGGCAGAGTTTAGCCTGCATTAAGAAATTCTCCAATGAGCGTCCGTTTCTATACAAAAAGTGTACGAAGCTTCTGAGAAAATTTCTGAGGGAGGAACGGGATTAAAAAACCGGACAAGATTGGATTGAAGGTTTCGTTGGGTGCTACAGAGAGTAAGGGTGGGAGGGGCTAATGGTATTGAAATCTGACAGTTTCGCGTCCTATAGGATATGCTCGTTTAAGGGTGATGACATACCAAGGAGGGTGCTGGATTTAGGGGTCGATCGTCATATGACGTCAGGAGGTCTGACCTCCCCCCCTCCTTTTTTTTCTCCTCCTGTACGGGACTAGAATAGATCCAGACCGGGTCGGAGGAAAGTGGGATTCTGTCATGAAAACCTCAACTATAATAGGCCAACAACGGCAACTTTGGTGCATGTGCCTCTCCCCAGCAATTTGACAACGGAAAAGGTTCCCTGTGAGCATCAATTCCAAATAGGATAAGATGTTGGAGCCTGTGATTGTCTAAGAGAGTTGGGTCCTGGATAGGATGTTGCCCCTCTGGACCTCACGGTGTGCGTGGGAATCCTCACGCACATGATTGAGATTGATTCATCAGCCAGACACAATGGGATTACTAACTGGCTAGAATGACGGGAGCTTGCTGGCAGATCTTGCTTCGTGGGAGCTGGTGACGCAGGTCAGCCCGTGGCTGAAATTTCAGGATTGTTCGAAAGGGTTACTTCAGTCCTTACACTTGCAGTTATCATACCAATAAGTTAGTTGTTCTAATTCTTGTCGATTGTCGTCCAATGAGGTTTCTCGTAGACTACTACCATGGTAGCTAGCTAGACTACTAGCTAGAGTACGTGTTTCTTCTTCTGGCTTCCAGAATTTGGACCGTCACTCGAAAGAGTGGCTCTCGACTCGACTCTCGACTTTCTTCTTCTAGCAGTACAAGCCAGTATGGCTGTGGAAAAGCAAGGGACGGAGGAGAGAAAGAGCCGGTGGTTTTTTCTTCTCAAACAAAAAAACTCGACCATGCATTGATGGGATGGGTCTTTGTTAGTGTGGGTGTGAGCGTACTATGTCATAGTAAATGTGTGGTGGTGGTGGCGGCGGTGCGCTTTTGATTGTGCTTTTGCTGTGCAGGTTTCACGGCAGCCTCCAGTCGAGCGAGGATGAGACGGTACCAGTTGTAGGTAGAGCCATCTATTGGGTTCCGTCCTGAATGAAGGATAGGATACCGTGCGGCCGGACGTACCACATACCGGTGTGAGGCAGGTTGTCAAGGTTGAAGAGGGGCTGGAGTAGGCTGCTTGTTCGCCTGGGCAAGCGCAGTGCTCAAGACTAACAGTCTGTGGCACCAAAGCCCTTTTAAAAGCGCACGTAGATGCACCTTTTTGTCCATCTCCCTAGCTAGAGTGACTCTAAAAGTCTTCATTGCTAACACGAGATCGCTAGCTAGCTAATAGAGTGCTAGCTACTCGTAGCTAGCTCGCAGTAGCTACTGTACCAGTAGCCAGTAGGATAGATTTCTTGTCTTATTAATTGCATGTGGTGCACTCGGACACCGATGGTACAGTACCGGTACGTCAGTCGTCAGTCACCAATGCCCAAAGGGAAGCTTGAAGTACCGGCGGCTCGAGCTTTCAACGCCTCGTCTTCTCTCTCGCAATGTAAGCTCGGAACAACTCAAAGAGACCAATCTCTTCCAACGAAACGAATCTCCAACTATCACAAGCTAAAAGAGTTTATTTTGGAAAACAGATCAACCATGAGTATGGATCAAATGGAAGCTGACCTGAACATTCTCATTGAGATAAGTTCCGGGCGAGGTCTTTTGATCGGGGATGTCAAGAGTTCGGATCCCTACGTTGTCGTCACAATGGGAAAGTTTGGGGAGGTTCACAAGACAAAGCATATTTCCAAGACGTAAGCAATGATATCTATCTGCAGTTGACTTTGACAACAGAGCTTGCTTCGTCTACAAAGGTCATGAATCTCACCCTCTTTTCTTGTCTCCGACAAACAGGCTCAACCCCGAATGGGGGCCCGAACACAAATCTACTTTTATCTTGAACGTACCCTCCTTCAAGCTTGTAGACTCGGATGGACTTACGTTTACTGTAAAAGACTATGACATGCTGAGCACCGATGAAGACTTGGGAACGGTACAACTTTCTGTAGGTGATGTGATGACAAAGGGAAGCATGGACATTATGTTGGAACGAAAGATAACTCCCCCTGCGGAGTCTGCAGGCAAAGATGCAGGATATTTGACAATTCGCATTCGAAAGGCAACACCAGAAGATGCACAGTCCTTGGCAAAGGGCGAAAAAAAGCGTTTGTTTGCAATTAAAACTGGAGTGTTTGACGGTGATGGCAAAAAGGGTGTGCATGATATGATGGTTTGAAAAAGGAGTTGGTCCTCTAGTTAGAAAAAGTTACAGTACACGTATTTGCGACGTGGTCTCGACCTCGTTGATTTTGGGCTACGGTGTCTGGGAAACCCAACAAATACATTTGGTCTTGAGAGGGCGGCGTTGACAAGAAAGAATGGTTCTCAGGCCAGAAGAGGAAACAATTGAGAGAGAGGTATCAGGAGGTAGCTACCATCGGAATGTCACCATGTTAATAAATTAGTGAAATGAACAAGTTTTAGAAGAATTAGTTTGGCCAGAGTTTTGAGTTGGAGCGGCATGATGAAGAATCTCTGGGATTCCAGCTTTAAAAAGGATGGGAGTGATGACGGAAGCTCTCAAATATATAATAGTACAGTACCAGTAGCTGGGCAGAAAGCCATCTTTGTCGTCTTCCTGAAGGAGCGAGTGGTGGGCCGCTTTAGCCATCAGTCTTCTTCAGCCTTCATTCATCACTGAAAAAGGCTGCGTTCAAATAAGGAACACATCGATCCAGGACACAACATGTCCTGTCTAGCTAGCATTGCTGGACTCCTGAGCTACCACGTACAGCTACACAATGTGAATGGCTGGCCAGAAACAAGTATTTGTGGAGACGCAGCAATGGTGCAGGTCAGGAATTGATCAAACCACATCGGTGGTTGCAACTTGAGTTGGCTTGTCGTTTGCATGTTTGAGTTGTGTACCTCCTGATAGCTCTTTTGGTAGCGATGGGCGACAACATTAGCAGCTAGAGTATGAGGAATTGCTTTCTCGAGCATCCCTCCCACCACCAGACAAAACCGTTTCATAGCCCAGCTACAGTACTAGCCGGTGGCCAGTTCCCTGCGCCTACCGTAACGCTTGCTTCCGAATGAAAGAGCCAGTTGGGTCGCTGGGACTGGATCCAAGATCCAAGGACACAGGCAACGGCTGGATATTGCTTGTTTACCGTTGCCTTTGGTTTCTTGCAAAATTTAAATTCAATCAAATTGTATGATTTTAAACAATATTCTTTAAACAAAATCATTTTGAACACTTTAAATCGAATATTTATCAAGCTAGTTCACAAATTGCGAATTTGTGTGAAATCATTTTTCAAAACTATCAAATAGACTGTACTCAGCGAAGATCCACCTTGTCGACACTTGCTTTGCTTTCGATGACACAATTTCGTTGAAGCAGACTTCTTTGATCGAAGAGAGAAGGAGACAGCGGGATATAGCGAGAAAGCGGCAGAAAAGAAGAGCAAACGAGATCGATACAGTAGTAGGGAGTGCCAAGAGAGACGTACAGTAAAGATGGCGGAGAATCCGGATGATCATGTGTGCCTCTACATCGAGATTTTGGCCTGCAGTGACTTGTTGATTCGAGATCGAAAGGCACAGTCGTCGGATCCTTATGTCAAAGTGAAGCTGGCAGGAAAAGATATTCATCAGACCAAGACCATACTCAAAAAGTAAGTTTCTGTCTTTTGCGTTCCCTGGAACTGGATTCATGATCATTTTTGTCTCTTGTTGTGGCTCATGAAAACACTTTGCTTTTGATCCACACAGCCTCAATCCCGTTTTTGGAGACGCGGAGCAACATGCTTTTCTATTGGATTGTCCTAAAAAACAGCTCATTGACAATCAAGGACTGCTGTTCAAGGTGAAGGACTGGAATCGCTTTGCGGATCAGGACATTGGTTCTATCCAAGTTTCGGCGGCGGATTTGACCAAGGCGTCTGGAGAGACCATGGAGTATGTCTTGGAGCCTCCTTCCGATGTTCCCAAGGACACACCTGTTGGGACACTTACCATTGGTTGCTGGCAGGCCACGGATGCTCATTTGGAAAAACTCGGAAAGGACAAGAAGGGTTTACGTGGTTTTGTGTCGGGAATTCAGTCCAAGGCACACGATATTACACACAAGGCAGAGGAGAGAATGAAAGATTTGGGTGACAAAATGCACGTCAAGGAATTTTCCCAGGCATTGACTCCCAGTTTTATGAAAAAAGACGAGGAAACGCCAAAACCATTTGGCTCTGCAATTACCGACGAAAGTGAGAAAGACAGTGAGGAAAAAGAAGTCGTCAATACGGAGGACATTGATGAATATGAACAAAAATACTTGGAAGAAGTCCTCCTTGTGGTGGAAGTTGTAGCTGGACGAAACTTATTGATTGGCGACAAACATAGCTCTGATCCCTACGTCAAAGTCATGATGGGCGAGGACCAAATTCACAAGACAAAACATATCCTCAAGACGTAAGTCTTTAGGGGCTGGCCTGACCTGTATGATGTTTGTGTTTGCATGTGGGCGTTGTCTAATCACTCGCTCTGATATTATTCCAGGCTCAACCCAATCTACACCCCTGAAATCGGGTCAACTTTCCTTCTGGAATGCCCTGCGACAGATCTTGCCGACCAGGGTGGATTGAATTTCATTGTGAAAGATTGGGACCGCATTGGAGTTAACGATGACCTAGGTACAGTAGACGTGTCTCATCTCAATTTGACCAAAGCCACTGGCGAAGCTATGGAATTCATGATTGAGCCTCCAAAGGGAGTCAACACGGAACCAGGAGAGGCTGGATACTTACTCATTCGATGCCGAAAGGCGAGCAAGGCGGACGCCGAATTCTTGAAGGATCCGCATCATGTACCAAAAAATATGTTCCCAACAACAACAAAGGAAGCAGCATCGTCTGCATGGGCCTCTTTGGAGAAGCAGTCAGAAGATGCACCCGAGCTGAAGGTAGAGCCCAAAACGTCAACCGAGGAGGACCCCAATCTACCTGTTCCGGACATGACGGACAGTTTGCACATCAGGATTGAAATCGTCAAGTGTCGTAACTTGATTGCTGCCGATAGGGGGGGCACGTCCGATCCCTATGTCAAAGTCAAACTCGCCAACAAGGATTTGCATGAAACAAAGCACATTCTCAAGACGTAAGTGCGAGAACACACATTTTCCTCTTCAACGTCTTGTGTCCGGTCGCTAATATGAAATGGTTCTTTTTCTTTGCTTGCTGTCCCTCCTGTCCAGTCTCAATCCGCTCTTTTCGGACGAGACAGATTCCACATTCGTCCTCCACTGTTTGGCCAAGGACCTGTACGACGCCAAAGGGCTTCAATTCAAGTGTAAAGACTACGATCGACTCGGCAAATCGGATGAATTGGGTACTGTTCAGGTGCCCCCTGGTAAGATTTACAACGGAAAAGGAGAGGATTTGGAATTCGATATCGCGCCTCCAAAAGGCCAAGAGGGAAAAGATGCAGGAAGTCTTACAATTCGGTGCAGCGCGACTACAGCCGACGACCACACTGGTGAAAGGAAGAAGTTCCTTGGCATGAAGACTCCCCAAATTGAAGTTCCGAAGATCGCCATTCCCACAATGAAGCCGCTGACGGCGGTTTCGGAAATGCTTCATCTTAAGACTCCTGTAACTACGCGCAGCGTTGAATTGGATGAACCAAGGCCACTCTTCATTGAGATTGTATCATGCCGAAAGTTGCTAGGCGCCGATAAAACAGGGCTATCGGACCCGTACGTGAAAATCAAGCTAGGCAAGCAGGATTTGCATCAGACAAAGCATTTGGAGCAAACCTTGGAGCCAATTTTTGAGCCAAGACACAATCCGTACTTTGTTTTGGACGCAAATCCAGCTGAAGTTCGACAAGAAGGAGGCATTCTTCTCAAGGTTAGTTATTGATTGGGTCAAAGGCGCTTCTTCTTTTTGTTTTGTCCGTTGGCTCATCTCTTCGGTGGAATCATTCGTGCTCCGTGGCCCGAACAGGTCAAAGACTATGATATGTTTGGAAAGGATGACGACCTTGGCGAGGTCCTGTTGGAAGCGAAAGCTCTTTATGAGGCAACCGGCGAAAAGACTGAAGTAAAGCTGAACCCACCCAAGGGGAAGGCCGAAGAAGCAGGCTTCATTTCATTTCGTTGCCGCCCAGCCACTGCTGACGACAGGGTTCAAAGTAGGACATTGTTGGGCGGGTTGACGGGAACGGTGATGCCGAAAACTGATTATGGGCCAAAGGATCTGTCGCTTCTCATTGAGATTGTTTCGGGCTGGCGTTTGCCAATCGCGGACTTGACATCGAGCGGTAAGTTTGAAACCACTCAACATCGAATTCTCGCTCCTATTCGAGACTCTCATGCCGTCGCTTTTGTGCTGCTGCACTCTAGATCCGTATGTCAAGATCAGAATTGGCTCCTACGACTACCACAGGACGAAGCCAATCAAGAACACCCGCGATCCTATCTACACGATCCAGCACCAGTCTCTCTTCATTCTCGAAGTGGCAACAAAAGAAATCAAGGACAACGACGGAATCACGTTCGAAGTCAAAGACTACGATTTCATTGGCAGCAACGATATGCTTGGCACGGTCGTAGTCCCCCCTGAAACGATCTTGGAGGCCAAAGGCGAGAGGCTTGAATTGCAGTTGAAAAACAAAGGCAACGACGCAGGTTTCCTGGCAGTGCGATGCCGACCTGCAACAAACTACGACCGCGAATTTTTGCAGGGCGTGACAGGCCGCAGTAAGAAGCGAGACTTCATGGGCCTCAATGCCAGTTACGACAGAACAATGGCGCCAAAGGGAGGAGGGGGAAACGTACTCAAGACCATGTTTACCAGAAACAACAAAACTGAACATGGCGTCAAGAAAGTAAGGATGTGCCCTCGCTTCAAACAAAGTGTTTTTTTTGTCTCGCTGCTAACCACTGTTTTTGATCTGATCTAGTATCGAGTCCGACCATTCCCCGATCCGGAGCGAAAGGCAGACACTGAATTCATGTCAGAGAAGCAGATCGAAGCAGAGGCTCTCAAGGATTCGAGAACGTGAGTAGAAATGTGTGCTATGTGTGCCCATTAATTGGATGCCATTGAGCTAATGATTGTATCTTTTACAGCTGGCTGGATGTTGGCTCTGGCGACTTGGGCAAGGTCTATTGTGAGATTATCGGATGCGATGGACTACCCAACAAAGACCAGGATTTGGGCAATGGAAACAAGACGGATTCATTTGCCGCTATTGTATATGAGGACGTTGTCGTGAAGACTGACGTGATCGATGACTGTCTATCTCCGCGGTGGCTTCCTTGGATGCAGCGAGCTTTCATCTTCCGTATGATGCACCCTTCGTCCAATTTGAACATTTGTGTTTTTGACTACGACCCGGGTACGTTTGCGCTCGTGTTTCGAACGTTCATCTTTTGCAAACGCAATCTCAGCATTGCATCTTTGTACAGGTTTTGCTGGTGATCATGATATTTGCGGTAGAGTATCCATTGACCTGGCAAACTTAGTGCCTGGAACGGAGTACGTGCTGGTAAGCATGCAATTCAATGTGCGGTTGAGTTGGTCATTTCTTTCTTGGCTCAACGCTGTTTGCTGCAATGGCGCCTGTGACACGCCCAGCGGTACAAGCTTTACGAAAACTCGGCTTACGAAGAGAGAGAACCAAAGGGCATTCTGATGGTTCGACTTCGCATGGAGCTTAAGGGCCAGAAAGACATGCTCATGTCGTACCTCCAATATCCGGGGCCCCAGTTTTTCGTAAATGTCAAGTCAGCCAAAGACTTTGACCTTGTGTAAGCAAACTGAGAGTTCTTGTGGTTGACGGTTGTATCTATCCACTTGATCTGTGTGGTGTCCTTATTGCGTTTTGCGTGCACTTATTGACACAGCCGTCAAACAGTTGGAGGCCGACAGGATCTCACGAGTTACAGCACGAAAACAATCGGACTATACGTGGAAGAGCTGACAGGTTACTCGGAAATCACTTATTACATCTCGGTAGGCTTTTGGGTGTGTTCTTATCTTCTTGTGTGTCTCGGCAAAACTCAACATCTTTTGCTTTTTGCACCGTTCGTTCAGGACACTATTGTTTCGCTATTGTTTTGGCGGGAGCAAGTGAAAATGTTTGGAATTTGGGTGCCCTTGCATTCTCTCGTGTTATTTCTCTCTGCGATTATTCTAGCAGAGAGGCCAACTTTGGTATGCTCCCGGAAGGATAATTCCTGCCTTTGGGTGGACGAATTGAATTGACAAGTTAGTTTCCTCACCAGTGATTTTTTGAACTCCACTTCCTTCACAGTACCCCGCCTTCTATTTCTTTTCGCTGGGATGGTACGTCAATCCGTCTTTGTTAAAGTTGTCTTGATGTGACTCGCACACTAACAAGCTCTATTCACACATCTTGATAGGTCCATTCTTGCAGTGGGGTACTGGCGAAACAACAGCTCCAACCCCTGGGATAAGACCCAGACAGCATTTGGCCTCTTGACTGCGCTTATCACTGGAGTTTCCATTCATGGCCCCCCAAAAAAGATTGGAGCACACGAGAAAGAAGAAGAATCCAAGGCAGAGCAAAAAGCAATCAGAGACAAGAGGGAAAAGCTCAACAAGCAACGCGAGGAAGTGTCGAAAGCCCAGGTTGCCTTGGCGCAGGAACACCAATCTCAAATGTCTCAAGTGGGGGAACAAAGTGCCAATACAGATATCTCAACCAATGCTGGTGGCGTGTCGTTGGACCCTTTGAAGGTCGTGTTGTACCCTCTTCAGCTGTATTTGGGCTTGGCTTGCAGAACACTTCGACTAGTCAAGAATGTTCTCATTTGGGATGAGCCATATGTGGCGTTCATCTTGACTTTTGTATTCTTTGGGATCGGCTTTGTTCTCTTGTTTGTCCCTTGGCTCTTCTTGTTTCGATGGACCTCACGCCTTATTGCTTGGGGTTTGCTGGGTGAGTTTCCTTTTGATTGAATGTGGTGCTGGATTTCACGTCTCTCAACCAATCATCAACCAATCATACGGTACCATTGTCCTTGTTTGCTGCAGGACCTCACATGAAGCTGGCTGACATTTACTGGTATCGAGACTTTGAAAACATGAGCGAAGAAGAACAAGCGCAGCAAATTCGAGATGGGTTCACAGCTCAACTTGATGCTGCTCGAGCTCTCGCCGCCCAGGCTCGAATCGACAATGAACGAGCCATCAAACTCAAGGACATCAAGAAGGAGCTTTATGGTAAGTGGTCTTCTGATCCTGCACTCGATGACAGCTTGAAGCGAAATCTTACATCGTGGCATATTTCATCGTGTTCGTCCACAGGCAAGTTTGTTACTTGGGTTCCGGTGCTTTCTTTCGAACGCTTTCCCGACGTTCCGCTGCATTCGTCGTCAGCACAGCCGTACACGCCTCCGGAGAACCAAAGTCGTGCTATTCCTGAACGTGTTGGTATGTTTCAGATCAAGCTCCACCTTAAAAGACTGTTGTTGGCAATGGCCGTTTTCTGACTTCGTTCTTTCTTTCCGCGTGTTCTTCACTTGCAGCCGGGCAACATCTTGTCGGAGACATGATTCCACGCATTATGGATTTGGACGACCCCGGAATGGAGGTTAGTGAAGAGGCAAAAAAGAACGACTAGTCGTTGGATATTTCCTTGCCAATACCGGAACAACAGAACGGACGAAAGATTTTCGGAAGGAACTGACGTCGGATGAAATAAAAATGATTGTGTGAGAAGCTGCTACCACCCTCAACAGCTATTAGCTAGTTCCAAATCCAAAGGCAACATATTAGGACACGACGCTTGTTTAGAAACTCTGAGTGGCAGTCTGTGTTCCATGGCGGACGCACAAAGTAACCGCAAACAGGAAGCAAAAGCCTGCCACCAGGTTAGCCGTCAAGTTCTTTGCTGTTGGTTGCTTCGTAGCGGTACCACCGCGTGCTAGATTGCGAATGCCTAACGAGCCGGATCCCAGTCTTACATTCGACTCGCTGGGAACTTAGGCGGATCCCCAACCCCTCCACACAACGTATGAACAATGTATTCGGCTTTGGCGGACAACTGGTCAGCAGCATCCCGTGTTTCAGCCTCTGCATAGACGCGCACGACATCTTCAGTTCCACTGGCACGAACAAAGCAACGGCCATTCCACTCCTTCATTGCCGCATTTAATTCTTCCTGAACATTCTCTGGAGCTAGGCAGATTGTATCGTTCTCGTTTGTCTTGACGACATTGCCTTTCATAAAGTAGTGAAAAACAAACATGGTTGATTACCACGAAAGGTGTCAGCATCACTAACTGGTGGCACGCAGACAGACACAATGATACTCGAAAAGCAGTCAGCTCAGCTCACTTACGATCTGTAACTTTGAGCTTGCTCATCCTACTGGGCATATCCGAGTAAAGCTGGTTCCATGCTTTCAAATCCCATCCTTTGATATGGAGAATGGCGTCCACCAACAAAAGGTCGCTGACGGCATCACCCACCGCCTGATTGATGAGTGCCGGCAAGACCCGCAGCCGCTGGAGCGAGAGTGGTCTGGGTGATTCTGCTGCCATGAACAGTGCTTCAGCCTGCGCAATATAGGAATAGAATTGTGGCCCAAAGACAACCGTGCCATGTCCATTGGCTTCGAAGTATACCCCAATGTCAAAGGACTTGGCCGCGTGGTGGACATGCTGCACGCCAGTCTTGGCAATCAAGACATTGTCCGAGCCAAGAATGTTCTGTCATATATAATATAACACAAGAGAGGGCTTGGCAAATTAGTCTCCAGGTTCAAACTAAATGTATAGCAAACAAGCACCCATAATCAATGATACGATAAATGGAAGATCATCATCAACGTCTCCTACCTTCAAATACTTGGTGGAAGCCCCATTGGCATAGGCCGTTTGCACAGCCCCCAAGGTCAACTGACCCATACTGTTGTTGATATTGCCTCCTTGCTGCTGCTGTTCCTGACAAGCCTGTTTCAATGCGGCGACTTGGGCTTGTAGAAATTCACAAATCAAGACGGTGATTTTATCTCCATCGAGGAGAAAGAATTCATGGCTATTTTTGTGGAAAAAGACAATTCGGTCGGCATCCCCATCGACGGCAGCACAATACTCCCATGGCAGTGCGTCACTGTTACTTTCGTCGCGATACCATTGCGGGGCTGCCATAGATTTCTGGACATGCTCCGATCCACAATTTTCATTGAGTGGACCATGGGTGGGTCCATTGATGCAGTAAAATTCTGTGGGAGCAGCCGGACACGTCGGCGATATTACGCCTTGAAGAGTGGATTGGAACAATTTTACAGAAGGATATCCGACTCCACAGGCACAATCCACAACCAGTCGTTTTGTCGTATTACTATTGGAATCCTGTGCTGCTGCTGTTTGTAGCAGTGCCAAGTAGGACCATGATAAGAGCTGATAATATCCCACGGCATCGGGTCGAATGGGTATCATGCTGGGCACACGCTGTGGATTTTGATGGAAAACGGCGTGGTGTAATAGCGGCGTGGTGGCGACCCCATGATGAATGACTTGTCCTCCAAGAGCACGGATTGTTTTCACTGCCAACTCTGTCAAGGAAGGCGAATGGGAGCGAGTGTCATGGCCAATGTGAATGATGCAGGTTGGTGGTGATTTGGTATTGGTAGATTGCTGTTCGATCCAGACTCGAATGGGATGTTTGGATCCTGCCTGATTACTTTCAGTGCTGTCACTATTGACCCAGTCTGTCAACTGTCCTTGGACGATTGGATCTGCCAAAATTTCTCCATTGGGAGCTACCAGTTTGACGCCATTATAGGATTCATCGTTGTGCGAAGCCGTCACCATGATTCCAATCGTCTCAGGAGCAGTGCCATTACCAGCCTGCAACTGAGGATACCACCACGCACAAAAGACGGCGACGCGAACCAGCACGGCATCCATGACGGTAGCATCATATCGAAATCCTGCAGTGCCATAGGCATAACGGGGCAGACGAGGAGGATATTTTTCCAGTAATCGAAGAACCTCCGATGGACTGGTGTCGTCGTTTGGAGACAAGACTTGGGGATGGAGAGAGATCATGATGTAGGTTGTCTAATACAACCACAGTGGCAAGCGACCAAAAGAAATGAACCGTTTGGAGGATCGAGCGACAAGATTTGGGAGTTGAGGAGGCGAACGTTCTATAATAATTGGCCTTGCTGGCTGCTAATTGTCACGCTTTCAGCTTTGCTGGCTGACAAACTTAGCTGTCCCAATTGCGGACGTTGTCCGACGTCACACTGCAACGAACGATTCACTTGTTGACGATGAGGTCAATGCGAAAGCTAAATTTGTTCCTTCAGAAGTCTATCAAGACACTTCCGAAGATACACTCCCATAAGTACGTCTTGTAACAAAACAGAGCATCACACTACAGCGCGCTCTTCAAGCATCGCCTGCTTGCCCACCTCATATTCCACTATACGATTTTAGTACACAAGAAAAGAATTAGTGTTCTTCTGTTCGCACGGAGTCTACGTGTTGAAAAAAAAGCATTCCGAAAGAAGAAGGGTCAGCTTGGAAAAAGTTTTGCGCTGTCTGCTGTCCATTACGGACCAGTAGTTGTAGGGAGAGGACAAGTACACTAAACAAACTCGCTAGCATCATCCAAGTTTGTCTCGTGGCGTGTCTGTCTGAAACATACATATTCCATTTGCTCATTGGTGTTGCTATTGGCTGTTCAGTTCAAAAAGCGCTTGCTTTTGGTTAGCTACCGTAACTCAAAGACACGCATACGACCACCATGTGTCGATCTACAGATAATGCCCACTCTCCCTCATTCGTGAGGAAACGCAGGAGTCCAAGCTTGGATAACCGGGCTAGTAGTGGTTCGGGGGGAGACGATGATACCACTGCCACCACCGCCGACATCAGTGACAATGGGCTGCGCAAGAGAGTCAGTTTCGACGATACCGTCCTCATCTACCATTCCGAACGGCTCAGTTCGGAAGAGAAGAGGCAAGTCTTTTACCGTCCAGCGGACTATCGACGCTTCCGTTCCGACAGTTGCCTGGAAGTACTCGACCAGCAAGTGCACCTCTCTCCTCTCGCGGAGATCTTCCAGAATGTGTTTGGTGTCAAGGCACGAAGCAGGAGCCAACAACTGGCCGCGGCAATCCCGCACTCGACGGGTTCTTCAAGGCCCGGAACACCAAGACCAACAGCCACGGATTATCCCTGGATGGAGAACTATTACCCCCAAGCAACAACTGCTCAAGAGACGCCGCGGTCCGTGGTATCCCCACCGCCTGTCACTACAGATGAGTTTGTTGACTCTCGTGAGAGGCAAACAATACGAGAACTGGCCTTTCTCATTCCTTGAGTTCCTGGACCGGAAGACCGTGACTGAAAGAGCTAAAAGACGTGCTCACTTTTTCTTTTCTCGTCACTGTCACGTGCCTGGCAGAATCAAGCAAGCGCTGGGCAAAGCACACTCACCTTCATCATCTACTCTACCCGAGAGGAGGGAAGAACCCTTTCTCACGGCATACATCCATCTGTCTGTCTCTTGTTGATTGACCCACCCGGACACTACCTGGCAAAGGGCAAGGGCGACAATCAAGAGAACAATGTTTCGCCCAGTTTGATCTGGGCGACACGATAGACACTCACCCACACAGACCCACAAACAATTTTGACACCCCTAGTGTAATTCATATTCGCGTAATAAAGTTCGTTGCATTCACATACATACATACATACATACATACACACACACGCCCTATCTTTCCTATGCTTATTGCATGGGTTGGGACTGTTGTTTGCTCGGTGCTTTGGCTGGCCGCTAGGATGGACTATGGTGCGAAGACGCTGCAACCTGAAAAGCAACCATACGTCATCTATCTATTGCAGTGACATCAAGTCGAAAAAAGAGACAGCGAGGCTCACAATTCCATAGCAGACCATGACCAAGGCAGGGGTGCATTCGAGAAATTGGTGCTTTTTAGAAATCACGGCACCGGTGCGTGGCTTCGAGACTCAACAATGATTCGATTCCAACGGTTTCAAAAGATAGGTAGCCAGGATGAATTCCAAAGTTTGCATCCATACTCTAGCTAGAACCTAGAACATACCGGTATATGCATAGCCAAGACAGGATCAATACGTATACATGTACTCCAGAAGTAGCAACGATACTAGAAATATCTGGGGGGTCCTTCTAAAATGTCTCCTCCAGGCACTTCAGAGCAGCTTTTGCTTTTGCCACGTTGTGATGACCGGTTCAGAATCTGTTGAAGCTGGGCTAATTGTTATCTTCAGATGAGGGGGCGAACGATTGCTACCTGGTATGGTACCATCTTTTCTTAACGGTGAGAGGTTCTTTGCATTCTAATTAAAACCCTAACTCTGAAGGAGAAATCTTTTTGGCTCGTGGAGATGCTCTCTCCTCTCAGGATCTCAAAGGACGTCCACGACTTGTACAACTACACATCGACATGTTCAACAAAGGACCGTATTGGCCTCATTTAAAATTCAAGAAGCTACAACGATCAATCATCATGCTGGCCCAAGATCTTCCCAAATCGATGAAAGCCGCTCAAGGTAAAAACTATGGAGACATTGATGAGATGCTGTCGGTCCAAGAAGGCGTTGCTGTACCGAAACTGGACGATGAATACAACCCCGTGGGGAAAATCCATCCCTTGATCAAGTACGCGACCAGGCAAGATCGCAAGACACACATGATTATCAAGACGTTGGCAGTTGCCTTGGCTCCTGGTGATTGCCGTGTTCTGTCGGGAAAAACCAAGACGTTTCAAGGCCCACCTTCCTTTCCGTACATTCCAGGCGGCGATGTGGCAGGAATTGTCGTCGAAACAGCTCCCGATGAAACTTATTTCCAAAAAGGAGATGTTGTGGCAGCCCGATTCACAGTGGCACCTCGAGACGCCATGGCGGAATATGCCCGGGTCAGTACTTCGGTTTGTGAAAAGGTGTCCGACACCAAGAAAATTTCTCCCGCGGCGGCTGCCGCCTTGGCCAGCGCTTCACCGGCTGTCTGTGTCAGTGATCATATCCGACCTAATGAACGTGTTCTCATCTTGGGTGCTGGGGGTGGAGTGGGAAGTCATCTCTGCCAATTGGCCCGTTACAAGGGAGCTTCCTATGTTTGTGGTGTCTCACGGGACACGAAGCGCCTACTGGAAGCTCCTCTGAGTTGCGATGATGCCATTGACTACACCAAAGAAAACATTCTGGACTCTCCCACGTATCAAAAGGAACCCTTTGATACCATTATTGATTTGGCTGCCGGAGGCACCTGGCTCCACTTGCTCGAAGGAGCTCGTCAGAACCGTCCCAGCATTGTCAAACCGGCCAGTCAGGGAGGACGCTATATTACGATTACCCCCGATGCTCCTACATTTGAAGGACGCTCTCTGTTTGCATTGTTGTGGATGTTCCTCTTCAAGCCCACAGGGCGGTGGCTGTGGAGTCGCTTGTTCAGCCGGAGAAAGATGCCCACCTTTACCAGTGCCATGGCCCTGCCGGACACCCGTGAGATCATGACTCGCACTCTCAAGTTGGCGGAGGAGGGCAAGCTCCAGGCCGTGATTGACGGGCCGTATCCTCTGACAACCGAAGGAGTTTGCAAGGCTTTTCGTACGTTGGAAAGTCGGCATCCCAAAGGCAAAGTGGTGGTTCAAGTTGCCGACTTGGAAGATTGAGAAGAAGAAGGAGAAGAAGAAGCAGGCTAGCTAGGTACGGTAGCAGGGAGTGAGTGAGTTCAAGGCCTCGGAATCCGGGCTGTGCCTCTGAAAACCAATAGACTACGGCAACTCCATAATTTAGATCTTTTTCGTAAGATTCTGGTTGTGAGGAATGCGAAGGGGTTGCTTTACTTCTGATGACGTTGTGGGGGCCATGTAAGTGTGATACAATGGAGGTTGCAATAGCAGCGAAATAAAATACTAGAGTAGTTGCGTAGTTGAATGTGTATAGTGAATCCCACGACCCATGGGATGGGAGGAATGATTGATTCTTTGGTTTGTTTCTCGTTGATTGGTGGGTTGACGGGTTCTTCTATGGAGCAGAAATCAGGAAGCCTTCGGTTAACTCGTACATAACATGAAAGTAACAGAAGTGATATGGATACTTCGGTCAACTCATACCGTAATTACTAAATGTGTACTGGTAACTACCGCAGCAGAAGATTGAAATAGTACAGTGTAAGCTACCGTACAGCAGCCAAAAGGCAATAGAATGGTTGTGTGCTAGTGTGCTAGCTAGTGCTAGTGAATCCCATGACCCGATGAGGGTTTCGATGGGTGGTAGATGGCATTGGATTCTTTGATTTGGAGAAATCAGGAAGCCTTCGGTCAACTGGTACATAACGTGTAGGTATCAGAAGTGATATGCAGACTTCGGACAACTCGTACATAAACATGCAGACTACTACATGTAGCCACAGAAGTGATATGCAGGTAGCTATCTACAGCAAAAAGTGATAGGTGGGCGGTTCGGATGGAAACAAGAATGCTTTCCACCTCAGATCCCAGATGATTTTTCTCCTTGGTCGTTGCGGAAGCCCTAATCAATCCATTGGGGGACCCAACTACCGTATGTAGTACCTACCAAATGTACTAGTATCTTGGCGGGCGAACTTCACTTGGAAGTACTGGTCTAGCTAGTAGCCACCAGCGAACTGAAACAAAAGAAGCTGCAGCTAGATAGCCAGGCGAGGAAGATCCCACCGCCCCAGGCGCAAAATGCCGCCTCTGGGGGAGCGTATCTGCTCTAGATTCTGATTCGAGTTCTTGCTGCCTGAAAGCAGATCTTTAGTGCTGCCTCAATTTGATGAACTTTGTAGTGTTGTTACTACTAGTAGCTAAAGGTCCCCACTCCACAGACAAGTTGGTTATAAGAAAGAGAGCTTTGAAGGACTATCAAGATTGTTTAGTTAGTAAAAATTAATGTCATCTTTACGCATGATAGGTAGTATACATACTGTAGTGATCGCACAAGGTTGTTGTCTATGAATGAATGGTCTCCTGAGTGGTCTCCTGAGTGGTCTTGTTTGTTTGTTTGTTTGTTTGCTTGCTTAGAGCACAAAGGCAAGTTCTCGTACAATTGATTCCGGTGATACCTGTCGCATTGCTGCTTGTACCCTGGCAGTGCTGCAGCTTTGTTGTTGTTGTCGTCTTCGTTGGATCATGATATTACGTTGTTGCATGCGGCAAGACACACCAATGGAGCTGACGATGGATTGAAAGAACCCAACGAGAGGATCTTGCTTGGATCTTGCTTCCAGCTTCTCCAGACAACATTCCGAACGAAAGCGGTGGTAGTCGGATGGATGGTAGAACATTTCTCGTACGGCAAAGGCGTCCAATCGTTCAATCACATAGACATCCACCGTCTCGTGAAAGCTGACTCGCTTCTTGATGGGTACGGCGGAGGCTCCTGCTGCTTCAACGGCCTTGCCGTTGATAATGGCAGACACCGTGATGGGGGTAATGGATTCTCGAGGGATAGCACGGCACATGGTTGTTGTTGTTGTTGTTGTTGTTGTTGTTGTTGTTGTTGTTGTTGTTGTTGTTGTTGTTGTTGTGTGATGCTTTTGATCGAGACAAAGATCGAAAAAAGTGAGACTCTTCCAAGTAAGTGGATCCTTTGCTTCGCAACTAGCTAGCTCGACGGGACGCTTGTTTGTGGTAGCTTCAAGTGATGGTGGCTCTACTGGTAACTGCCGGTAGGGTATGAGCTACTAATAGCTTCCTTCAGCAGAGAACTGGATGAGATAGGAATCGAATCTTCCGATACCCCAACAGAATGAGAATGTTAGTTGAGGCTTCTCTGCTTCTGGTTTTACTAATTTAGATTGTGAGCTCCCCTTGGCATGCCGAATACTACCACTGTAATCAGCCATCAGCAAGCCTGTGGTTGAGAGGCTCCAACAAAACAAGAAGGAGAAGGACAGGCCACTGGGGCTAGTGGCTACCGGTATCGGTGGCGAAAACAAGATCGCAGAAGCTATCGCAGAAATAAAAGAACTACACTTTGTACCTGTGTAGAATAGAAGAACAAGCTTCTTCGGTACCATTACTGGCTATTTCTACAGCCCATTTCGAGAAGACATCTTGCTCGCCATTCTGGTTCCTCTGAAAAAGGCTCCGTCATCTTCTCTGACCAATGAAATTCGAGAAGCGAAGCTAATTCCAAAGAGAAAGGCCTACTTTTGAGTTCCACGACAGAAACAAGCAGACATTACTTCCCCTCTCCATGTCCTCTTTCCTTTTTCTGCGTCACAGAGAACTTTGGTCATGGTCATTTAAGTCATTCTAAAGAACAAGACATCGCACTGGCATTCCAGTGCTTCCAGTGACCGATCTTGTCTTCGTGCTGTTGTCACGCTTCACGCTCAAGCCCTCAAGAAGACTCGAAAGATACCGTACTCTTGGTTCTTCTACGGTGCTGTACGGTAGCACCGGTACGGCACCGCTAGTCTATGGCCCACCAGAGAATCATCAGCTGCGAAAGTACTGTAGCATCGTCATGGCCCGCACTCTTCGCCATTTGCCCCCGCAGGCAGTTGGCCCATTCCTTCATCTAAACCCAAAATTTCGATGTGTGAGACCTGCCTCTCACTGCTTTTCTCTACATTACTGCAGCCTGCAGCCTACTAGTATCCTACATTTTCTGTCCAGCTCCCAAACTGGGACAAACTCCAGGAAGCTAGTACTGCGGGACTTCCTCTGGTCCCATCTCCTGGGCTCACTCCCCAAGATGCCGCTTAAGTTGCCACTCGCTCTGATGGTTTAATTCCCCCCACCCTGCCCCCCACACCCAGACCAAGTCCAGCGCCTAGCTAGACCCGCCATCTCCAACACCACACCCGGGCCCACACCAGGCCCCACACCTGGACCTACACCTGGACCTACACCAACAAAACATAAACCTAGTTCATCTCATTTCCCCACTGCAGGCACCACATGAGCAAATGCAGGGCCTAGCTAGCTACATGTACACCAGGCCCCAAATCTGGACCACTTCCAGGATCAGCCATATCTCACCTCACTCCTGGTCCCAACTCCTGAACCCTGAACCCCAACAATTTATTTGTGCTGTGGCTTGCGGTTTGTGGGAGTCAGCGAGTCCAGTCCGGTTCGCAGTCAATGGTCTACCGGCTATTGGTACCGGTACTATTAGTATTCCTCGACGGTACTCGTAGAATTACGTGGGTTCAAAGATCCTGAAGGCTGGCCAGACCACTCGCGGGAATCACACAAGACAGAAATTGAGATTCGCGGTTAGATTTTGTACGGATTCTACGCAGTGCTGCTTTGTGGTCCTCGCAATGGTACCTTGTGGTGGATCCGGTTCCGGTATCCGGTACCAACTCTATAGCTATTCTAGTAGATACACCGTATCATAGCTGCCTTTGGAACCGGCACCCTCGTCATGTGAAGTCACAAGCGTTCCGGATCCGGAGCCTAGCCAGCCAGAGATACGTCCAACGACTGCACTGTCAACCACCTAATAAAACAAAAGCAAGTGGTTGCAAACCGTACTCATAAAAGCAACACCCAAAACCTCCACAGGCAGCTACGTAATACAATGATGACTCTAGACAAGGAAAACTCGAATGAATCCAATGAACGGCTCCTGCAGCTGGTGGGAATTGAAAACCCTGGTGTCAACGACGGTAGGCGGTTTTTCGATTGTTGGTGGTTTCGTGCTTCTCCCTGCAATCAATTGAGATGCTCAACGTACATTCGTTTCTCGTTTTTTGCTTCAGTGCCTATGGGCCGGGGTGGCTTTGTAAACTCCCACCCAGGACACCGACAATACATGAGAATGGTGCGGGGTAGGAAGCTTGACTATGTATCATGCGAGAAATCTGAAAAGATCAAGGTATGTGGAAAGCCTTTCGATGCACGGGCCTTTCAAGCATAATCTCAGGCATTTTTCATTCTGCTTTGTCTAGATCGCATGGAGTATCGTGAGGGACCTTCGTTCCTTGGACCCACCAGCGAGGTTTCTACGAAAGGACAGGGCGACAGGTCTTTGGTATGACGTTGGGGACAAGAAGTTCAGAGAAAAGGTTTCGCAAGCGCTGAGAGAGCACCAGCCATTGCTAAAGGCTGTGATCGACCTCGAAGATCTGGGTTCAGACATTTGGGAGTCGAATGGGAGGGACACACAATTGGAACCAATCCTCGAGCAACGTCAATCATTGACACCCCCGGCCACGTTACGACTGCCATGCGATTCGGAACAGCGTAGGATGGCATTTGCTTCTTCCAGGGTTGAACTGAGCTCGATGCTCCATGTCACTGACATGTCTGGTTGCGACGGCTTCCGAGACGAAGGCTCCCTCAACCTAAGCGATTTCACGGTAAGTGGGGGCCCGTTCTTTGCGGATTCCAACCTCCCACCGGACGACACGGTCAACGCCGGGGAGGGCTGGGACAAGTCGATGGGATCGAGATTGCCCAATCCGTTTCAGCGAGACTCAGCTGTTCAACATTCGAGACGACATCCAAATGAATTCGAAAGCTCGTTTGCTCTTCCTCGTCTTGGTAGCACGAAGAACGGTTCTCCTCTGCACTGCAACGAGACACATCATCAACAAACCAAGCTGGGGTTTGTGGACGGATCTGGCCAAAACATGAGGAACCGAAGCGTTGTTCGGTGGAGGACGCACCCGGTTTGCAGGGCCCCGAAGCTGCTGAAACAGGGATGTTTTTGGGCTCTCTGGGCAGCAACTTTCTATTCGAGTCCAGCGACGAGCCTGAGATGATGATATTGGGCTGACAGTTTGCAACCTCAGCGTGAACTCGCAACTGAGCCAACCAGGCTCGATTTTGGTGAAGGGTACATACGGCCCCCGCTCGATCAGGAGCATGGGCTTTGCCTCGATAGTCGAGTTCTCTCTCCCTTTGCAAAGGACGATACTAATGATACAGTAGCTAATGTTTTGCACTGCAGAGGTTCAATAGTGCGTACTAGTACCGGTATGCTAGCTTACTCTGCCATTACCCTACCGAACCGGCGCCGGTTCGTCCCTTGCAGCAATTACTGGTACCCCCGTTACTCTATAGTCATCTCGGCGGCGGCATTTTCTGGGCGTCTTCGGGCTCCTTGGAAGAATCGCCCTCACTGTGTCTTCTACCTTGTCCCCGCAAAATCGCTTGAATTTGCGACTGCGTCTGCACCCTTTGGACAGCCGTCGCATACAGCTGATGATGTGTGGCAGGGTGTTGTGGTTGCGGTTGCGTTCCCTGGTTACGCAGGGATGGCACTTGAAGTGAAGAGGCGGGGATTTGGCCCAAGTCGGACTGGAATTGATACCGGGCCGTCGAAAGCTGAAGGCGCCTCATTGCCTCCTCCTCACGTTGCCTCGCAAGAAGCAGTTCTTGGAGTAGGATCTCGTCGCGTTGTTGGTTCTGACTTATCATCGATCTTTCGAGAGATTGCAAGTACCCAGGCATTCTGCCTGATTGTGACTGTTGCATCTGCTGCTGCAGCAAGAGTTGGTTCTGTAGTAACATATTATCTTGATGCCGTTGCTGTTGTTGTTGCTGCTGCATTTGCAGAGATAGGGCAGTGCCGGTCCCGGCCATCGAGGGCAGGCCTCTCCATCCAGATAAACCCGCAAGAGATGCAAGCCGTGCCTGTTGGTCTGGGGAGCCGGACAGCGGTGGTCGGTTCTGTTGTCTGAGTGCTGTGTCAAGGATGGAGTTCACTGGCAAGAAAGACGAAGCTTGCAAAGAAGAGATAGGCTGTTGAAACATCCCTGCACGATTCCTTACTGACAATGGTGATGACAGCGCATCCGCGAGTGTGCCGGGCGGAACTACGGCTTGGCGGTTCTGAGAGTCCTGCGCCGATGCCCCAGCTGTCACTGGCAGCATTCCTAGTCGCTGGGATGGGCTTCCTGTGATATCGCTTGCCCTCAAATACCCGATTCCACCTGGTCCTGGCGGCCGTGAAACCGAAGCAAAGACCTGCTGATGGGAAGCGGCCACCTGCAGTTCATTGGACGGCGCAACGCCTTGATCTTGTGGTCTTGCCGCTGCAGCTGGCTTTTTGGCATCAGAGCTATCGGAGTCGTCACTGCTAGTCGAATCGCTTTCCGCCTCCTTGATCTTTTCCTCCGCCTTTTCCTTGTCCTTGTTAGCCTCTTCGTCGTCACCAGAGTCGTCGGCAACATCTATGATTGTGGAGGTGCTGATTTTCATCTCTCTCAAGAGATGTTGCTCGTTCTTCTTGAACTGAGGATGCTGAAATGCCAAAGCTTGTCTTGGCAATGCTCGATAGAAGTCTCTCCGAAACCCCCTTAGTAGAGCACATGACACAAAGATATCAAGTGTGAGCTCCTAGTTCATTCGTTTTCACTCCAATCTGCGTTGGTTCCTTGAGTTAGCTTACCACCGATTCAGGCTTCGCACAAGAGAAGAGAGCTTGGTACCTCGGAAATGCACATCAAGGAGCTTAGCTTGCACCGTTTCAGAGTCGACGGTAAACCCATTCTCATGGGGGCTCCACCAGAGGACATCGGGCTCTATTCCTTCATTGAGGCACTTCATGATCTTGTCTAAAAGCAGTGAGAACTTAGTTAGGCAACTCCTGGACTGTCTCTTGGCGGCGCGCAACACTCCACACATACCTGGCAGACGGTGGCGATTCCTACTCTTCAGAACTTCTTGATAAGGAATCCTTTCGGCTGACTTGGCCTCCTCATCGGTTGCTTTTGCCGCAACGGGTGACTGCTGAACCATAGTACGACGACAAGAGCCAAAAACGCCATGGTGAGCATCATCCTCGATCGAAAGCAATGCAAAACCACCAAACCGTCTGACTGGCGGAGATTCGATTCATACCTTGCTTGCTTGCTGCCCCCGTATGCTTTGATTCTGTATCTCATCACTATCAGGGCTATCTTGCCGTTGCCTCTTGGACGCTGATGGTGGGCAGGACGCAGGGGAGGAACCCAGCGACCAGAAAGGTGAGCCTAAACGCCACTCAACTCAGTGCTCAGAAAACCCTTCTCTTGATTGGGGCGTCTCTTACCTTGATCCTCGGAGGACTTTGCCTCGCCTTGCTTCTTTGACCAGGGTAGTGGAGTGGTTCGTTTCATTTTGAAGTTTTATGCACTGAAGCAACCCAGAGGCCGCGAAGTCGAGAGCCCCTTGGGGCCCGGAATGTTAAAGAAACACTAAAAGGAAACGATAGCAATGAGAGGACACAAAGTCACCCAAAACTACTACCGGTAGCACGGTGAAAAGGTTTGTAAACAGGTTTACGCCGTACAACCCAGGCAAACGGTGGGAAGTGGAAGTGCCCAAAGTACAAAGTGGCTATGTTTCTTGAAGCGAACTCCATCGATCAGAGCAACAAAAGTAATTGAAGCTTTTGCTTGGAACTGTCGTCCTTTGCCAGTTCGTCAAACTGTGGATGCAGCTGTGTGGATGCAGCCTTTTGCTTAGCTGATTATAACTTTTGACCATGCACCATGTACAACGTTACAACGTTACAACTACCGTACTGCTGAGTACTAATAATAATCCAGACTCCGCAGTACTGTAGTCTGGAATCAAAGAAAGGAGCTAAATAAGCAATTAATTAAGCGCCATATCCATTATTGGCCACAGTTGCAGTTCTCTCCAGCACAGTCCTCTTCTGTATCACAAATCAGTAAAAGTGGTGTGCACTGTCCAGCTCTTTAGTTCAAGGTTGGTGGTTGGACAAGCTATCTTCACCAGCTCTTCACCCTAGAAGTTTAAAAACTTCAAGACTGAGCTCCCCACTGTCCCCAGTACAATCGTACAATCATCTGACTTTTGAAGCTCTTTTAGAGGAGGCCAATTGCATTAGGCTTCTCCGACGTCAATAATGTACTAAATGCCAGCGGCAAATACAGACTTAATCGAGTTGTAATCAGACCCCATCTTTAAGACCTGGATTCGCAAGCTGCCGAATCCCTTTAAGAGAAGTGCTTGCATGTTCTGTCAATATTCTTCTCTTCCATGCTTAACAGCATCCTGATTTCCAGTACTCAATAAATACCCACTACTCGTACTCAGCTCTTCAGGAGTCGCCACTTACTCGTTACATTGGAGTATGTAATTATTTGCATTCGTCAGGACCACCACTCACCACTTAAACCACCTCTCCAATGCAATTAACTTTCAACTTCAATCCATTCTCATCGATGAGTCATTGGGATTTATTACTTCAGATGCCGTGCCAGAACTGGACATCGTACAATCGTGGATAGTCAAACGATACGACAGAAAGTAGTAAATCTTGTTAAGACTCTTTTCTGGACACCACGAGACTTGTAAATAGTTTAGTTATGGTTCTCGGTAAATCCGCGGATGTACGACTACGGAACTCACAAATGTCTGGAAGGCCTCATTCATACGTCGCACTCATACCGTGATATCAAACACCGTCTGACCGAAGAAAAGCAACAAGGAAACCTGATAGGAGCAGGGGATCACAAAGAAGATGGGTGGTTTCCACAAGAGACGGCATCTGCTTCCGTGGACAGCTGCTGCAGTACTTGCCTAATACCTACACAGTGTTGCCAACATGTACTGGACCCTGCTCAATATCGTAGTTTCTGCTATCTCCGATCTGCCACCAAAAAGGGATGCGTTGATGCTGCCTACATGTATGTAGTAGCTTAACTAGTACTAGTAGGCTGGCTACTCAGTCACGGTGGTTGCAGATCGCACGGTGTGCTCCGTCACGCATACTGTACGAGCACCGTACCAGTCAAGACTACCTGGCCTGATCGGAGATACAGTGTAGCATTTTTTCAAGAATAGCAATGGGAGGCGGCAACCAAACAAACTCCAGTTGCCGATGTTCTTGGGAAAGCTCCAAAGTGGACCGCCGTGGTGCCGGTACCGGTAGCTCGCTCTGACGATCATGGATCGCTTTGATGATCAACGCACCTCGGAAGTTTCGCCGGGTGTTATCGACTTCGGAAGCTCTTGGAGTTTATCTGCCTTCTGGTCACTGCTGGTCTGGCTGGACAGTTTATGAGTTTATGAGAGCATGCGCGCTCGATGGAAGCAAAGCAAACAGCTGTTTTGCAGCAAGTGATGGCAGGCTCGCCCCCGGGCTAAGCTTGCTGGCAAAAACAGTTCCCTTTTTCCGAAAAGCTGATCTGTTTTGTCGCATGCGACATTTTAATGACAGAATAATTTTTACTGAAGGGACCCCTTTGCTTCCACCAATAAATCGTTGCGAATTTCACCAAACGGAACCCTGTTTGCTTCAAAATGGAACTTCACCAATCAGTCGTGCAACTGCTTTTTGGGTTCGCAGCACGCGTGGGATCTTCCGATGTCACACTTTCTATGTCACATCTCTTAAGTATACGTCACTTGAAGCGTTTTCAGTTTGCTTTGCTTCCATCGAGCGCGCATGCTCTGACTACGAGGCAGAATTCTGCTACTAGAGTCTAGACCTTCAAAACGCTTCTTCTGAGTTTTGCGTCATGCGTGCTCGTACGGTAGTGGGTAGTGGGATGGTCTCACTTGGAGCGATGGTTTGCTTGGAAGGAAGCAATTGCGCTGATCTTAGTTTAGTAGGAACTTGCTAGAAGGGTCAGTTGAATTTGGTGCCATAATTTGGTTTCGGTGCAGTTCTCCTGTACCGTCCTCGCACCGCACTGCACCAAAATTAGGGGCACTTCAACTAGCGTAACTAGAGTAACTGACGTAACTAGCGTAACTAGCGTAGGGTAACTGACGTAACTGGCGTGCAACTGATGTAACTGGCGTAGAACATTGGAGGACAACTAACGTGGTCGTCATTTCAACTAGCTTTGTATTGTAAACAACTCTACAGAGACAACAGAGCAACGGCAACACTGTTTACAATGAGTTACACTTAGTTTTCAAGCTTTTGCAGCACTTGAAGAATCACTGCAACGGCACCTGCCTCCCCCCACCTCTTTTCCAACAGCTGAGCTCTGTGAGATTCGTCCAAGTCAGTCAAACAAGATGATGATCCAAGTCAGTCAAACAAGATGGCATTGCTTCTTTGAATCAAGCTCTAGAGCAATACAATTAATTTGGTGTTAGTAGAATTCTAATGATTACTCTGTAGGAGATAAAACATACTTGTAACTCAGTCATTGATAGCTAGCTAGCTAGTAGCTATAGATCAGCACCAGCAGCACCAGCAGCAGCACCAGCATGCAGTATTGGTACATGAGTCCTCAGTCAACATGCCATGGAGATTCTTAATATCAAAGCTTTTAAATTTTTACTTTTAATATTTTTACCTAAAAGTAAAATTTCATTTTTGTACAGGCTGGTTTCTCTGCGTCCTCGCACAAAAGACACACTTGGTACATTTGCATTAACTCTTTGAGTCTCTTACTAGTTAAATTTTGGCTACTCGTTAAATACTTAAGAACACTAGGTTCTTCTAAGGACTTAACAACTTCAACTGATGTGGAAGGTGCCATTCTCCTTTAGGAGCGCTGCACCAGGGAAATGGCACCAAATTTACGCGACTCTGCTAGAAGAGTACCACACACAAAATCTACACAAACGTAATTGGCGCAGCAACACTCTTGCTCTCGTGCTTTATGAAGCCCCCAATCCTGACTACCAGGTACCGTATTTCTACTTCCTGCAAGTTGCGAAAATGATGTCCTATTTTCTAAGCCTGCAGAACGGATTGGCCTTTGATTGGCCAACGATTGACCAACGATTGGCCACATAGAATTTCGATTAGCCAAAACTTGTCCACTGATTAGCCACCAATTGGCCACTGGTAGTTGGCCTCAAAGACTATAGTAAAACAGTACTGATTGGCCAGTGATTGGCCAGAACGTGGCCAGTAAATGTCCTAGATTGGCCACTTTGCTTAGTCCATTGGCCAAGCATTGGCCAGTGATGTGACACTGTTTGGACATTTACTTTGGCGATGGTAAATAGGTTGGGCCAGTCAATTGGCAACTTGCTGGAAGCTGAAAAAATGGAATTGGGGTGAAAATTCATTCAAAAGTAAGCACGACTGCAAAACACTGGTATTTTAAATCATTTAGTACCGTTTCCGGACCCTGGAGCCTGGAGCATTTCAGGCTCCACAAATGCAAAATTGTAATTGTGAGGAATCGGCAAAATTGTAATTGTGAGGAATTAAAAATTGAAAATTGTTTTTGTTAGGGATCATTGTAATTGTGAGGAATCCGAAATTGTGAGTTGGAATTGTGGGGAATTGGAAAGTGAAAATTGGAATTGTGAGAAGTCCACAAAATTTAGAATTGGATTGTAAGAAATCGGCAAAATTGGAATTGTATGGAATTGGAAAATGTAAAGTCTAGTTGTGTCAAATTTTGACTTTTATTATCATTTTTACAGTATTAACCAAAAATATATATTTGATATTACCCCACCTTTCCAACCATTGCTATAATGGTGAGATGGGGTGATTTGTTCAAATTTTGAAGAATTGCCGGATTGGGCGGAAACTTCGCGCCATAGTTCAGCATTGGATCATCATCCAAGGTCATAGTAGTGAGTCTCAGTCCAAAGCTTGTCTTGTCACTTACTTACTTGTCATACAGCATCACAGCAACGACAGCATCACAGCAACATGAGTTTTGGCGGCAGCAAGAAGAAGAAGACCAAGTCTCACGAGTATTGGTATGAGCTTCTTTCCGCGGAGCAAGTTCGGACGTTGGTGTTGGCCGCCAAGTTGCCTGCTGCCGGTTCCAAGAAGAAGCAGATCGAACGTCTCATGGCGTGTGAATCGACGGAAACATATGGATGGGATCGCCCCAAGTCTATTGCCTGTATCGTATCCTACTTGAAAGCGAAATGTAAGGAAGCTAACCTTCGCGCCAGTGGATCCAAGTACGAGCTGGTTCTTCGTCTCGTGGAGCATCACCATCAAGACGACAAAGACAAGAATTCCCCCAAGAACAAGCGAGGCGCATCAGATGATGAGAAGGAGAATGCTGACAATAGTTTGCCCAACAAGAAGGCCAAACTTGCACTTGCGGACTAGAGAAGAGGACCGCGTTCCACCTCATGAAGCTGCACAAACAAGCAAACAAACAAATAAATTGAAATGGAACCCGTCATTCATGGGGGAATGATTCAATGATTCAATCAATTCCAAAGGAGTAGGCGTCGCAATTGATTGATGGTTCGGAACCAAAAGTATTTCGGGCTCTTTTTGAAGATCAAGACGGAGAGGGAAGCATCAAAGCAATTGGTGATTTCGGGTTGGAGGGTCAGCGCTGAAGATGACGAAGACAGGGCCATAGTGTATAATAACAAGAATAAATACCGATCTGCAAAATAGGCATCTACTCGTTTGTTTTGATTGCTTGTAGTCCTACCGGTAGGCTAGAATTTGACAACGGAATTGAGTGAATTTCTGTACTGAGATGAGAGTACTAGTACTACATGCAGTACCGGCATGGCACCAGAATCTAATCTGATTTGCTGGACTAAACACCACTGGAGTCAGCCCCAGTACTAGTACTTGTACATGCATGTAGCTGCCGAGAGTCTGCCAAGGTTAGGATCGTGTCGGGTTGTTGCGTCCTCGGTCCTCGGTTGCGTCCCCAACAACGATACTTAACCTCGGCAGGTTAACTGCCTGAGTCCTCTACCCCTTTAATGGCAAATATTCTGTCTGTGGGATCCCCCTGGTTTTTGTCTGTGGGATCCCCTCATTTTGTCTCTGTGGGATCCCCTATTCCGGTGAAGCCAGGGTATAAGGATAGAGATAATGTAAGCGGGCAAAACTGGAAATTGAAGGTTCAATAAAAGTTAGGGGTAGGAATATATCAATGTAATTTAAGGTTAGTGCACTCAGGACAAAAACACAATAAGCCAGCAGGTGTTGTAAATTTAGAGTTACGCGATCGAATGATAGCTGCAAATTATGGGTTAGCCCGTGGCAACGCCAATGCTAGCTTAATTAATATAAAACAGAAGGTTACAATGAGGGAATGCTAGTGGGCGGCAACACACGACGAAGTCGGGTGTTGTCGCCAGGGCTAGCTTAAATAAAAAAGAAGGTTATAATGAGGGAATGATACCGGGCGGCAACACACGACGAAGTCGGGTGTTGTCGCCAGGGCTACCTTGAAAGAAGGATGCAATCTCCAACAAGATCCTCTTTCTTCTATGGTATGGAAAAATCAAAGTTACTGCTGAAGTAGTGTACGATTTTTCCATACAAGACTTCCTAATCTGTACAGTAGAGCGGACAGTAAATATTCAAATTTTCACCACCTAACTCTCGTGGGTCTTGTACAGTCACAGCGAAGTTCCGAAGACTTATTCGCAGAGGTGCAACGTACCGTTGGAACCCTCATTATTTCTTGCTCACATTTTGAAGACGTATCTACTCCGTAGAGTGAAGTCGTCGAGTCATTGAAAGGGTACCGGTACCAGTGCACTACAGCTAAGCTGCTACATCACCATGTTGTTTACTGCTAGTCATGTATTTAAAGAGTGGCTAGATGTTAACAGTCGCTACCCTTACAATGGCTGAGATGAGGAAAACCAGGCAGAGTTATGTGTGCAAGTATGTTTTGCTGGAGGATCAAACTGACAGGGAAGACAGTAGAACCCAGTACTATCTTGTAAAGACCAGATACCTTTCAAGTGACATCCTTGAGCAACTCATCATGGAAGGGAATGCGCTACCAATGACTCCTGATCAGACTTGGCTCTTGGAACAGATGTTTGTGTGGGGTGTCAGGCACAGCAATGAATGGTACAGTGAAGTTCTTGCTGAGCTGGCATGGGAAGTGTATGAGCATGAACCTGTCACAAGGAAAGAGATGTGCAGAGAGGCAATCAAACCACTTATGAGAGGTGCCCTTCACCAGCAAGGTATTGGTGGAGACCATATTGAAGTCAAGTCTTTGCTACTTACAGAGTGGGAAGAGTGGTTTGACACAGAGTGTTGGAGCCTGCACAAGAACAACCTGAGTGGAATGGCAATCAGTAGTGAGCAGTACATTTCCCACAGAGCTGCATTCACTCTCCATCATGGTGGCTACTCTTACCCAATGCACCTTGACTGATTTATTTCTGAAGAGATGGAAGCAGGAGCTGTAAGATTGTTCTTGTTTGTTATCCAACTAGCTGTCAACAGTAACACTGTATGAAAACATACCTTTATTTCAAACCAGTCACCCCTTTCTGTGCAGTTCTTGCTTGTCGCCTTGGTGCATGTTGGTCCAAATCCTTCATTAGCGCCATGGTGCTTCTTTAGCTGCCAACAGTTGCCACAGTAGTCTCTAGTGCATTTTTGGCCAATAGACTCCATCTCCACTACATGATCCTTTCTCTTGTGCCCACAAGTGATGCAATATCTTCTGCTTCTGAATACCTTTCGCTGTGGCCTAAGGGGTGGGTGTGGCCTTGGTTGCCGCGCATTTGCCATGGCAAAGGGAGCGACATTTCTGTGCTGGTGCTCCACTCTTTGTGACATGCCGCTTACTCTTCCAAGTGTCATGTCTGCATTCATGGTTGCCGGATTACCAAAGGGAGTGCGGCTGTTGGTATGGTGAGTGTAGTTTGTTGTTAAAGCTTGAGCTGGCCTTGGTGCCGCTGGTAGGCTATGTCGAGTTTGACGAAAGGATGTGTTGAGTTCTTGTCGGTGTGGATCATTGGCGTTTGGTGCTGTGGCTTGTAATGAAGAGTGTTCCCTCCTCTTTTTTTAAAAGGTTTCAAGTTGGTGCCTGCTCTTCCGGTTCATTTGAACGACTGTCTCATCTCCATTGCTCCACGCTTTAAATCGAGTTGCCACCTCATTGTTCCAGTGACGCTCAAATGCCTTATAGTTTGGCTTTCCTCTACCTTGTAAATTGTAGTTCACATGTTCCTGAGTAAAGAATCGCTCTTCCTCACGATCAAGGTCAGTAGCTGTTCTTGTGCTATCTGGATATCGGAAAGGGATCCAAGGCTGTTTGTTGCATAAACTGGTGAAAGCTTGCAGTGTGCTCTCGCGACCATTCGAATCCGGTAGCAGCTTCGCCAACTCTCGATAGATCTCCAATCTGTTAAGAGCGTCGGCTTCTCTGATGTTGGCTTGTTCTGCCAGGTTCTCCAATTCGCCGTCTAACTCTGCTTGAGCTCCTGTATTGTCTGGCTCGTCAACGTCAACTTCAACCACCACATCATCATTGTCGTTGCCGGGATCCGTGACTGTCACTGTGCAATACACGGCTCTTAGCCTTATTCGCGACTCGATCCTAGATAGGGTTTGAGTTCGACTCATGACTGAGTCTCTCGTGAATAGTCATTTGAGACAGGATTCTCAATGACCGCTCTGGTCATACTAGGTTGATGATGAAACATCGCTCTAGATATTTAGCCAGCGTGGAGTACTTCCACGCTACTAGATCCATGCTAGACAAACCTTCACGCGTTCCGTTTTAGATCGTGGAGAGACGTAGGATTACTACCGCAACCTACTCTATCACACTTTATAGTCTCCCGCGGAGGCCAGATCTACGATCCCTTGATGATGATCTCTCTCGTTGATTAGTTTTCATAGCTTTCTAATCTCTCTCATAACTTTCATTCTCTCAAACTCAAAACACTCGAAAGATCTTTACACTAGCTTTTAGCGTAGTGCATTTTGTTAACAAACAATAGCTTTCAGCTACCCTCAACTATTCCTTCACCATGAAGATGGCTCAAGGAAAGCATGCGTTCCGCAACTCGAGAAACAGTTGCGTGACAAACCCATTCTTCCTCTCGTCGACAATGACGAAGAAAACGAGATCAACGATACTCGTACAACCACTTGCAAACTTCGCAACCATGTTGCCAAGCGCAAATCAGAAGACTCTGACAATGAGGACAAACCCTCTATCAATTTCAATCACTTGGATGGAGGAATCTCTATCTGAGGATTAGGCCAGGATGATGATCAACGGAACCAGTTTCCGATTTCTCATACCAAAGTGATGAGAGATATCTCACTAACTAGTAAACAAGAATTGTTTGCAACTGATGAAACTACGGCAAATTAGATATTGCCTAGAAGTGTCAGCTAGACTCTGACGATCTTTAGCATCGTTACCTCGTCCGTGGCCCACCTCGTAAACGTCGAAAACAAGAGACCTCAAACCATCGTTATGTTAGATTTAACAAGCGAGAAAAGGGAAACCAAAACCGTTAAACTCCGTGCTTACTGGACAGGAGACATCCGGAACCTTGATTGCTCAACCTCATGCTAAGAAATTACGCATGAAGGATCTTGGGGGCGTCCAAACAAAGTGGACTCCCCTGCAGGAGAATTAAACACCAGCACAAAGTGCAAAGGTGCATTCATGATTCCTGAATTCCACGAAGATAGAATTATCGAGTGGGATTTACACCGTCACCAAGAGCTGGGGGCGTATGACATGATCATAGGTCGAGACATTCTCTCTGACTTAGGATTAAAGTTCGATTTCACTACCATGTCAGTGGAATGGGACGCGCATCTATTCCTATGAAAGACATGACACCAATGAAGAAGAGAACTTCTTATTCCTGATCCTACTGCTGTGATGACAGTGCAGATCGTCTCAAGAAGATTCTTGATGGAAATACGAACAAGCTGACTTAAGGCAGGTTTGCCAAGTAAGATCAGTAAACACGGAAGAAGAAGGAACAGCTTCATTCCTTACTGACGAAGTACTCTGACCTTTCGATGGTACTTTAGGAAATGGCGATGGACGACTACGAAGTAGAACTTCTCCTGATGCTAAACCCTATCATGCCAGGGCTTATCCTATTCCACGGGTCCATACCAACACTCTCTAAGATGGAGGTTGAAGTCTCTGCGAGCAGGGGTACTCAAGAAGGTAAACCGTTCCGAGTGGGCGGCACCAACTTTTATCATTCCCAAGAAAGATGGATCTGTACGATTCATCTCTGATTTCCGGGAACTAAACAAAGGATTAAGCGGAAACCTTATCCATCCCAAAAATACAGGACATGCCTTGAATCTAGATGGATTCAAGTACGCTACTAGTCTAGACCTGAACATGGGATACTATCACATCGACTGTCACCTCACTCGAAGCAACTCTGTACCATCGTACTTCCGTGGGGAAAATACAGTACCAGAGGTTGCCAATGGGCCTATGTATAGTCCGACTCTTCCAAGAGAAGATGGAACGCTAATGCACGACCTAGAATACTGCCGTTGCATACATTGTGATCTACTCATCCTAACTAACGGCGATCTGGCAGATCACGTTGAAAAGTTGGATGAAGTTCTCCGAAGGCTTCGAGAAGCCGGATTAAGATCAATGCTACCAAGTCTTCTTCGCAAGAGGAGAACTTGAATACCTAGGTTAAGGATACTCGAGAAGGGATCCAACCTATAACCAAGAAATAGACGCGATCCAGATATCGCTCTCCTACAACAAAGAAACCGTAGATTCATTTGGACTAGTGAACTACTATCGAGACTGTGGATTAGACGATCACATGTATGGCCCCACTCGCTTCGTGATTCCAAAACAACGAAGTGGAAATGGGAAGCGGAAACGACAAGGCCTTTAGCCAGATAAGAAGATCATCAGCAAAGAAAACTTTGCTCGCCTACCTGACTTCAACGATACATTCGTTATCACACGATGCGAGTGATACTCAACTAGTGCAGTATTTCCCAGAAGGGAAAACCTATCGCGTTCTACAGCAGGAAGCCAACCCTGCTCAGACACGTTACACAGTTACCGAGAAGGAACTTCTCAGTATCGTAGAAACCTAAAAGAGTTCGTAACATTTTCTGGGACAGAGATCGTTGTACATACGACCACAAGAATCTTACATGTAAGAACTTCAATACCGATCGCTAATGCGATGGCGCCTTATTCTGGAAAGATACGGCCCTGAACTACGTACATCAAGGGCGAACAGAACATCGTCGCGATGCGTTGTCGAGACTTACATCTCAACAACGACGGTTCTTCAGACAAATGGACGCCAGCGAGATCGCTGAGCTCATGGCTGCAGACGAAGAGGACTTCCCTAGCGAGTTCCCTCTCTCGTTCCCCGGGATCGAACATCGTCAGAAAGACGACAACGATATCAAGAAACTCCTCAGGGACAAGCCAAAACGACTACAAGAACATCTTTCCCCAGAGGGGATAATCTTACGACTTAGTAGTTTAAGGACGATAAAATCGTCGTAACCTAAAACTATGCAGAAGAAACTAGTTGAATGGTACCATGGTGTGCTGATGCATCCTGGCGAAACTCGCACAGAACTACCATCAGCCAACACTACACCTGAAAGGACTGCGCAAACTGTGCAGGCCGTATGTCAGCGTTGCCAAAGCTGCCAGATGAACAAACCCAAGACGCGTAAGCTTGGATTGATGCCCTCAAAGACTTGCGAGGAGATCCCTTGGGAAGACTATGTATTGACCTGATAGGTCCTTACAACGTCGGGATCCTAAGAAAAAGAATTCTGCACATTCATTGCTTGACAATGATTGATCCCGTAACCGGATGGTTCGAGATTGCAGAGCGAGATCTGCTCCAAGGCAGCAGACGAAGTAGCCAATCGTCAAGAACAAACGTGGCTTACTCAGGTATCCATGGCCTGCTGAGGTATCATGGATATGAGGACGTGAGTTCCGCGCAGAGGTCGAAAAGAATCTCCGGGATGGATATGGACTTCGTCGCAAGTTCATTACAACGCTGAACCCTCAAGCCAACTCTATGGTCGGCGTGCTCATCAAACCAACGTAACTGATGCTGTTCAAAACATCAAGTGCCAAGACGACCTCGTGAATGGATCTGGGATGGAGTCCTCACGGCGGTTCGCTTTGCAATGAATGCCACGATTCATACCACCTTGCGCGCAACGCCCGCACAGCTCGTGTTCAATCGTGACGCGATTCACAACGTCCGGTTCGAAGCAACTGGAAGTACATCAAGGAACGTCGCCAACGACTAATCCAACAAACAAACGTAGGAAAACGCGACGCGTGTCCCTCATCAATACAATGTCAACGTACCGTGATGATTCAACAGTATAGCACCGCAAGTACGGTCAGGCAAAGTACAAAGGTCCTTACACTATAGACCGAGTCAATGACAATGGCACTGTACGGCTCCGACATGCTACCGCCAATGGTGGCACAGTCTACCAGACTTGGAACATAAGGTATATACACCCAAACAAGGCCTGATCCCCTTGTAGGATTGCCATCGTGCGATGCACATGTCTACATCCAAATCTCATGAGAGTGCCCCGCACTTTAAATCATATGTTCTCCTTGTCCGACTGCTGTCGCGCCTTCTGTGACCCTTGTCAGGGGGCGAATGCAATACACGGCTCTTAGCCTTATTCGTGACTCGATCCTAGATAGGGTTTGAGTTCGACTCATGACTGAGTCTCTCGTGAATAGTCATTTGAGACAGGGTTCTCAATGACCGCTCTGGTCATACTAGGTTGATGATGAAACATTGCTCTAGATATTTAGCCAGCGTGGAGTACTTCCACGCTACTAGATCCATGCTAGACAAACCTTCCACGCGTTCTGTTTTAGGATCGTGGAGAGACGTAGGATTACTACCGCAACCTACTCTATCACACTTTATAGTCTCCCGCGGGAGGCCAGATCTACGATCCCTTGATGATGATCTCTCTCGTTGATTAGTTTTCATAGCTTTCTAATCTCTCTCATAACTTTCATTCTCTCAAACTCAAAACACTCGAAAGATCTTTACACTAGCTTTTAGCGTAGTGCATCTGGATCATCGGTCTCTCCACTGTCTTCTTCATCATATTCCCCTGCTCCAGCTGTTGGGTTAGAAACATCATGTACCTCTTCCACAACACGGTAAGCGAAACCCAAGAATTCCTCAGGCCCACCACCATCAACAGTGGGGGCACTTACACCTCTAAATGGTATGTCATCATCTCTGTAACCAACCTTTTTGGCGAAGGAATTCAAGAGAAGAAGACGTTCGGTTTCCACTGTCCCGTACTCTTTGTCACCACAGCGAGTGACAGCTTTCCGATGATTCCTTTCTTCAAAGAAACCTGTCATTAATCGATCAGCTTGATGTATTCCTAGGAACAATAGAGCGAAGTGAGATGATTGTCAGTGGTCAAAGCAGTGGCAAATCGAAAGTGGATTTAACGTACCGATTTTGGTAGCAGACAAGATATTATAAGCCAGATCCAAATTGTCTCGCTCATTGGTGTTGGTTCCTCTTACAAGGTAAGTGATGCCGGTCACCGGGTTCCGTCTGTGAATGCTAATGTCTTCAGGGTCGCTCAAGCAGTTCTTATCGATATAGGTAAACAGTTGCTTGATTGTTTCTTGCACACCTGTACCGGTTTTCAAGAACAGCTTTGAAGAAGATTGGCTATTGTCTCCGGTCTCTTGAGTGGACAAAATCAACTCTTTTTCGGCGTCCTTTGCCTTGATGTATTTTAGCACAGCCTCCACATTTTGGCGAAGCAATGAAGGCTGGGGTATCACCGAATTTGCCTCTGCCATGACTTCCTTGTGAGTGGCTTCCCTTTTCTTCTTGGCTTCGACATAAGATTTGGCGCGCTCATACTCTGAAGGCTCCACATTGAACAAAGCCCTGCTAAGAAGCCCTCTGAAGATCCCCCCAAGGGCAGAGCTTGGATCTTTCAAGATGACATTCCACCGCTTCAGCCAATGAAATGCATCCAACTTGACCACTGCGTGCTTGAAAATTCCTTGGACGATTCGGTACACTTGACAACAATTATCAACATACACAAGTTTCACCGACTCAATAGGTGCTACCGGTTCTTGTGGTGGCAATGGAGCGCCCTCTGGAAGCAGGTCTTGCTTGCATGACATCCTTTCGACGCTGTGTTTCCTTTGCCCATGCATTGCGATTCAACCTTTCGCGCAGCCTTCACAAGTCAGCTTCGATTTCACTGAATGACTCTGTGTATTTTAGGGCTTTCCAAAACACAGTTAGACCATCCTCATTTTGCACTGTCACGATGCAACGAAAGGGACAGAAGCTTTTCCCTTGGCCAGTCCACACCCGGATCTTGGAAGCCAGCTTATAGTTGAAGTCAATCTTCAACACCTCAGCTGTCAACCCCTTCATCTTGCTCTCTTGGAACTCCTTCCTGTGCTTGAAGACAGTATTTACAATGCAGTTGATGCGATATTTGCTGATGAACCGGCCATTATACCCCTGCTTGTTTTGAAATGTGGAGAAGAGGGGTGGCCTTCCGTCATCCTCATTCAGCGTCTCTTCTTGCTGGGATTCCTCTTCTTGTCTATTGGCGCTTACATAAGTTGCCAGCTGTTCCATGGCTGCATCCAGTTGAGTCTGGGCTTGATCGAGTTCCCCTTGAAAGTGATCCACCCTTTCACGAAACTTGTCATCATAAGCCGTAACTTTGGCTTGCCACCCAGGGATCAATCGCTTAAGTGGCTGTGGGAAATCGTCTGGGTCTGTTTCTTCCAGCTGCTTGAAGGAATGAATATCAGCAGCTATCAATTTGCGCAGCTTGGTGGCACCAAGACCCTTTAGAATGTTGCATTCACCGAATTTGTTGCGGTCCGCCTTGTCACCCAGCATGTGCTGGAATTTGACATCTTTGTTCAGGAGTGTTTTCACATGTGACAATTCAAGCCGGTACTTTGTGACAGCCGATTGTTTCACATTCCTGATGGATTGTAGCTGTTTCAGCTGTTGATCCGTGGTTGTTTTCTCCACAAACTCGTCAAGAGTCCTCTGGCGCTTTTTCTTGGGCTTAAAATTGATCTTATCACCTCCGACTGCAGATAGATATAACTCGTAATCTGAGTAATATGCCCTGTATGCACTCTGTTTCAATCGTCGCGCAATTTCTGAGGTGCACTCATTAGCTGCCGAAAGAATGATGTGAGTATAGAGTTCTTCATCCACGGCATAACCATTTCCCAAGTAAAAACTGAAAAAGGAATTGTAGACGCTAGCATCAAGGGCCATGCTCTTCTTGTTGTAACCAGTAAATCGCCTGCCACAAAGACGACAGGGATACAGAACGGTGTCCAGGTATTTAAAGCGCTGAACACCAAAGCAAATGATTGGGTTGTTAACCCACCGACACTTGTTCACATCCACATACGTGTCTTTCTTGCAGTGTGGACAGGTTGGAATATGCCCCTTGAAGTGTAGATGGGGGACCCACACAGCGATGGGTCGAACGTAGAATGAATCTACTGTTGACTTCTTGGCATCGGTATTCATTAAATTGCTGTTGAACATACCGCCGCTTGGCATAACATTCCACCATTTGTTGGCTTTGAAGAACTTGGGGTGGTCATTGTCGATTGCTGATCGAGTCTTCTTTATGAAGGCATCTTGGGCCTCGCTGTAAGGCTTCGCAGGCGGTGCCGTGGAGGGAGCGCACATGGTGACTCAATCCAATTTCGTCATTGTGGACTCTTCCATCCAAGGCAACTTTTCCGTTGTCAGTTGATCAAAACTTATTCAGGGATTGTTAGTTGCTCTAAGCTCTCTTCTAGTTGTTACTGTTGCTATTGAGATACTACTGAAAAAGTGGGTGGGCTCTGTATTTCATGGTATTTCTACTGGCATGAAATTCTAGTACAGAGGTACAGGTTCAATCCCTAATCGCGAATCCCCAACACACTCCTGTGGTCGTCGAGCTTGTCCTAGTCGTCGACCATGCTTACTTACTTACTCCGCTTAGCGCTCCTTCTTTGAACGGACCTTCTTGTCCGACCGTGACCCTCCTTCTGAGTGCCCTGGCTCTGAGTGTTCCACAACACCCATCAACTTGTCCACGTTCTGTTTGAACAGTCGACCTTGGTTCGGCTTCGTCCAGAAGTCCGCAACCATATCATCAGTTGGACACCAGTCCACACTGATCTCCTTCTTTGCGACTCTGTCGCTCACAAAGAAGTACCTAATGTTGATTTGCTTCGTTCGTTTACTACTAGAAGCTTTGCCATTCTTCTCTAGAAGGATGGCACTCTTGTTGTCCTGATAGACTACTATAGTTTCTTTAACTACATAGCCTTGCTCCCGAAGGAACTGCCTCGTCCAAAGGATCGATGGCATCAGGTCATCAACTGCTACGAGTTCACTCTCAGTTGAGCTTCTCGTGTTCAACTTCTGTTTCGTCGAAGTCGATAATGGGTAACCGGTGCCCATGGTCAAACCACCTCCGGTATGACCCCTCATGTTTGGATGGACTGCGAAAGAACCATCAACATACCATTTCAATATGCCACTTCCGTCGGCTTTGAGAACTAATGGTAGTTTTCTAGTACATCTAATGTACTGCATGAGGTGGACTAGTTTATCCCAATCGTGCCTATCTGGTTCCTTGACTCTAGTCGTAAGGAACGATATCGCCGTACCTGTGTCTGGTCGGGCTCTCTTCGTAGCGAATAACACCTTAGCCACCAGGCTGTGAAAGGTGTCTGCCTTGCTCGTTGGGAGCTTCTTGCAGGATTCGTCTACTGTGAATAGGTCTTTCGGGGCTGCACTACTTCTAGTTTTCGTGCCCCCTTCCTCTGGCGATGCCTTCTCGAAGGCTTCCAGGATTTCATCAACGTACTTGTACATCGATACGTTGCATTGACCCTTCGTCGTGATTTCGTTCGGTTCGTTGACTATCGATTCGGCGTCGTCGTCGTCGTCGTTGATGTTGTCCTGGGGATCGTCGGGATCATCTTCCATTTCGTCAATGGTTTCAGCATCCGCGTCCAGGTCCTCATCGGTTTGGATCATTGGTAGTGGGGGTGCGTCATTGCTTTCTTCCCCTTCCACTCCTGTGATCTCGACATCACCAATGGGTCTATTTTTCGATCAGTAAAAACGAGTAGTTTAGGCTGATCTTTTCCTAATAGATTGACTCTAGCTATCACTGTGTCGGCATTGGGATCTTGTCCCATGAAGCCGATAATTTTCTTGCGGAGCGGAGGCTCATAATTTGTAGCCTCCTTGCTTATTCCGCTCGTTCCCATACAGATGGCCGCCTTTGTGCGTCCTACCATGCTGTTACGGGGCGAATCTTCTTCATGCACCTGGCAGTAGTCTCCGAACTGAAGGCTCAGGTGCTTTTTATAGTCCGGGGACTCTCCCATCATTATCATACGGGGGCTCATTGTATCGCTGACCCCGCCTTACTTGGAAGTACGTCATTTTTGACGACTTGTAACACCAAGTTGAGGTTAATATTTTGGCATGCGTGTAAACGTAGGTATGCCGGACAGCTCGTGTCTTTCCTTGACTACCCGGATCTACGTTCGATCTCGGTACGTGCTCGTTAGCACGCAACGTTCACCCGTCCACCCGGCATGCCATGATGTTTTGGACGGGCTCCTCTTGTCCACATGAATGCGTGATCAAAACACGCTGAGAACGAGGACTCTGACTGTTCTAGGATGGTCTCTGCTCCTGTGGGAGTGTCTAGATGTGTATCGATTTTCGCTTAGCGAAAACGATTCCTGCCAGAAATTCTCTTGACACTTTGGTAATGGCAAAGTCTCTCGGTACTTCATTCATTGCTGCCACTGCGTTGGTTTCGTTCGAGTGTCTGCCTCAACATCAATATCCTGCCCTATAGCTTGTGCCGTGTCGATGTCTCGACGGTCACAGGGCATTTGCGATTTGATGCCATAATCCCACGGAAATCTTAATCGATGGATAGCGAGTTGTTATATAGCGCTTCGCCCTTGATGCGTAACTTCGTTTGCTGAGCCTTCCTTATTTCGGCGACAGATCCAAGGCCTTCCATTTCCTAGGGTCTTAGAACTGAATCCTTCACTTTCCATTCGTATACTACGTGCCGTAGGCCTGGCTATGACGTGTAGATTCCTTCGACAGTCTAAGACGATGTGCATTTCTTGACGGACATTCTTAACTGATAAGATGTTCTTGATTTCTCTTTCATCGAAACCATACTCTCTCGTTGTGGCCAGCAACTGGCTGGGTCGGACCTTCACTTGCCTCGGTACTTTGCACTGAATTGACGATCGGTTTCCCTGAGGTCGGTAACCATTCTTATACAGCAAAGATCCAAACGTGGACTGGTTTCCAAGCTTGATCTCTCCATATCATGTCGTCCAACCTTTTGTTGGGCGACTAGCCTGCTTCAGTCGGTTTTCTTGTTCCGATCCTTCGTTCCGTGCCCAAACGACCGGTCCGAACGAACGAAACCTTTTCGACTTCCTCATCTGACTGCTGATGTCCAGGTCGGCATCATCCTCTTTGGGGTTGCAATGCTGTCCGTCATTTATCTGAGTTGCGATAGAACAGGGCTCCTTTGAACGCTACAAGCTTTCTTGCCGAAGTGCTGACTACACGCCTGCTCGACCTAACTTGGTCATCGTCCCTTTGTCTTACTTTGACTTACTTTGTCTTTATCTTGTCAGGACATGCGATGCTGGACCATTATCGGGCAGAAAAGAATCTTTCCTCTTTCCAGATCCTTACAACTCCGTTTCCGGCATCTTCCCTGCCCACCACCCCCCTCCCGCTTGCGTCTGAGCAAAAGGTCCGTGGGATGGACTGTCGGGAGTTACTCGGTTGTTTCCAAAAGGTGTAATACCTCATGTTAACGTGTGGGGATAGTTATCAGTGCCTTTGGCAAAGTCGTCCCTCAGTTCTGTTTAGCTGGTATTATCGCTGAACATTGTTAAGAAGATAACTATAACCGTTCTCAGCGAATGCCGGACCTTCTTCTGCATCGGCTCGAGGTCAGCGATGCGGCCGGTGGAGTAGTTACCGTAGCAGCAGGGCTGTCGTTACTGGAATAACCCACGGATTTTGCAATGTCCTTTTTCGTTGTAAATTGCTCGTGGTATTCGGAAGGGGTAAGGCTCCCTTGGTGGAAATTCAACAGTTGTTTTTCAAGTTGGAATAATGTGTGGTACACAAAATTATCATCGGTCTGGGGCATGATCGTCTTATGGATCATTTTTTGTAGCTCCAGTGGGTCGCATCTTAACAGGACGTCATCGTAGTCCGTGTTCTGCTTCATCTTGTCATTTAAAAGTCGGGTGCACTGCCCTAAGATCAAGTTGAATGCTTTGGCCTCTATTTTCTTGTAGTTTGGCCAACCTCGTAAGGTGGGTCTTCATCAGCCCTCCATACTCTGCTTTCTCGAGTCCGCCGAGTTCCTCGTCCGGTGGATTTTCTATGGCTGCAGTGAGTTTGGCTATTTCATTTTCGAGTTTTGCTTTCTCTAACGTTAGTGTTCGTAAGCTACCTAGAGTTTGTGCACTAACCGCTAAAAGCCTAGTGTAAAATCTTTCGAGTGTGTTTTGAGTTTGAGAGAAAGAAAGTTAAAGAGGATTTTAGAAAGCTATGAAAACTAATCAACGAGAGAGATCCGACAATCAAGGGATAGTAGATTGAACTCCCGCGGGAGACTGTAGAGTGTGATAGAGTAAGTTGCGGTAGAATCCTACGTCATCTCCTCTATCCAAAACGAACGCTGGAAGTTCTGTCTAGCATTTGATCTAGTAGGCGGGAAATACTTCCACGCTGGCTAAATAATTAGAGCGATGGTTTCTCATATCAACCAAGTATGACTAGACGCGGTCATTGGAGAACCTGTCTCAAATGACTATTCACGAGAGACTCAGTTCATGAGGTCGAACCACACCCTATCTAGGATCGAGTCCGACGAATAAGGCTAAGAGCCGTGTATTGCATTCGCCCCCTGACAAGGTCACAGAAGGCAGCGACCACAGTCCGGAACAAGGAGAACATATGATTAAAGTGCGGGGCACTCCCGGAGATTGGATGTAGACATGTGCGTCTGGCACGACTGGCAATCCTACAAGGGGATCAGGCCTTGTTTGGGTGTTAATAACCTATGTTCCAAGTCTGGTAGACTTGTGCCGCTACTTGGCGGTATTATTCGGAGCCGTGCAGTGCCATTGTATTGACTCGGTCTATAGTGGTAAGTGACCTTGTGACGTTGGCCTGACCTACGCGTTGCTGATATGATTGAATCTATCAGGTATCGTTGCATGGTGTATGTATGAGGGACAAGTGTCGTGTTCTCCTTTATCGGTGTTTTTTTTCTGGATACGTCGTTGGCGACATTCCTTAATGAATTTCCGGTTTGCTTTGAAACGGATGTGGTGAAGCTTTGTCACGATTGACGCGCCTGAACTTGCGACGAAGTCCACGCTCATCCCGGAGAGTCTTCTCGACCTCTGCGCGGGATTCACGTTCTCTGTCCATGCAAACCGGTCATGGATACTGGGTAACCCACGTCTGTTTTAGAACGATGGTTACTCCGTCTGCTGTCTTGGAGCAGCCCTTGGTGGTTCATTGGTTCAATGAATCCACGAAGTTCCTTCCTGTTGGTCCGAAGAGCGATAGTTGGATCGCATCTATTATCTTTTTAGTTAAGGGTTGGATTCCTTCTCGAGTAGTCCAATTGTCTAGATACTCCAGTTCTTCGCCTTTCGAGGAAGGCCCTGGTAGTGTTGATTTAAACCCCGACTTCTTGAAGTCTTTGGAAAAGGTCATCTAACTATTCAACGGGATCCACCAGATTTCGACGTCGTTAGGATGTGTTGATCATCAATATATGAACGGACATTTTCTAAGTAGTGCATGAGTGTTCCAATCTTCCTTTGGAAGATGTCGGGACTATTAACTAGACCCATTGGCAACCTCTGGTTCTCGTGCTTTCCCCTCGGGAGTGCAATGGTACAGTGTTGCTTCGAGTGAGGGTGACAGCTCGATGTGGTGATTGTCCCGTGTTCAGGTCTTAGACTAGTAGCGCACTTGAATCCATCTGGTTCAAGAGCATGTCCTGTATTTTGGGGATAGGATAAGGCTTCCGCTTGATCCTTTTGTTCGGTTCCCGGAAATCAGAGATGAATCGTACAGATCCCTCTTTCTTGGGAATGATAAAAGTTGTTGGTCCGCCCACTCGGAACAATTCCCTTCTTGAGTACTCCTGTCTCGCAGAGACGTTCAACCTCCTTCTTAAGAGTGTTGGTATGGACCCGTGGAGTTAGGGTGAGCCCTAGTTAATAGGATTTTAGCGTCGGGACGAAGTTCTACTTCGTAGTCGTCCATTCGCAACTCCTCCCAAGTATCCTCGACTGGGCCGAAGCATTGGTTGAAAAGGCATGAGGCAGTTCTTGCTCTTCTTATTTAACTGGTTTCGACTCTGGCACATCTGCCTTAAGTCTCTTGTTCGTATGTCGTATCAAGAATCTTCTGAGACTATCTGCATTGTCGCTGACAGCTGCAGGATCGGGATGGAGAAGTTCTACCTTTCTATCGGTATCGCCATCTTTCGCAGGGAAAAATACGCTGTTCCACTCCAATGACTTGGTAGTGAAATCAAACTTATTCTTAGGTCGAAGAGGTGTCTTGACCTATGATCATGTCTTGCGCCCCCAAGTTCTTTTGGTGACGTGCAATTCATTCGATAATTCTATTATCGTGGAACTCAGGAATCACGAGTGTGCCCTTACACTTCGTGCAGGGTTTCGATTCCTTCATAGAAGCAGTCCGTAATGTTTGGACGCCCCCATGATTCTTCATGAGTAACTCTTTGCATGAGTTTGAGTAATTAAAGTTCGGATGCTCCTGTATCCAGTAGCAACAGAGTGTAACGGGTTTTTGTTTCCCTTTCTCTCGCTTGTTAAATCTAACATAGACGATAGTTTCGAGGTCTCTTGTCTTGCGACGTTGATGAGTTGATTGGCCATGGACGAAGTTAACGATGCTGAACAGATCGTCAGAGTCTAGTTGAGTAGTTTGTAGGCAATTATCTAATTTTGCCGTAGACTTCATTAGTTGCAAAAAATCTTGTTTACTATTTAGTGAGATATCTTCATCACTTAGGTATGAGAAATCGGAACATGTGTTCCGTTGAATCATCATCTGGCCTAATCCTCAGATGGAGATCTCTCCATCCGAATGATTGAAGTCGAATTCGGCAAGCGCCTTGTCGACGGCAGCCATTTCTTGTCCATCATGTTGATGGATCAACAGAGGAGTCGTCATTGTGCGGAGTTGTCTGATTGGCTTTGCAACATGGTTGCATTCGCTTTTCTTCTTGCGATCAGCCTTGACCGCAGCGTTGGAAACTTCTTCATGAGGACAGAGAGTTTTCTTGGTGTAGGTCTTGGCGTCGTCGGACTTGCATTTCCAAGTCTTGTTCTTGTTGTACGCTGGCTTTTATCGTTGTCAGACGAGGACTGAGACTTGGCCTTGAGTTCTTCAAGTCATGCAGTCGCAGTGTGTGAGTGCTGGACTCGTGGTAGTCGCACCATTTTTCTTCGTTCTTGGAGAGTGGTCGTTGTTGCGAGTAGACTTGTACTTCTTGCTGTTGTTCTTCTAGGAGCTTGCTTGGCATCACCGCCCTTGTCAAAGTCTTCGGAGGATTCCATGCGTTCGCAGAATCCAATGGTTTCTCGATAGGGCTGAGAAAGGATCGAAGTCGTGTTCGTCCATCTTCTTCATCCACGAGCGTGGAATTCATGACAAACAATGTCAATGACTTCGTCATGGTTCAACGTTGGTTGGTCCAAAAGGTGGTAGACGAGGAAGTTCATTGGCGTTCATCCGACTAAGGTTGTTGACATAAGCCGAGTAGACATATCAGCAGGCTTACGCATCTTGCGGCGCATGAAGCGTTTCTGCTTTTCAGAGCCTTGTAGGGACAGACCTGCCTCGATACAGGCATTTATGCCAACGTAATGTCAGCATCGTCCAAAGCAGGCTGAGCTGCTCCGTTCCAGGCAGCCTGGAAACGTACTTGGAAAGCGGCTTCGTCTTCCGCCACGTACATCGCGTGGAGCAATCCCGTTGACTGCAATCTGGCGGCAAGGCATTTCCAACGTATTTCACGATGGCCTGCACAGCTAGATTCGTAATGCTCTTGGCAGAGCTAGAAGTCATCTCCTTGGGAGGTTATGTTTTCGCAGGCGTAGCAATGGCGAGCCCGACGAAGACCTTCTCCATACGTCCAGCCCACTTGATGTCTGACGTGGAGTCTCAGAATCCTTGATGATTTGGACCTTGAAGGTGTATATTGGCGCTGTTAGCATCTGCTGGAATAGTGCGAAGTTTGTAGGTGGTAGAGCGAGAATCGTCGATTTCGCATTCATCATCGAGGGATGAGAGGAAGGATTGGTTTGTCACCAGCTTAGACTCGAAGCTGGTGTATGCGTCTTTGGCAATCTTCATGGTGAGGAATAGGTTGAGGGTAGCTGAAAGCTATTGTGTTTGTTAACAAAATGCACACGCAAAAGCTAGTGTAAAGATCTTTCGATGTTTTTGAGTTTGAGAGAATGAAAGTTATAAGAGGATTAGAAGCTATGAAAACTAATCAAGAGAGAGAATCACAATCAAAGGATCGTAGATCTGAACTCCCCGCGGGAGACTGTAAAGTGTATAGAGTAGGTTGGGTAGTAATCCTACTCACTCCACGATCCAAAAACGGAACGCGTGGAAGATTCGTCTAGCATTTATCTAGTAGCGTGGAGTACTCCACGCTGGCTAAATATTAGAGCGATGTTTCATCATCAACCTAGTATGACTAGCGGTCATGAGAACCTGTCTCAATGACTATTCACGAGAGACTCAGTCATGAGTCGAACTCAGACCCTATCTAGGATCGAGTCGCGAATAAGGCTAAGAGCCGTGTATTGCAGTTGGGTCATCAGTGACCTCGGCTATCTCGTCTTCCAGTAGCTCTAGGCTTTCCTCGTCGCCGTTAGGAGACGAGTGTTGTTCTGTTCACGTCGTCCGCGCCGCGTCAAGCCTGTTCCGGGTCTCCTCTGAGTACACCGGTGCTACCAACACTGTCTTGTTTCAGGTTGCGTAGCTCATTGCTTATGTCGTCACCCATCGTTTGTCCAACGTGGATGACGATCTTCTCCCATGTGCGTATCATCTGGTCTGCCATTCCAGATCCAGTTGTACCGAAGTTAAACACATGTTGGTCGAGGGCTTTGCATGAACCTTTCTGCTGGTTCGACGATGGGCTGGTTCTTCCATGCCCTCGTGCTTTGCCGCCTCCTCGGCCACCTCGTCCTTTACCTCTACCGCTCATTGTCTATGCTACGGTAGGTGGACTATTTCAATTCGTTGTTTTTTGATTGACTAGCTCTTTTAATTTAAGTTCTCGTCCGACTACTTATTCGTCTTTTGGCTATGGGGCGATAACTTCAAATTATACTCCTGGCTAGGGAGTGTTAAATCTATTTACTAAAGATCTTGCAGGGAGGGAACGATTGCTTCACACACTGTGCGGTCGTTTCCACTCCGAACCCGTTTCTTTGTATTGTTGATTCCTTGTTTGGGTGCCCGTCCTTTGGCCCCTGCGCTGGCACTATGGCTTTCGCGCTTGTTGTTGGCTCTGACAGTTCCGGCTGGATGCTGTCGGCTCTCCTATCGACAATCCTTGTGGATTCTGCCGATGAAACTCTTGCTGCTGCGTCGTCGACCGATACTCGCGTCGTTGGCTGCAGTCTTGATCCGTCCTCGGATGCCTTCAGTCCTGAAGGGCTTCTCTTGTTGCTGTCGTTCCTTGACAGTCTCCTCGCTGTTGCTGTCGATGCTTCGACAGGCTTGGTCTCTATCGTCTCGTCTTCCTTGCAACGGTAGCGTCGTCCTCGACGGTCTTCTACTCGTCGCGTCGTCGCGACCCGTCCTCGGATCGTTGTCGCGATCGGCGTTCGGCCTATACTCGCTCCTCTTGCTTCCTGCTATCGATTGACTGCTTCGATAGTCTCCTCTTCTCTTCTTCGCTTCGATATCGATAGTAGACCGCTTTTTCAGTAGTATGTTAGTTGCTCTAAGCTCTCTTCTAGTTGTTACTGTTGCTATTGAGATACTACTGAAAAAGTGGGTGGGCTCTGTATTTCATGGTATTTCTACTGGCATGAAATTCTAGTACAGAGGTACAGGTTCAATCCCTAATCGCGAATCCCCAACAGGGATGAGGTTACCGGCGGGTTGGCGCCACAAACTTTCGAAACACTAGCCAAGACTCAAGAAATTTTGGTTCCCACAAGCGAGGATCAGAAAAAGAGTAGAGATAAAGTAGGTCGGACCCTTTTTCACGGAAGGTAATGGAGAGTCTAGGTTTAAAGGGTAGATGCCTAGGATATAGGGGACGAAAAGCCATGCATGACAGGGGGGTCTGACCTCCCCCCTCCTTTTTTTTCCCCTTCTTTTTTGGAACTTGTAATTCGCCGCACCTCTTCTATTTGTCTTTCTGCCGAGGTATCGCAGCTCCCGCTGACTTATTTTCTAGCTCCAGGAGCTCCCTTTCAGGTTGGATCTCTAAGGGAGCAACTGTGGGTCTGGCGTATCTTTGGCTTCGTCACTTTTGATTTGTGATCTTGCTTGAATCTTGACAGACGGCTGATGGCTGATTGAGGACAAAAAGCTCGACATCGACCATGATGAACCCAAGCAATAGAATCCTCTTCGTCCTACTGATACTGGAATGTTTGGTAGCTGCTTGCTGCTTCACCCCTTTGCTACCGGCAGCGTTCACTCTTCCTCCAAGCAGAATACAACGACGACCGTGTGGTCGGCCAACAATCACTCGACACCGAGCGTCATACCCTGTCAGTGACAATGATGGCGGCAATAATAATAAGGTATCGGTACTGGTGGAACGACGAGTGGAGAACTGCTCCTTTACGCCATCTGCAGCAGTGGATACCTGGTTGGAGCAACATTGGAAAAAGGGAGGCGGATTGCCCATTCTCATTTGGATTGGCAACAACAAAAACAACAGTAGTAGTGACCATGATGATGATGATCAAAGTCGAAAACGAACCATCCTTCCAGTGGGAATGGAAGAGACATATGAATGGAGTAGTCAAGACGAGAACTCAACCGAGAGCGCCCAGATATCGTATACTGTTTCCAACTCGGGTCCCTTCTTTGCGGACCTGGTTCCCAATTCACATCGAGGGACCGTCCAGTTCTTCACACAAGAAGAAGAAGTAGAGCAATCCACCACACTTTTGATGAAGTGGCAAGTGGAATTTGAGACGACACGATTTCGAGATATCTATCAGGCAGTGACCGACTTTACCATTCACGTGGCGGCTCGCACGGTAGCCGAAGCCTTGGCGCCTGGTCGGGTCCTGCGTGTGGAATCCACTTTGCAGGTACCTGCCTCGTCTATTGACGACCACAAGCACAGTGCCGCTCGACATGCGCTTCGAGAATGGCTCGAATTCTTTTGGGCCCGTGGCGGTGGACTTCCGTTGCCTCCTCCCATTCCATTTGGGCCCGTCTTGGAAGAAGGGGGAGGCACGGCGACAGCCAGTATTTTGCGGGTACCTCCTCTCTTGGTCGATACCGTGCTTTCGATACGCGACAACAACAATGGTGGCGCTCTGGAAGCCATCTATCAGATTAAAAATCCTGGATGGACAACCATTCCCTTTTTGATTCATACCCATTTGGGACGGGTTCGGTTCGTGGCTCTCTCCAATGATTATGCTGACAACAATGACGGCGACGACGACGGCAAGTCATCAGCATCAGCATCACTGGTGACTATCATTTGGGAAATCCAAGTCCGACCCTTTCCTCTAGTGGCACCCCCGGTAGAAAAACTTTTGGAGATGACTGCGACCACCATTGTTCGAAACCTTGCCGTTCACATGGTGGAACCAGATGCGCAAGTGACTTTGCAACCACCTCGAGGGAAATCCATTGATCTTGGTGGTGGTACTGTCAAGGTGGACCGATTGGGATCCATTCCCAAGGCCAGCTGGTTGGGAGGAGTATTGGATGCACATGTCAAAGATCAAAGCTCTGTAGTAGATCAAACGCTGGCGCTCTTCCAGCCTTGGACATGGGGTTGCGCCAAGAATGCGGGCAGTGAGCAAGACGCGGTTCAAGTACAATGGACGTCGGGGGAGATGGAAGAGTGAGACATTGAGGGACTCCCGCCAGGAGATTGAAAGTTTTCGTTATTTGTGATGCCAACTCTGAGGGTTGCCTGTTGGAAGAAGGATGAAGGATGAGATGCCCTTCCTATACATAGGTGCACATACAAGAACCCTTGGCTCTGATAGAGAAACACAAACAAGATAACTGCGGACGAAAGCCCAAGCCACCGTTTTCTAGGTGCCTGGCGGTGTGCCGTTAGTCCTCAAGACAAGTAAGTGTGGTTCAATGATTGGCCTGTAGGATAACCCTTACATCCTCCGCCTTCGATAGGCAATAAAATTGAAGTACACGTGCGTTACAGGAGACATTCATTTCAGAGTCTTACTTGCATGCGAACTTGCTTTGAGAGATTTTTAAGTCTATATTTGACATTTTCATTTGTCCAAAGCTGCTAGCTAGCACAAAGAAGCTTTCTGTAGAGGGGGTCAAGCGTCCCTGTTCTATTATTTTGCAACGGTATCCAAAATTCCGTTGATTGTGGCCATGTATTCATCCTGATGCGACGAATGGATGCTATGTGTGGATTCTGGTGGAAATTGATGAATGGTCACTCTGTCCTGTCCAAGAATGCTTGTCATTTCTTGCAAGCTCTCTGGTCGGCATATTGTATTGTCTGGTCCTCCCACCAGGACATGAATAGGAAAGGAAGACGGATTGGATGCAAGACTTTGACACTGCTCCACTCCCGAATCATTATCCACCACCTTGTCATAGCAAAGCCGCCGAAAATCAGGGTTGACCGAGGACCACCACCCAGAATTGTTCTTATTGTTGGGGAAGATTCGCCCATCTTGAATCCATCGATCAATGCGATCTTGCGGGTACCCTGCTTGGACGAGTGCCTCCATCGCATCTTTTCTGGTAGGAAACGATCTGGAAAATGGCGTGCTGGGTTTCGGAACCACAAAAGGTGCTTCGGTGATTCTTCGTCGCCCAATATCCATATCTTCCATAATGAGACAGGCCACCCTTTCTGGATAAGTGGCAGCAAATGCCAATGCCACTCGCGCCCCCATGGAATGACCCAACAAGACCAACTTGTTGTTGTTGGTTTTGCACTCTTGTACTTCTTCTAAATGATCCTGAACATCTTGAACCAGAGCTTCTATGGAAAATTCCTCATCTATCAGATCTGGCAGGGGATGACGTCCACAGCCACGACAATCCATGGCAGTGGCCGAAAAGTCCTCTCTTTGCTGCAGTTTGGGTAGCACAGTATCCCAGGTTTCCTTGGACGAATCGAGGCCATGAATCAGCACAACTGGGAGCGACTGCGTTGCGGATGTCGTCGACAATGACAAGGACATGGTAGATCTTAGCAAAAGGTTCAGAAGAGATAAAGGAAAGATGGACCTAGCTCTTCTGCGATGCGCCATGGTGGATAGACGGAAGGACTGGGAACTTCTTCGAGCACCTTCCCAGACTAAGAAGCCGTGACTGCAGGATGCTTGTGCTTGTGCTTGTGCTTGCTACTGAGTAGATACTAATAAGCTTTGCTTCTTGATTGTATCATATGATCAACATGGATGAGGCAGTTGTTCGGGCTTCGTCTTCAACATCAATCCGAAACAAGAAGTTGGGTTGGATTTTCAGTCTAAATACCGTAGCGAAAGGCTTCCCGTTTAGAGCATCAGCAAAATATTCTGGATTTTGATTGGATAAGAAAGGATGAGCCTTCTTGATTGATAATGATGTCATAGCATGTCATTGAGTGAGCTGGCAAATCACTTAAAGAAATTCATTAGATTTGTCTTAGCGGTACCCAAATTCTCATTGAAGCAAGGTCAGGGCAGTTGGAAAAGAACTCAGAAGAAGAACTTTGTGTGCTTACCTCCGACCATTCATTCACCACTTCTCACTTTTGGAGTTCGAGGCACAGCTGCTTGGAGGCACTATAACAACGATCCAAATCACAAAAAGCACCCGGGCCTCCACATGATCCTTTTATGTTGAGAGCAACCAGCTGCCATTGTTTTTCACACCAGCTCGTCGTCGCATCCCAAAGAACAAAAACAACATCAACGTCTAAGATGACCGTCGCAGAAGTTTCATCGGTACCGCTCTCGTCCTCGGACGGCAATAAGTTGGAAGTGTCGACGGCAGAATTTCTGGCAGAGGTAGTGGAATCCACAGTGGGTGCTGCTGTGGCTACTGTTAATGTGGAATACCCACTTGTCTCCACCATTGATTCGGCAGCTGCCGATCTGTTTGGAGGAGAATTGGGAGACTATGAATTGAATGGTAAGTGTCTTTATGAAGAGTTATTTTATTTTGTGGGTTTATTAAAAGAGCTGCGCGGTGGAATGGATGCCTTCTCGACTGCTTCTCAAAGGCTGGTCTCGATGTCTCGATAATTCATTTGATACCCTTTCAAAATATTGTCCTCACAATTGCTTTGCGCTTACGTTTTGTGGTCCCCCAGAGATTCCTTCTCTGTTCAATTTGGATTCCCAACAAATGAGGGTCGATTTGGAGAATCTTGGATTGGCAGCAGCAGCCGCTGCTTCGGCACCTTGCGATGCCGAGATACCCTTTATTGGTCACGACGACAACAGCAACAATAATAATACTGACTCGGCTCCATTCAAGCCACAGGAAATTGCTGCTGTTGCGACCACTTCCAATACGGCCGTTGTTACATCGGATACCATGGCCAAGAAACGATCCGCCGCAGAGATTTCCGAAGATGAAGATTCTACCTCCTCCTCCTCCTCTTCATCATCTTCCACTTCATCATCTTCCAAGACTGCCAAGAAACAGACCACTCGAAGGCAAACTCGGAGTGTTGCCACTACTGGTAACACACCGATCATTCCCATGCCGGCGCCATCGGCTCCGACAACAACCACTGCAGGAGGAAAATTATTGGCTCCGAAACCGGAAACAGCTCCTCGAAGGGTGAGTGGCAGTACCGCGCCTACTAGTACCACTACTAGAGCTGGTTCCAATGGATCCATCTCTGTGCATGGTGGTCGCAGAATTGATACCTCCACGGCACATATCAAGGCACTGACGGGATCCAAGGGCGCGGCCATGTGCTTTGAGTCAGTTTCGGGAACCGATCTGGATACCACTGTGGCCATTCCCAATTTGGCAGCTGCCGATTCATTGACGCCCGAAGAAAAGGCTCGGTTCAGTCGCGACCGCAATCGATTGCATGCCAAGAATACACGCATCCGAAAAAAGGCATATGTGGATGAACTCAAGAGAACCCTGGATGTTTTGGTCAAGGAACGAGATTTGGCCGTGGCAGCCAAGAATCGCAAGGCACAGATTGAATCGGAAGAGCGAGATGTTCGATTCAGTGTAGTGCAGGAGTTTTTGCGTCTACGAGGACAAAATGAGCAGGTGCCAGCTCGCTGGAGTGCCATTCTGGAGGATGGAGCCACCCTGTGTGCGCCCAACATGGAATGGAAAAATATTTCAACAGCATCTGCCACTTCTACTACCAGTGGCAGCAGCAAGGGACGAGGAAATGGTGTTCCGACAAAAAAGATGATGACAGGTGTCACCGCACTCATGAAAGAATGCAATGAATTCAACAAGCAGTTGAAGAAGGGGTCCAAGCGAACTGCAGTGGGATCTCTCACCTATCAATGCGACAGATCCAGCCTCCTCATGGAGGGGGCCAATGTCATTCTGGATTGGACTGCCAGTTCAGTAGATTCAAACAAGTCGGTAAGTTCCTAGCAGATTGGCAGCATTCATGGTTTACCATGCCCAGATACCATTCCTAATGTTTTTTTTTGTTTGCAGCTGAGCATGCGAGGAACTTGCCGAGCAAGCTTCAACCCCCAATCCAACAAGCTCCATGCGGTTGAATTGTTCTTTGACAGCACACCTCTCTTTGCAAAGAACACTTAAGCTGATGGCAGTTTCTGCAGGCATTGTCAACGTGGTGGCTGGGTTGATGCTCTCCTCCCAAGAAAAACAGGATCAGGCAAACCCATCCTTTTGATGATTTCCCCCACAGATCCATTCGGAGTTCTACAATTCACCATTCCACACCTTCACGAGATTTTTATGGTTTCACAGGATTTGAAAACAATTGAGAAGAAAAAACAAGAAAAAAATCCAGTAGAGAGCAGCCTTGCTCCCGAAAGTAGGATTCACAAAAACAATTTTGTTTACACAAACTGAACATTGTAATGTAACTAGCACCATAGTGTTCCAAGACAGCAAGCACCTTTGGAATCCCACCTGAGTCCACCCAAAATTTGTCAGCCGGTGGCGCCATTCAATTCAGCGGCTCCCAAATAGCTACCGTACCCAAATTGATAATGAGCGATACGCTCCTATTACCAGCCTTCTTCAGCTGACCACATGTCTGTCTATCAAAATGCTTTTCTGTACTGCTGTCCCCTTCCCGTGATTTCCCTGATGGCTCTGTCCCCTAGTGTGATGTCTTTCTTCTGTGAAATGGGGAGGGAACCCTGTGTGTTGAGCATAATTGTCATGTCATGAATTTACTACCGGTACAAAATAACATGTATCATTTCTTCACGCTAGCAGGTCCACCTTGACAAACAAATAAACATACATTACTCGAGTCGAGTCCGATGGTCAACTGTTGCATGGGTATTGTCATAACGAAACTGCTCCAGCCCTGATGTTTCCCGGTGACCATACAGGAGGCCTTCAATCCAACCATCAGGAGTCAGGAGCAAAACCAATGTCGCAAAACATGGGGTGTGCAAGCGGAGATTGAGTGCATCCGTACAGGTTCCTTGACTCTTGAATCACTCGTGATTGATTCAGGTTTATTCGCGCCAAAATAAAGTGACTACTGGTGTGACCAAAATTGGGCCCAAGGGAATATCTTTTCTAGATCTTCTAGTTCTTTGTAAGGTCTTTTTACGCCTACTGTACATCGCCAAGACTCGCCAATGCCGCCATCAAGATGGCTTCCGCATCACCTGAACTAAATTGGCGATAGTGACGGAAAAGACTTCGGTTGGTCGATGACCGTTGTACCGATGTACTGTACTATAGTACATTTATTTTACGCTTTTGTTTGTTCTTCTAGGTCATCAGGATCCTATGCTTTAATTACTTATTTATGTCAGTGGTCATGGAACCGAACTTCAGCTAAACCAAGAGCTTCCAAAGAGAACCGGTAAGGCAATGATCAATTCGCGTTCAATCGAGCACGGAAATGTACCGGTATTCAGAGTATTGCACTGACACTGTCACACAGCAAAACAAAAGTGAGAGTCCATGGTTCAGACTCAAGACAAAGAAGCATCCGAAATCATTTGCCTCCTTCCAAGCTCCCAAGCAACAATACCGGTACATACAATAGACAGCTCCAAGTCTCTGTGGAAATCTATCGTCTGCAATAATTGCCTTCTTTTTGCCACAGTGCCACTTTCTCGATTGCCAAGTTTGTTGTCCAGAACTACATCTCTCTATCCAGAACTTACATCTACGTATCTACAGTGACTCCTCCTTTTCAAGCGGTCCACAAGAATCCTTTTCTCAGTTATTAGTTGTGTTGTGTTTGTTGCTATTAATTAAAAGATCATGACCATGAAGCCTCCTACTCCTCGAGAATCCCGTCGTGTGAGCACGTTCAGCGACTCCAACCTGACCACCTTGGAGTCGTTGGTCTTGGAGGTGGCGCTGGAAGATGCCAAGCAACACCAGCAGGCGTCCACGGCAAGGAGCAGCTCAGACCCAATCAAAGAGTGCGAGATGGATACGGAAGATTACGAGAGGATCCAACGACTCTTGGGGAATCATTGCTGTGCCGATTGCGAGAGTACCGATACCGAGTGGGCGTCCGTCTCCTTTGGGCTCTTGTTGTGCGCCGACTGTAGTGGAATTCATCGGTGAGTTATCTTTTGTTCCGTTATCTCGGATGGGGCGCTGGTTCCGCAAGATGGGCTGCGGGTGGTACAGTAGGAGGAGAACGAGAGAAGACTGGGGTATCTGGTGGGTATCTGATGTGATCCACAAGAAGGGTATATTGTCTCCTTCTTGAGGTTACGGCAAGCATGGACGGGTATAACGCCAGGATAACACGGAACAGCAGGCGAATCGAAAGAAGACTGGTCAAGGCTTGATACGACAATACACTGGTGACAGCTCTGGTGACTAAGGAAACATCAGATACCCCAGGATACCTCTTCGCATTCAGCCCGATGTTCTCGGCCTCCTCTGAGTTGCTCTCTGTGTCTCTCCCTTTGTTTTCTTCCGTCTTCTAACCATTTCCTTCCCTTCCTTCGTTTTGGGTTGTTCGGTATATTGCAGTGCTCTGGGCACTCACATCTCTCGTGTCCGGTCCGTCAAGATGGATTTCTGGTCCGAAGAACATCTCGAATTGATGCGACACGGAGGAAACTATGCCTTTCAAAAATTTGTCGAGAAACAGACCAAGAACGACGCGAGCTTTGACTTTTACGAGACACCCATTGACCAAAAGTACACCAGTGATGCCGCCGTGGCCTACAAAAGTGTCCTCAAGAAACGAGCTCAAGCCGCCGCCAAAGGAACCAAACCAGGACTCGATGAAACTGAATCCTCCACCGAGACGGCCGCATCGTCGACAGTGGCGGAAAACAACAAGGAGTCCAAACAATACAAATTCAAAAAGCAGCAGCAGCAACTATCACCGGCGGGAATGGACGATAGTGCCAATTCGTTCTTTGCGGATGATACTTCCACTGATGCAGCAACCAACAACAGCAAAAAGAGGAACACCCGACAACACAGGAGCATGGATGACAACAGTGACCACAAGGCATCCATTCAAGAAGAGGAAGGAGAAGATGACGACCAAAATGATAGTGACAGTGAAGCGGCAAGAAAACAGAAAGAGGAGGAGGACAAGAGGAACATGAGTCTGGATTCGTGGTTCAACAAAAAGCCAACTGCCAAACGTCGCATGAAAAAATTGCCCGTGCCCTCCTCCGACGCATCTTGCTCGGGCAAGTCCACTGCCACAACCAACACGATCCAGTCGGCCATTGCTTCCATCACGTCTCGACGATCGGTACGTCGTAGTAACTCATCCGCATCGGCACCTACCATTACGTACATGGGACGATCCTTTAGTGCGGCGGATAAGGATGGCACGGTCACACTCAAGCATCACCGGGAAGCCGACCGATTGAAGGGTCAATCGGACGTTCGGCTATTGGCGGATATGGCGGACGCGCAAGAGAAAATTGCTCGAGAGAACCTCGGAACATCCTGGAGGCAAGATGCGTGGAGACAGTCGGCGCCAGCGCAGATGCAGTGGTCCGCCGACCGAAGGATCGCACCCTTTTCGTTCCACGACGATGATATCGCCCGTCGAGTGAAAACACCTGCGCGGCACGAGTCTCTGCGAAAGAAACTAGCGTATACGGATGCCGATCTGCTCCAGATTGCATTGGACGACAAAGAGTTTGCTCGTCTCAAGGCGGGGCTCAAGACCAAGGGTGCGGTGACGAATGGGATTCTGGAACAGAAGCTCTACGCCTTTGTCGCCAAGAGCAAGCTACGCAAAAACACTGTGGATGCCGACGAAGAAAGTCAAGTGAGCGACAGCAATCAGCCAAGGTCGCATGGACGCCAGCGAATGCAAGCGTCCAAATCGGAGAACTTGTCGATGATGCGTCGGACCAGCACCTTTCATTAGAATGCCCCTGCCCATATCGGTTGCAGCTATCAGGGCGATTAATCAAGTTTTGCAATAGTTCAAGGCAAAGCTGTGCCATCCGAAGTGACAAATTGACAGCGAAGCGACAAATGGACAGCGAAGTCGTGAATCATTTATATTGAAGGACATCTTTGACAGAACAGAGGTGTCACACACACGCCGAGTCAAAAACGAACAAGGTAAAGTGAAGTCGGGGATACGATTCATACTAGTAGGCTAATCAAGATTAGTAGAAGTACGTAGTTAGCAGAAACCAGTTACAGGTCGGGTCTCGTGGTACGAGAATCATAGCATCGTTCGCGAGTCAGTCACTGTGGCGAACCCCTTGGCGATTCCATGAGAGATTCCATCATTGTCGATTTTGCAAGCTAGCTAGATGACAGCAACTGATGATGTCATGTATGGTTTTTATGAATTCTGCCATCACGCACTGAATATTGTCGAGGTGGCAGTGGTCTGCATTTCATTCAGAGGACAAGAACTATCTCTGGCATATGAACTCCCAACAAGAATTTGTCGTCAATTCTATTTGCGGGGATTTCCCTTTTCATCCCACCGCTGCAACAGTTGCTGTCGCACGTAGTCTTTGATTTCGGGGTCTGTTTGCAGAGCCCGCAGATCTTCCCACGTGAGCGCAGGTCCGGAGCGGCTCGTGGCTGTGCTGCCACCCCCAAAATAAGAAGAGGACCGTGAAAGGGAGTTGGAACTGAGAGAAGAGCTGGCATTGGAATAGGAGTAATGTTCGTCGTTCTCTTCGTCGTCGTGGCCTCGATGATACCACCAATGTTCTAGCTTGCGTTGCACATCCCAATCATCAATTCGAAGAGTGTCGTCATTATTGGCGGCGCTGGGGTTGTTTGCTTGGAAGCTGCGCCCCATGTAAAAAATGGTGGGAGCCGAAGCCGACAAACTCCTAGTGGGACGATTTCGAGTAGCCGAGGCCGTGGTGGAGAATCTTCGAAATCGGAGCATGGCAGCGGGTGAAATGGGAGGACGTGATGAAGGAGGGGGTGTATTCAGAATGGTTGTCGATACTGGATGGACCGGAACATCGTTGTTGTCGCCATTGTTCTCCGCAGAGCCTTGTGTGGTGGGTGTGGGGATTCCAATATCTGTGGTTGAGGCTCGCTTTGTAGGTTTTGCATGGAGTGGATGCTCCTCGGTGACCACCTTGACGGCAGCCTTGAGCTTTTGATGATACTTCTTGGCGACGGGTGATTCGTACCGTTCCTTGATAGTACATTCTTTCAGTTTGAGTCCACGTTTTCGAAGGTAATCCCGGCATTTCTTGTTCCCTCCATGTCGCATGGCCTTGATGTGGTTGTCAGCCCAAGAATCCATCTTTACGGACCTGACTCTGGAGAGATGAGTTCCCATGGCTCTGTCAACCCAGAAAAAAGTGGAGATTGAGTAAAATGGAAGAACAGAAGTTCACACCATGGATGGATGGTGCACTTGAACCAAATAAGCTTCGTACCTGTGAACTCCGCTACACTTCGTGCAGATCAGAATGCCATAGGTGATGGAAGCCCATTCGGTATCACTGGAGCCACAATCCGCGCACTTGTTGTTTCCAGGAAGCGTCTGAATGAAGGCGCGATCTTCTGCTGGCATCTCGTTGTACTTTTTCTTACTGCTGCCACTTCCTTTCAATCGAACCGTACTACAAGCGCTCCCAATACTGCCTCTGCGTTTCTCATCGTCTTGTCGGGCATTCTCCAACTGACACTCCAATACCAAGGACTCCAGAGTCGTCAAGGCATTGTCACTAAAGTTACTGCCGTCTGTCATGTTGATTGATGTTGACTTTCCAAGTTGCAATTCACATCAAACTTCGTGTTCTACATACAATGTCTCTCAACGCCTCTTGAATCTTCGAGTGGGTGTTTTCTTGAGCTAGCTGGATGAAACGGTCACTCGTCACTGGACAACACTGACACTGGACACCCTGGGGCCATAGAAAACTGAAACGACTAGCACTTTTTTCTTCCCTCCTACTAGCTAGCTACCGTAGCCAGTCCTTCTCCTCCTCTTTTGATGGGCTCCTTCGGTAGGTTGGGCCGATACCAGTAGCAGCCTTGGACACAAAGGGAGTGAGTAGTTTCACTGTTGATGATGGTCGATAAAAGATAAAACAGCATTACCTCGGCAGGTAAACTGCCTGAGTTCTCAACCCCTTTACCTCGGCAGGTAAACTGCCTGAGTTCTCAACCCCTTTACCTCGGCAGGTAGACTGCCTGAGTTCTCAACCCCTTTACCTCGGCAGGTAAACTGCCTGAGTTCTCAACCCCTTTAATGCTATTTTCTATTTCCTATTTACCTCGGCAGGTTAACTGCCTGAGTCCTCTACCCCTTTAATGGCAAATATTCTGTCTGTGGGATCCCCCTGGTTTTTGTCTGTGGGATCCCCTCATTTTGTGTCTGTGGGATCCCCTATTCCGGTGAAGCCAGGGTATAAGGATAGAGATAATGTAAGCTGGCAAAACTGGAAATTGAAGGTTCAATAAAAGTTAGGGGTAGGAATATATCAATGTATTTTAAGGTTAGTGCACTCAGGACAAAAACACAATAAGCCAGCAGGTGTTGTATGAGTTACGCGATCTAATGATAGCTGCAAATTATGGGTTAGCCCGTGGCAACGCCAATGCTAGCTTAATTAATATAAAACAGAAGGTTACAATGAGGGAATGATAGTAGGCGGCAACACACGACGAAGTCGGGTGTTGTCGCCAGGGCTAGCTTAAATAAAAAAGAAGGTTATAATGAGGGAATGATACCGGGCGGCAACACACGACAAACACACGACGAAGTCGGGTGTTGTCGCCAGGGCTACCTTGAAAGAAGGATGCAATCTCCAACACGATCCTCTTTCTTCTATTTGTCTTTCTGCCGAGGTATCGCAGCTCCCGCTGACTTACCTATTTTCTATTTTCTATTTTCTATTTCCTATTTCCTATTTCCTATTCCGGTGAAGCCAAAGTATAAGGATAGAGATAGTCATAAGCCAACAAAACTGAACATTGATGGTTCAATACAAGTTAGGGGTAGGAATAAATCATTAATATTTAAGGTTAGTGCAATCAGCACAACATCACAATAAGCCAGCAGGAGTTGTAAAGGTTAGAGTTACAATAAGGGAATGGCAGCTCGTAAATTATAGAGTAGCGGGCGGCAACACACGACGTAGTCGGGTGTTGTCGCCAGGGCTGGTGCACTGGCTTGAAAGATGGGTGCAATCTCGAACACGATCCTCCTTCTTCTATCTGTCTTTCTGCCGAGGTATCGCAGCTTCCGCTGACTTAAATGCTATTTCCTATTTCCTATTTCCTATTTTCTATTTCCTATTTCATATTTTCTATTTTCTATTTCCTATTTCCTATTTCCTATTCCGGTGAAGCCAAAGTAAAAGGATAGAGATAGTCATAAGCCAACAAAACTGAACATTGATGGTTCAATGCAAGTTAGGGGTAGGAATAAATCATTAATATTTAAGGTTAGTGCAATCAGCACAACAGCACAATAAGCCAGCAGGAGTTGTAAAGGTTAGAATTACAATAAGGGAATGGCAGCTGGTAAATTATGGAGTAGCGGGCGGCAACACACGACGTAGTCGGGTGTTGTCGCCAGGGCTAGCTTATTAAAGAAGGTTGCAATGAGGGAATGAATGATACCGGGCGGCAACATACGACGTAGTCGGGTGTTGTCGCCAGGGCTGGCTTGAAAGATGGGTACAATCTCGAACATGATTCTAATTCTTCTATCTGTCTTTCTGCGAGGTATCGCAGCTCCCGCTGACTTAAATGCTATTTCCTATTTCCTATTACGTCTCAATGAGACGACGCACCTTTTGGTTACCCCCTCAGTTGCACTCTGAAATCGATTTGCTGGCGTTTACTGTGGAAAATAGAGTAGCCGCACTTCAGTTGCAGAATCAACGGTCATGTGCTTCGAAAGATTTAGATCGATTCGTGGATAAAAAGAACCGTTGAAGTTACTAAGGTTAAGGATAAACTGTTTGCCTGCACATGTATGTAGGATAAATCTATCGTCCCTCATCAGTCGAGCGAAAGTCCATTATTGAAGGCGCAGCACTGACTTCTCTCCCTCATTGAATTCGTATGGAATACAGGAGGTAAATCCAAGCTTGGCCGACAACAATGCATGGTGAATGCTTTATCCAATCGGCCGATCGATCGAATCGATTCGAGGTAAGCCTATTATCAAGAGTGTTAAACCAAATCCATTGTTGAAGGTGCAGCACTGACTTCTCTCCCTCATTCAATTCCTATGGTAAACAGGAGAGAATTCCGAGCTCGGCCGTCAACAGGTGAGTTGTTTTAGTTATTCGAATCGATCGATCGCACCTCTATTACTAGTATCTGTTATCCAAGCCTCACTCAAGCCGGCTGTCTCCGGTGTAGATTCGAAAGCCATCCCTCATTAAATCATATGGACCATGGGATGGCAGTCAGTTCTCAGCCCATGACGGCCAAGTTGGTGTAGTTTGAAAAACAAGAGTAAGTCTCCGGTCGTCTGCAGTTCAGCACAGAAAGCAATACTCATATCTATTTGTTGTTTTCTCTGCTGTACTGCTGACGGCCAAGGAAATCCCATTGTCGAACGAACGATTGATCGCTCCGAATAACACGAGGAAGAAGAGGCTACCGCTACGGAGGAATGTGTACGGAGGAAACTGTTAACTCCAGCCTTACCAACAGCATGAACGACGTCTTCGAGTCATTGAATGGCAACAGTCAACTGGAGGAGGCTACACGACAACGCACAAAAGCACAGAGGAGAGTGGATCCTACTACTGGATTCATTCCTCCAGTGTTATTTCCTTGTGATTTGGTGGTGATTCCTGTGTCGGCACCCATTTTTCTGTATGCACCAGTCCTCGGGCGAACGACTTGCTTCTTTCGTAAGATAATAGATCACTGAGTCGTTGACTCATTGAAAGGGAACAGGAGCAAGGCTAGCTACTCGACAACACACAAGAGAGTGGATCCTCCTACCGGATTCATCCCTTCTTGTTATTTCCTACTGTTTTGGTGGTGATTCCTGTGTCGGTACCCATTTTCCTGTATGCGCAAATCAAGTACTGTTGCCACTAGCTATACGGCAGCTGGCTACAATGGCTGGATTGACAATATTCCGTTGTGTGTGTATTCGTCATAAGGATCCAATGCATGGTACCAGTAACGGAGTGTAACAGTAAAGCGAACCTGCGTGTGTTCGTACTGTTGCCACTGTCACCATCGATGAACTCTACGGTAACTGGCTACAAGGCTGGATTAAATTTCGGTTGTGCGATGTATTCGAAAGGATCCAATGCGAGGTACCGGTAACCGTAGCGAGCAAAGCAACTTTCGGTACTGTTGCCACTGTCGTCGATGTAGCTATACCGCAGGCTACAATGGCTGGATTCATAATGTTCGGTTGTGCATGTATTGTCATACGGATCCAATGCAAGGTACCGGTAACGGAGTGTAGGCAGTAAAGCGGAACCTGTGTGTTCGGTACTGTTGCCACTGTCACGGATGTTTGTAACTCTACGGTAACTGCTACAATGGTGGATTGAGAATATTCGGTGTGCATGTATTTGTCATAAGGATCCAATGCGAGGTAACGGACGTAGCGAGCAAAGCCGAACTTTCGTACTGTTGCCACTGTCGTCATGTAGCTATACCGCAGCGGCTACAAGGCTGGATTCATAATGTTCGGTTGTGCATGTATTTGATAAGGATCCAATGCAAGGTACCGGAACGGAGTGTAGCCAGCAAGCGGAACCTGAGTGTGTTCTGACTGTTGCACTGTCGCCGATGTAATTAGGTACGAGCGGCTACAATGCTGGATTAACAATATTCGGTTTTGTGCATGTATTCGTCATAAGGATCCAATGGGAGGTAACTGACTGCAGCGAGCAAAGTCGAACCTGAGTGTGTTCGGTACTGTTGCCACTGTCACTGATCGATGAACTCTACGGAGCTGGCTACGATGGCTGGATTGACAATGTTCGGTTGTGCATGTATTCGTCATAAGGATCCAAGTAGCGAGCAAACTGAGGAACAGGAGACGAACGCTGAAAAAAAGCCGAATTTCCTATTTCCTATTCCTATTCCGGTGAAGCCAAAGTATAAGGATAGAGTAGTCATAAGCCAACAAAACTGAACAAACATTGATGGTTCAATATAAGTTAGGGTAGGAATAAATCATTAATATTTAAGGTTAGTGCAATCAGCACAACAGCACAATAAGCCAGCAGGAGTTGTAAAGGTTAGAGTTACATAAGGGAATGCAGCTGGTAAATTATAGAGTAGCGGGCGGAACACACGACGAGTCGAGGTCTGTTGTCCCAGGGCTAGCTTAATAAAAAGAAGGTTGCAATGAGGGAATGAAATACCGGGCGGCAACACACGACGTAGGGTGTTGTCGCCAGGTTGGCTTGAAAGATGGGTGAATCTCGAACATGATCCTTCTTCTTCATCTGTCTTTCTGCCGAGGTATCGAGCTCCCGCTGACTTATTCCTTTGGGACACTCTTTTTCGCGTTCGAAGCAAGTTGGAAAAGAGACGAAAGTAGAGGTACGCACTGTTTCCCCTGATTTCGCATCTGATGATCAATCGAATCGAATGCTCAATCGAGTCATTCAACCTCAAAACGGCCCCAATCCCTGGGGGGGGGGGGGAAAAGCAATCCACCCGCAAAGGGTAAGAAGCAGAAAGCAATCAGCAGGTGCACTGCAATCGGCGTTTCCCAGCAATGGGCTGGTAGGCAGAACCAGAATCGTTCTTCCAGCGAGTTGGCTCAGTGTAACGCACAATGCCAATTTCATCGTTGATCGGCTTGGCATTGGGTGTGTGATCAAGAATGAAGAAGGACATCGAGCAGCCAATAGGCAAGGCCAAAGGCGATGCATCCGGAGGCGGCCTGGCCTCGGGAGACTGATGGTTGGGTCAAAGATCTTCTCTGGGTCATGCAGCAAGTCGGGAGCAAATAGGCCAAACCTAAACATCCACACGATCAACAGTGCGGGGCCAAAGAGACGCAAATGCCAATTCTCCCCACCATCCATGATGTAGGCGTAAAAGCTACGATTCCGCCAACCAAATGTTTGCTCGACCAAATGACTTCGGGGTCAAAGTGTTCGTCTCGTAGCAGTTGGTTGAGAGAGCTAGACCAGAGCTAGTACCGGTAGGTATAGATCCCGATGTAGCACTGATTTGTCTTCTGAAACTAACTAAAAGAGCAAGCTGAAGCTGCTGCACGAGGTTTGATGTATACTTCAGTACTAACATTAGCCTATCAAAACCTTTATTCACTATCGTAGCCGTCATCTTCTTCGGAAGACGATTCATCATCATCAGCGAATTCATCTTCACTGTCGGACTCTGAATCCGAGTCGGAAAGATCATTCACATCAAAGTCGAGCCAGTGGCGGTTCTTGCTGGAGCCATTACCAAAACTCTCTCCGTTGTCAGCATCAGCTTCTGATGCAAAGCTTCTCGTGTCATCGACAGTGTCTAGGGTGCCATGGTCGACATCAGTTTGCTTGGCCTGCTGAACGTCAAACTCAAAGTCGTGCTCTGTTTCCTCCTCCTCTTCGTCATCGCTGTCGCCGAGTCGGTATCCGGCAAGATCCATTTCTCCAAAGATATCCAGGCCAGCCCAACTACTCTTGGAGTGATGGCTTGAGCTGTCAAGGGTTCCCTTTCGTCTTGTTGATGGTCGAACGACACTCTCCTCATCTCCTGATGCTAGAGCGAGTTCAAGCTTGCCCCAACTGCTCTTTCGAGGGAGGTTTCCCTTTGGAACTTCCTCCTCGGCCGCCTCGTCTTGGTCACGTCCGCCAATCGCTTGGGTGAAGTGGTAGGCGTTAAGATCCAATCCAGCCCAACTTCCCACAGAGTTTCGTGGCTGTCTCTTGCTTTTGGGCGATGCCACAACTTCATCAACCACTTGCTGATACTGCTCCTTGGATTTGGAGACTCGGCCGCTAGACTTTGGCTTGCGCTCTTTGTTTCGTCGACCCTTGGTCTTCTTCTTGGGCTTCTTCAAAGTTCCAGGCGAGATCTTGCCTTGGTCCTGCATGGCAATGTGCCCAGAAACGTTGGTCAAACCCCACGCGAGATCCATTGTCATAGACAAAAGAGATGAAAATCTTGGTGGGTTGCTGAAAGTTGTGTGTAGCTTGCTTGCGATGATTTCGAATTGTGAGCTCGATGGCGGAAGCTCTGAGCTCTAAAAGCTATAAGCTCTACGATGTGCTTGCTCGGTGAGCGGCCAGTGACCAGCTACTTGTTGAAGTCAATAAAAGTCTGCTTGGCGATTTTATTAATGGATCTTTCGATCCTCCTTTCTTCTTTCTGAAGATTCCGGCCAAACTTTACGACTGGATGGTTAACTGAGGGCTGTTCATTGGACGTTCTGCTTGCTTCGCTTAGGAGATCATTGATCTTGGGGAGTGACGTGGACCCAATTTTGCCATGTGCGCAGAACAATAGAACCCACCTGCACTTATGGCCAAGTAACATGTTGGATCTTGTCGAAAAACACTTACTCTGTAAAGGTAAAGAGGAGCAGTCCCCCAAGTATTCTTGACTTTCTACCAGATGAAATAACATATAGGCTCATTCCCTTCAGTCACACAGTCACAGAATAGAAGAAGAGATTCTCAGTGAATTATTAATACCTGTACTAGCTAAGCTAGTAGCTACTAATAGTACCTGGTAGAAGCTGCTGTAGATTGCGGTTTGCGGTCACCCAAAACAAAAAACAAAAAACAATGCTGGGCGACTTTGTCACTCTTAAAGTGAGTCTCTTACTAGTCCGGAGTAGTAATGCTCTCTTAGTGCTCTTGCATACCATAACGTAGTACCGTACCGGAGCCCTTGCTCTCTTGGTGGTTTAGCTAGCTAGCTAGGTAGGGTCTACCGGTAGGATCCCGCCAAAGCTGGCAAACGGAAACCAAAGTCATCTGGGTAAAGCTGCTTTCTATTAATATCGATTTATCCATTGTGACCAGATAGAGAATTGATCCTTTAATTCCTATGGAGTAAAGCATTATTAAAGGTTTTGGAGAAAAGAATTCGTCAAGGAGAAAGGAAAGCAAGGAAATAACTGGGTATGCCCCATTTCTGACTACTATTATAGTACACGCGACAAACGTACTCGGAGTACACGTACACGCAGCACGTGACCAGAAACTCGACTCTGCTACTTAACGGTTCCTTTGTGAGCATCTGTACCGGTTATCGGTATCACCACTAGGTAGCCAAGAGCCTAATTCAGCACTCGAGATTTGAGATCTGTGACGAGGTCTGAGTTGGCCTGCTACTGGAGCGTTCCTCAATCGTGGGTGAGGTTAAATCCAAAACGCCCCAAAATTAGGGGCAGATTTAGGGGCAGATTCCCATTAGGGGCAGGTTTCAAAACCTGCCCCTAAAGCGATGTTTCATCATCAACCTAGTATGACTAGCGCGGTCATTGAGAACCCTGTCTCAAATGACTATTCACGAGAGACTCAGTCATGAGTCGAACTCAAACCCTATCTAGGATCGAGTCGCGAATAAGGCTAAGAGCCGTGTATTGCAGTACTGTTGCCACTGTCACGGATGTTTGTAACTCTACGGTAACTGGCTACAATGGCTGGATTGAGAATATTCGGTTGTGCATGTATTCGTCATAAGGATCCAATGCGAGGTACCGGTAACCGTAGCGAGCAAAGCCGAACTTTCGGTACTGTTGGCCAACTGTCGCTCGATGATAGCTATACCGCAGCCGGCTACAATGGCTGGATTCATAATGTTCGGTTGTGCATGTATTTGTCATAAGGATCCAATGCAAGGTACCGGCAACGGAGTGTAGCCAGCAAAGCGGAACCTGAGTGTGTTCGGTACTGTTGACACTGTCGCCGATGTAACTGTACGGTAGCCGGCTACAATGGCTGGATTAACAATATTCGGTTTTGTGCATGTATTCGTCATAAGGATCCAATGGGAGGTAACTGACTGCAGCGAGCAAAGTCGAACCTGAGTGTGTTCGGTACTGTTGCCACTGTCACTGATCGATGAACTCTACGGTAGCTGGCTACGATGGCTGGATTGACAATGTTCGGTTGTGCATGTATTCGTCATAAGGATCCAAGTAGCGAGCAAACTGAGGAAACAGGAGACGAACGCTGAAAAAAAGCCGAATTTCCTATTTCCTATTCCAGTGAATCCAAAGTATAAGGATAGAGATAGTCATAAGCCAACAAAACTGAACAAACATTGATGGTTCAATATAAGTTAGGGGTAGGAATAAATCATTAATATTTTTAAGGTTAGTGCAATCAGCACAACAGCACAATAAGCCAGCAGGAGTTGTAAAGGTTAGAGTTACATAAGGGAATGGCAGCTGGTAAATTATAGAGTAGCGGGCGGTAACACACGACGTAGTCGGGCGTTGTCGCCAGGGCTAGCTTAATAAAAAGAAGGTTGCAATGAGGGAATGAATGATACCGGGCGGCAACACACGACGTAGTCGGGTGTTGTCGCCAGGGTTGGCTTGAAAGATGGGTGCAATCTCGAACATGATCCTCCTTCTTCTATCTGTCTTTCTGCCGAGGTATCGCAGCTCCCGCTGACTTATTCCTTTGGGACACTCTTTTTCGCGTTCGAAGCAAGTTGGAAAAGAGACGAAAGTAGAGGTACGCACTGTTTCCCCTGATTTCGCATCTGATGATCAATCGAATCGAATGCTCAATCGAGTCATTCAACCTCAAAACGGCCCCAATCCCTGGGGGGGGGGGGGCAAAAGCAATCCACCCGCAAAGGGTAAGAAGCAGAAAGCAATCAGCAGGTGCACTGCAATCGGCGTTTCCCAGCAATGGGCTGGTAGGCAGAACCAGAATCGTTCTTCCAGCGAGTTGGCTCAGTGTAACGCACAATGCCAATTTCATCGTTGATCGGCTTGGCATTGGGTGTGTGATCAAGAATGAAGAAGGACATCGAGCAGCCAATAGGCAAGGCCAAAGGCGATGGCATCGCGGAGGCGGCCTGGCCTCGGTGAGACTGATGGTTGGGTCAAAGATCTTCTCTGGGTCATGCAGCAAGTCGGGAGCAAATAGGCCAAACCTAAACATCCACACGATCAACAGTGCGGGGCCAAAGAGACGCAAATGCCAATTCTCCCCACCATCCATGATGTAGGCGTAAAAGCTACGATTCCGCCAACCAAATGTTTGCTCGACCAAATGACTTCGGGGTCAAAGTGTTCGTCTCGTAGCAGTTGGTTGAGAGAGCTAGACCAGAGCTAGTACCGGTAGGTATAGATCCCGATGTAGCACTGATTTGTCTTCTGAAACTAACTAAAAGAGCAAGCTGAAGCTGCTGCACGAGGTTTGATGTATACTTCAGTACTAACATTAGCCTATCAAAACCTTTATTCACTATCGTAGCCGTCATCTTCTTCGGAAGACGATTCATCATCATCAGCGAATTCATCTTCACTGTCGGACTCTGAATCCGAGTCGGAAAGATCATTCACATCAAAGTCGAGCCAGTGGCGGTTCTTGCTGGAGCCATTACCAAAACTCTCTCCGTTGTCAGCATCAGCTTCTGATGCAAAGCTTCTCGTGTCATCGACAGTGTCTAGGGTGCCATGGTCGACATCAGTTTGCTTGGCCTGCTGAACGTCAAACTCAAAGTCGTGCTCTGTTTCCTCCTCCTCTTCGTCATCGCTGTCGCCGAGTCGGTATCCGGCAAGATCCATTTCTCCAAAGATATCCAGGCCAGCCCAACTACTCTTGGAGTGATGGCTTGAGCTGTCAAGGGTTCCCTTTCGTCTTGTTGATGGTCGAACGACACTCTCCTCATCTCCTGATGCTAGAGCGAGTTCAAGCTTGCCCCAACTGCTCTTTCGAGGGAGGTTTCCCTTTGGAACTTCCTCCTCGGCCGCCTCGTCTTGGTCACGTCCGCCAATCGCTTGGGTGAAGTGGTAGGCGTTAAGATCCAATCCAGCCCAACTTCCCACAGAGTTTCGTGGCTGTCTCTTGCTTTTGGGCGATGCCACAACTTCATCAACCACTTGCTGATACTGCTCCTTGGATTTGGAGACTCGGCCGCTAGACTTTGGCTTGCGCTCTTTGTTTCGTCGACCCTTGGTCTTCTTCTTGGGCTTCTTCAAAGTTCCAGGCGAGATCTTGCCTTGGTCCTGCATGGCAATGTGCCCAGAAACGTTGGTCAAACCCCACGCGAGATCCATTGTCATAGACAAAAGAGATGAAAATCTTGGTGGGTTGCTGAAAAGTTTGATTGTGTAGCTTGCTTGCGATGATTTCGAATTGTGAGCTCGATGGCGGAAGCTCTGAGCTCTAAAAGCTATAAGCTCTACGATGTGCTTGCTCGGTGAGCGGCCAGTGACCAGCTACTTGTTGAAGTCAATAAAAGTCTGCTTGGCGATTTTATTAATGGATCTTTCGATCCTCCTTTCTTCTTTCTGAAGATTCCGGCCAAACTTTACGACTGGATGGTTAACTGAGGGCTGTTCATTGGACGTTCTGCTTGCTTCGCTTAGGAGATCATTGATCTTGGGGAGTGACGTGGACCCAATTTTGCCATGTGCGCAGAACAATAGAACCCACCTGCACTTATGGCCAAGTAACATGTTGGATCTTGTCGAAAAACACTTACTCTGTAAAGGTAAAGAGGAGCAGTCCCCCAAGTATTCTTGACTTTCTACCAGATGAAATAACATATAGGCTCATTCCCTTCAGTCACACAGTCACAGAATAGAAGAAGAGATTCTCAGTGAATTATTAATACCTGTACTAGCTAGTAGCTAGTAGCTACTAATAGTACCTGGTAGAAGCTGCTGTAGATTGCGGTTTGCGGTCACCCAAAACAAAAAACAAAAAACAATGCTGGGCGACTTTGTCACTCTTAAAGTGAGTCTCTTACTAGTCCGGAGTAGTAATGCTCTCTTAGTGCTCTTGCATACCATAACGTAGTACCGTACCGGAGCCCTTGCTCTCTTGGTGGTTTAGCTAGCTAGCTAGGTAGGGTCTACCGGTAGGATCCCGCCAAAGCTGGCAAACGGAAACCAAAGTCATCTGGGTAAAGCTGCTTTCTATTAATATCGATTTATCCATTGTGACCAGATAGAGAATTGATCCTTTAATTCCTATGGAGTAAAGCATTATTAAAGGTTTTGGAGAAAAGAATTCGTCAAGGAGAAAGGAAAGCAAGGAAATAACTGGGTATGCCCCATTTCTGACTACTATTATAGTACACGCGACAAACGTACTCGGAGTACACGTACACGCAGCACGTGACCAGAAACTCGACTCTGCTACTTAACGGTTCCTTTGTGAGCATCTGTACCGGTTATCGGTATCACCACTAGGTAGCCAAGAGCCTAATTCAGCACTCGAGATTTGAGATCTGTGACGAGGTCTGAGTTGGCCTGCTACTGGAGCGTTCCTCAATCGTGGGTGAGGTTAAATCCAAAACGCCCCAAAATTAGGGGCAGATTTAGGGGCAGATTCCCATTAGGGGCAGGTTTCAAACCTGCCCCTAAAAATAGGGGCGTTTTGGAGAATCCGCCCCTAAATCCGCCCCTAAAATGCCCCTATTTAGGAGCCTTTTGCACGACTGAGGGACGCTCCTGGTACCGAGGTACCTGCTACCGGTACCAGATGCAAGGGCGAAAGGGGTGAAAGGCAGTGATCTGATTGGCTGAGAGGACCGAAGAACAATGTATATGTCAGCGATATATAAGGAACAAGATTCAAATATACTTAACGTACCATTTATAGATATTACAGAGTAAATGTGCTACCTAGTCGCTGATTTCTTCTTTCGCGAAAACCGAAAGAAGGATTCCTCCGTTGTTGTTGTCGACTCGACAATGACATTCTGCCGCTCACTCGACAGTCATTATCTCAGCCAAAAAAGCAAGTAGCAGCAGCAAAAGCAAGTAGCAGCAGCAAAAGATCATCATGGATAACACAACAACAACTGCGCTGCCACAACAGGCCACAGGAATGGGATGTCAAAGCCAGAATAGGAACTCGCAACAGAAGAGAGCTTTTGAACTCGCTGCCAACAACAACAGATCGAAGAGAGCCAGAGAAGAAGGACCCCAAACAACACTGGGAGGAGTGTAGCAGAAGTCTTTGATCCACCAAGAACTGTGTCATCTGTAAGGCCAGACTCTTGGTCTCAGAGTCCCCAAGAGATCACATCTGTCTTCTGTATTAAGAATACAATAACAAAAGGACAAGAACCTTTGAATGCGCTGACCATGGAGACAATCAAAGAAAGCAGAAGACTCACCAGAAAATTCAGTGCTCCTCTACCACTGAATGAGAGAGGAAGCTGGAGCATTCCACAAGAGAAAATGGAGAAGCATTCTTTGCTGCTAGAACCAACAGCCAAACCAAAGCAGAGCCGGCAACAGCAACAAAGGCAGCAATGGCCACTCCAGACTCTTTGTCAAAAGGTAACACTCTTGTAAATGATACTGCCTTTGTGGAAAAGCACAAGAAGAAAGGAGCACCACTGCAATGCTAGCAATGGCAGAAGCAGTGTCAGAATCCATTACCAGGACAAAGAATCAGAGCTATTCAGACAACACTTCCAAGGACTCACCATGACAGTTCCCTCCACAGAGGAGCAATTCGAGTCTCCTCACTACCACTCCATTGTTGGGCAGAAACTCCTTCTAGTGGACTGGAATCGATGTGGAATTACAGTTCCTTGTCCCGATGGAAGATGCTCTGGCAAACTCAATAATACAAGGACAAACTGGTCACACAACAAGACCTTGTTCCCATCTTTGGCATCACTGGTCCTCCTTCTTGGTGTATAGTCATGTCCATGGTTTGTGGAAGCTGCAACAGAAGATTCGATGCCAACTCTGCAGAAGTGCTGTCTCGATCCCAGACCATGCTTCATTGCTCTATCCAGTGGAGTCAAGTATGCTCTACCTAACAAGGCTTGTCACTTGGAGCGAACAGCAACAGAAGTATTCGATCTATCATGTTAACCTATGGAAAGGAGACCTATGCAGCCGCCTCATCTACAATGCAATCAAAGAGAGTATCTTAGAGCCATGATGTCATACTTCTTACTGGCAAGGAAGCGCCACTGATCCTGATCCCTTTCTCAAAAGGATGGCACTTACATCAGACAGTTTCCTCCTTGGTGACACCATCCGTGACATCTATGATGCTGCTTGTGCTTCAAACAGGAATCCATGGAGGATCAGTGACAACCAAAGGCACACAAGAGAGATCCAAAGTGTCAAATGCAATAAAGGAATCTTCTGCCAAGACCACACCTTCCAGGTGATCAAGAACTACAGCAGAGTCTTGGTGCTGCTGCTGTTTGGGATGCTGCTACTGACACTGGAGAGATTGCGTCTGCAGTTCTGGTTCCCACCACCAAGACCATCCACTTCTCCCATGCAGCCATGCAGCTAGCAAGGAGGAGCAACTTCAATCCAGCTGCATGTACAGCGACACTGGCCCCACAAGGATGACTATTGGGAGCTGCTCTTTCCAGGTATCGAGGGAAGACTTGGCCTGTTCCATATGAGAAAAGGATTCTGTCAACTTTGAGGAAGGGTCACATTGATTACTTTCAAGCAATGGGAGACCTCTTGGACTGCCTCTATGATACTCACCAGATGACTATGAGAAGGTCCTCCATGCTTTGAAACATGGCCTCTTGTCCCCAATGCAAGCTACTCCATGGCAGAGATCTCAGATATGCAAGCCTCCAAGGTCTTCAGAGCTAGGTACTCCAAGTATCTAAGGAAGAAGATGAGAGAACCAGAGACCATGAGACAGAAGTTGCAACAGTGTTCTGCAGATACAAGGTGACTGCCAGTGATGGTAGCCAGCCAGGACAGGGCCGACTCGATCCAGCCAAGAACTATACCTTGTTCACTTCTGATACCAAGCCAGCAGTAGAGAACTGTGTTGAAAAGCTGCTCACTTGGCTGATCCCCTGGCACTGGAAGACATGTATGACACAATCCAACCTTCTCCAAACTCCAAGCACAATCTCCAGAGTACCTATCAAGGAGAGGAGAGTCAAAGTTAGAGGCTTTCATGACAAGTTTGCCCACTTTGGCAATGGTGGAATGAGGAGGAGCCTTGCTGATGCACTCAACCTTGCTGGCACTGCTAGTACAACCTCAAGATTCGCCACAAGAGAGCCTTCCTGTCAAGAATCAGTGTGACGAAAGGAAGTCAATTCCAGCTGGATGGGAGAAGGTGGTTCCATATTGAACCATTCAGAGTTGGCTTACCTGAATGAAATGGCACAAGCTGTTGGTCTAGACAAGCCATTTCAAATGCAGAGCCCTTGCCACAGGACACTGGAGAGCGATTCTTCTCAGACTTCATTGTTGGATTCAAACCTCACAGGCAGAAGTACTCAACCAAATGATTGTTGCTTGTGTACATTGTGCACCAGTCCAGTTGAAGCTTCACAACCACAACCGGTTCCACAACCACAACCGCTTCCACAACCACAACCGGTTCACAACCACAACCGGTTCCACAACCACAACCTCCACCACCCAATCCACCACCACAAGCAGCTCCTCCTGTAGCACAAACAAGAAATCTTACATTGGTAACCTGATTCTCTATCAGCAACAACACCAGATTCAAATGATGCAACTTGCCTTAATGCAGCAGCAATTCCAACCAATACTGCCAGCTCCTTTCCAGCAACCTCACCGAATGGTTGCTGTCACAAATACTGCCATTGGTTGACACACAGGAGAGGAAGACCACCACATGATAGATCTTGCCAAGCTAGATGGAATGGATATTCTGCTGGGTAGCAACAAACAAAGATTGAGATACATAACTTTCATATCTAATTTAGCCAGTAACTTACATATCATTGCCAATGAAATCAACAACCATAGTCTCACTCTTCATCTGAGTCAATGCCAATGAAATCAACACCATAGTCTCACTCATCTCAGCCAATTCCTGGAAGGAAATATTCTTCTTGTAAATGTTCTTCTTGTAGTCATACCAGTGGCAACAATAATAATGCCAAGCATCCATCACATTCTGTCCTTCAAGGGAGGACACCTCATAGCTCTCACTGACCCTTTCCCTCACCAACCAGTAGATGCACTCAATGAAGATGTCCTTCCTTTCACAGGGATGTGGGGACGGCGACTCCAGCATTCAGAGAGGGTGGAGATGACAGCTCTGTACCATTTTGGACTTTTCTGAAGGCCTGAAGCTAACATGTAATCCATAATGCTGTCATGCAGGAGGAAGTGGCTTGCATGCTCCTTGCATATCAACTCCTCAAGAACGGTCACTTCCATGCTGGTTGTGGCCAAACAGAAGTTATCCTCCTCATCACTGTTGTACCACAAATGACATACTTGCAATTGAATCCTTGCCTTGTTACCCTCAGCTCATTGAATGGGTATCTGTTCACACTTTGCAGCCACTTGGAGAAGGCGGGAGAGTAGCTGTGATCCTCATGGTCGAGATGTTGTTGTTGTTCTTGTTGTTTCGATTTTCGTGGTGCGTCGGTTGTCGATCGATTTCTTGTTACGAGCGACACGAAGGGTTGAGAACGATCGAACGACTCTTCAGCCATAGTAACAACAGTAGCAGCAGACAAGATAATAGTGTTAGCAATCATTAGCTATCGCAAACAACAACCGCCATTGTCCCTTATTGTCGGAAAGCAAAAAGTAACAACAGCATTCTTACCTTCTATCGGTAGTCGGTCCGTAGTGATATCGGTGGAGTCGGTAGAGGAAGGAGGAAGTAGTACTAGTAGTAGTAGTTGTTGTTGTTGCCAAGTGTCTTGCCCCTACCCACGTAGTCGCTGACTTCAAGACAAACTAAGTGCGTCAACCAACTGTCGAGTTGTTGTTGTTGTTGTTTGGTGTAGGACGTTGCTGTTGCTGTTGCTGTGTGTTGCCTTTTTCAAATAAATGGGAAGGTCTGGTGCGAGCGAAGGATTGGGAAAAAGAGCGAAAAAGAGCCAGTCAGCCTATCCGTTACGTGGGATTTGAATTTGCCATCATGCATGTGTTTGTGACGCATTTGCTGACATATTCAACGTTCTTCGGACGTCTTACCTATGGGGATATCAACGGTCATTGCCTTTTCCCCTCTTTTTTATAAGTAAACATGGCTTCCGATGTCTCCCACCTAACCTCCTCGCTCTCTCGGATGTCTTCAACATGACCTGGCAGGCTCTCAAACGGGAATCAGGAATCCAAAGGTTAACCCTCTCCCTCTTCTTCTTCTTTTTCCCTCCCCCGCGCTCATGCCTAACCCCCCCATAAAGTCGTGAGTAGAACATCCAAGCAATCAGGCATGCGCTGCCAACCAGCAATTGCCCTGACGAGAGGCTCTGTTGGGAACTTAAGAGTGGTCGGATCGAAATCCTCCGAGTACCGTCCGTTGTCGTCCGGAGCGTTGAAACGGAAACAAGCGATCTAAGTTTGTCGCACCTGTAGGAGATGTACTGCGCTTTACGGTGCGATAGATTTAGAAATGGAGTATTTCTCATTCTTGTTTTACATTTTACTTAATGATTTACACACCACGAGAAAGCCCTTTAAATTCTGAGAAGAACGGCATTAACTCCTTATTTTGGACGAAACGGACGACAGAATGGCGTTCGGAGGATTTCGATCCGACCGCTCTTACTTGTACACTTACCAAGGTTGCCACTTCCGAAAGCGATCGCATTCATTCGATGGATAAATCACTAAATCACAGCTGGTTGGCGCAGTCCCCATGTCCCCATGCAGGCAAAAATCCTAAACGGTTGCCGAAACAGCAACTGAAATCCTGATCAACTTGAAGACAATAAGATGCTTCCAGCGAGCTTCGAGTATATTGAATTGAAGGCAATGACAACGCCTCAAGCCTTTGCATACCACGCAACACAGTCAAAAGTCGGCACAGGCATACGCCTTCGCTCGTTTCCTCAGGGAATCAATCTCTGGCTGCATCAGAGCTCTCTGGGAGTATTCCTTCTACTTTGGCCCGATGACAAACTTGACAGCTTTTGTACTTGATGCTGAGAACCAGTTGTGAAATCCCCTGCCAGTCGAGATTGGGTTCTTGTTGCAGCTAGCATCCTGGTACTAGACTAGTACTGAGTTGCAACAAGATTGATGGTACCAGTCCGACTGTTTTGACTCATTTCCGAGATCCTACCTAGCTATAGCTGACTGCAATGCAATGATGTTAATAAGCCCTGGCCACATCCCCACATCCCCACATGACAGTTCTTGGGCGCATGACAGGTAAAAAGTTGATGATGTACATGTTGTGGTTACCAGGTTCAACTTTTGGGAACAGCATTGCTGATTGCCTTAGCATAATCTACACAGTATCAAAGTCTTTCATTGCTTTCCAGAGAAACTGAAAAGAAGGAACGCAACCTACCGGTAGGACATGCAGATTTAGGACTATGGTGTGATTTCCACGGCCGCAGTACCGTTCAATGCAACTGGAATCGCCTGTTCCTTTTGCATTGGATCATCATTCCCGGACAACGTCAGTAGTTTCCTTGCCGTTTTCTCTTCCAGAACGGCGACCAAGCAATAGTTCCAAAAGGCACGGGGTGCCACGAGTAGCAGCTGGAGGACACTAATGAGTACAAAACTTCCATAGGTGACAAGTTCGGCTGTCAAATGGTCTGGATCACCGACCGTCGCCCCGGACAGGAGAGCATCAAAATCACGAGGTACAACTTGAGTACCGAAAAAGACAATGTGAGTCAGACACAACCAAGTTTGATACTTGATGGAGTTTTGGTAGAGTTTCAGACCCGCGCCTCCGGCGGCCCCAAACACTTCGTCAAAAGCATTTTTGGCTGGTTTCGCCCAGATGTTTTCAATGGGTCGCACCCATGCGGGTGAGGAATCAAACTCTCGCATCTTGGATTCGGATTCCACCAGCGGGGGAAGGATGGTGGCTGCACCAGTGCTCTTGTCGATCCCTAATTTTGGATGTACCATGTACTGCATGGGACATAAACACATCAGCATGCGCTCAGATTCAATCACGAAAATCAAGACTACCTGAAAGCATACCTTGATTTGTGTCAATTTCCAGCAGTTCCAAAAGCCCCAAATCATGGACGCAGCGACCGTCACTGCCGAAGGAATGATAGCTGTAGGGGTGGAAAAGAAGAAACCGACAGACTCTGCCGCATTGGGAGACGCTGAGTTGACAACTTCGTGGGACAGATCAATTGCATTGGCGAGAGCCAGACCAGGGATAATGTAGATCCAAGTCAACGGTGATAGTTCCACCAACTTGTACAAATTTTCTGCAAAGGATGCTTGTATCACTTGTTCCACTCGAAAGGTGTTGGGTAATCGTGGGAAGATTCTCATGATTTGATGCCTCAAGAGCAAGGTTCTTCCAGCGCGTTCTTCCTTGTCCATGAAGATTTCTTGCCACAAATTGTTGGCGCCGTAGATTGCTTCGATGTCATTGTTGTCGTCTTTCTTGGGCAACAAGGGCATGTATCGGACCAACTTTTCTGGCGTAATGTTGCATGCTTCCGTCTCTGGGTCCTGCTCGAGACCTTCTACTTGTTTGATTTCGTCCAACTTTTTGACACCCACAGCCGCCATGGCTCCCACTGCCATGAAGAATCCCACGCCCACCTGGAAGAATGCCGAATGCAAGAATTCAAAGTTTTCCACGAGTATTTCGGATTCACCAAAGAGAGTAATCGACAGCCCTTCCAATCCTTCCTTCACATTGGAGTTTCCCAATACCGTTCCAAAGATGAGCCCGATGAATCCGAGCCCGCCAATTTCTGCCAGGATGGATTCCACAACGGGTAGGAGTGTCTTGGGGACGGTTTCTCTCACCCATTCCACGGATTCTTCCCATATGTAGAGCAGACCGACAATGGTCAACATGATCAAGGAGGAGCCAATAGCAGGTGTTGCAGCCAGCAACCCTTCGGAATGTGAGACCACAATTGAGGTGGCATCAACAATTAGATCATTGGAAACGTCAGAGGATACTGAGAGCTGCAACATCCCAAGAGTGTTCGCTTGCTGTAAAGGTGGTGCTTGGTTGGTGGAAATGCGTGACATTGGCTGAAAGGAGAACGACAAAGGGATTGCCCAGAGCAGCAGGAGCATCAATGCTCGAGGCATGCTGCTCGTGTTCAGAGACTTCATTGTGGCTTGTATTATCTGCAATCTCCGAAATTGTGGACCCCTTGTAGGGACACACTTGTCTTCCATAAAGATTGAGGATGTTCGAAGAACCAAAGCTTCGGACTTCGGCGTTGTCCGCATTGTCCGCAAACGTCAGTGTCGCGTGTGGAAAAGTCGGTACTGGTACAGTATCCATGACTGAGACTTCAATCCGGTTGGCTCAAAAAACTAAAATATTATTATAAGTGGTAAAGATCGCCAAAGTGCATCCAACATCCGAGCAAATCGAGCATTCAACGCCACAACTCATCAGCCAGTCCAGGTCCCTTTCTCAACCCATCTTTCGTTCAGTCCGCCTTATTATAGCAAGACGAATTGAATTTCATCGAGAGGCTATTGCTAATCAGTTTCTTCCTTACTGTTGGTGCCTTGATCGACGTCTCGTTTTACGTAGTAATTTCGGTTTCTTTCAGTTCTTCCATTGAGATCTGAACATAACTTCTACTTGCAGAAAATCCAAACTAAGCCTCCGAAAAGCATGAATCGCGCTGAATGCGATCCTGTCGATGAAATCCAAGACGAAGAGTTCAAGTGGCGTGGAGATCCAGCAGAAACATTCAGCGATTGGACCATTGAAATTGTAGCCAAAAAGGTGGCACAAGGCTCGTCACCCTCGTCGATTCTCGCTGCCGATGATCCACCAGACAAAGATGACGATGACTCGCTGTTGTTTCCAGTAGAGACGTATCATGTACATAAATGCAACCTGGCGTATGGAAAACGAAAGTCGGAATATTTCGCCAACCTGTTTCGCAGTGGCAAGAAATTTCAAGAATCCAAGTCTTCCACGAGCCGCATCGCACTCGATCCGCTCGCGGCACAAGCATTCCCACGTCTCTTGAACTTTGTCTACACCGAACGACCATTGGAAGTCGACACCCACTCGGCCACGGCCTTGTATTTTCTCGGAGAGTATTTTGGAATACGAACTCTCTGTCAACATTCCAAACAATTCTTTGAACAAGACATTTCACTCGACAATCTGGACACGTACTACGAACACTCCATCGTCTTTCAAAATGAAACCATTCAGACCGTCTTGGCCAGGTTCATGGGAAACAACATTTTGGAAATTCCACCCACGGCTCCCATTGTTCTGGATGCCAATCCATCCTTGTGGGCCAATGTCGTGCGCAACTTTCATCACTTGACAGACGAAGGTAGCAAACTGCACCTCAGCAAACTCGTGGCCGCAAATGGAACCAGTCACCTGGACGAGTTGGACATGCGGACATTGATGGATCTGACGGATGAACGAAAACTGCCACAAGTGCACCCGAGTGTGGCATTGCAATTGTGTGAACTGGAAGATCGATTGTGCCAAAACCAAAAAATGCCGGCTACGAGTTCTTCCCAGTCGGATCTGTCGTCCATCCAACGACGTTGTTCCGTGGCCTTGTCGGAGACATGGGGAGAAATTGAAATTGACAATACAACCACAGCAGTCACGTCCTTGTTGCAAAATCGAAAGTCCGTCTTTTTGGTCGATTTACTGATTCGATGCCTGTGCAAGGCGAAAGACGACATTCGAAAGGTCCGCAATGAAATGAACCGAATACATTCCTTCATCAAAAATCTAAAACCCCTCCCAGAGTCACGATTGCATGAAGTGCAATACGAGTTTACGGTCGCGCTGCCCGACGAGTTTGTCGAACACAATCCAGAAACACACTTTGCGTCAACCTACGTCCAACCGGCGCCCTACTCGTCCAAGAAATATCCACTCTTTTACTATGTGGAAATATAGTCCACACATTGTTGTAGATGCGACTCGATTCGATTCATTATTATTTCGAGGCAAATGCACTTTGGAACAATCAACTCCAGTCGGTTGCATTGAATCATTCCACCCAGACGCGACTTCAGGCGCATCCAGGGGGCTGCAAGGGCTGCGCCTGTCAATTTACTTGCATACACCAGAAGGCGCCGGTCAGTCCCCCGCATTTTACAACTTGCATGCTCATGCGTCACCACTGGGGCATGTCCCAACGATACCATGCGTTCCCGGCAGCGTCCCCACGTCAATTCTGAAACTACTAAACATTGATGAGGACAATAGTGAACCGCTCGCCAAGAGCTGTTGATACACATGTAGACCGAATGCTGAAGATAGCTGCTTTATAGAAACAATAGACTGGCCGCCACTGTAGCTAGCTAGGGCTACTAGACTACAGTTAGCTGAAGGGGTGGATCCGTTTTGGGACTGTGTGGACCGTACTGGTACCGGTACTGACACCTGTTGTCGCCTTTTTGTCCGCAAGTGGAGGTTCTTCTCCTCCGCTCTCGGAGCTTCACAACCTCACTGGCTTGAACAGCTCTGCGCTGAGGAGCTTCTGAGGCCTCTAAAAAAGGCGGACCAAGAACCAGGCTTATGTGTCGAGTCGCCTGTTTGTTCTGAGGTGTTAAACGGGAGAACTTTGTTACATTTCCAGTGTAATTCTCCGTTTGTTATCCGTTCCACTCAAGGAAGCCACTTTAGAAAGGATCTTATTACTTATGTGAACGAGAGGCTCTTACGAGCACTGAGAGTATTTGATTGGCCCTGCATAAATAGGTTTGGCGGTTTGGCACGTTCACATTGCGGACATCATGTTCTTTCCATTTCCAGTGGTACAAATTGTCGCCAATCAGTAGCGCGTAGCGGTGTTCCGCTACTGAAAAGCGGCAGCTGGCTAGCTGGCTTCCAGTACCGGTACCGTAGACTAGCTAGCGCTCTGGAGCTCTACAACTCCAACAGCTCTCCAACATCCGTGCACTACATGTACAGTTACTGGCTGGGTACGGTACTAGCCAGCTACAGCCAGAGTGCCAGTTGTTCTCATCAGAGGCACTTGGTAATACCGGTTCGTGTTGCTGTGTTGTTCACGTAGCTAGAGTACTACTGTTAAGTAACTCCGGTCTGAACGAGTATCATATTCCTTATAGTCCGAACCAAGATCCGAGCGCAGAAAATATTACACTCCGAACGTTTTAATAAGATTATCGTCTTCTATGAGCTTTTTATTCCACAGTAGGGTACTTGACCTTGGACAACACCCCCGGTAACGGTACCTTACCAAGGTACCTGGGTTATTTCAGAGGTGTTGCCCCTTTTTACTATCCCACAACAAAGGCAAAGCTTCCACCTCCCACTGCTGGCATACTGAGCCAGTATATCTCAGCATGATATACACTAGCTAGTAGCTTGTCAAATTGTCTGCTTCCTTCCAAGTTTTGAGAGATGAACTGAGAGGAAAAGCAAACCTGACCTCTTCGATGGAAAAAGGTGCAAAATTTGGAGTTCTATGAATCATAGTGGTACGAGATTTCTCTTACAGTAGTACTAGTACCAAGTACCGTAGTCTTGGCATATTCAACACTTGCAGTTTTTCTTCCGGGTACCGTACCGGTAGTCCTGAGTCCAGCAAAGTATGCCATAGTGTAGTCTACGGTACCATGGTGCCTGGTACACGTACGGTCTGTCATCTCTCTTGGATTGGTTTCTCTAGTATATTATTCTTATTACCAAGTTAATAGTAAAATCATTTTTCTGACGTTCCCTCCGGAGGACACGAACTCCCAGGGAGACAGGGAGACGAGAGCATGTTCTTCAATTGTTCCTCCACCTCTTTTATTACGAGCGCAAAAGGTCCCGGTATTGGAATAGCCTTTGGCGATTCGATTCACTTGTTAGTAGCTAGCTAGCAGTACGGTATGTACTGGTAGTATCTCATGTCTCAAGTGACAGGGTGTGTGCACGGTGCACAGGGATACCGCATCGTAGATTGAGTGTTGCTCGCGTGCCAGCAAAAGTAAGTTTCATTTTGGCTGCTTTGTCTAGACTACTGCAGTCCGCACAGTCGGTGGTAGAATCATTTCACGCGACAATACAACTATACTAGCTAGTACCTGCAGCACCCAAGGAAAAGAATCATCATTCACAATGAAGATGGAAATTGAGCTGCGTGAAGAGCGTCTCGCCGACTACTCGAAGCAGCGTGCGGATGGGACCGTTAGTCCCAACAGCAGTGCGAGGCTGAACCTAGACGATTCCAGCCGGAACCCCAAGCTGCCCAAGCAGCCCAAGAAGGAACAAAATGCCCCTGTCGACTTGTCGCCCAGTCGAAAGCTCAATAATGCCATTTCGGCTACGGAGTTCTTGCTGAGTCTCCCCTTGGAAGGGGATGGCAACAAGATGGACGATGACTGTGACGACAACAGTTCTGTTTCCTCTTTGGGCAGTAGCTTTCTCTTGACGGAAGAAGACATTGTCATTGAGGTATCGGAGAACTTGTCTTGCTCAGAGCGCCTTCGTCTGTCCATGAGGTCTCTTTCCAAGCAAAACAGTAGCAAGGATCTTAAGTTCTCGTCCAGTTTCAGGTCGATGGCCTCTTCGGGGAATAACTCCATGAAAAGGAGACCATCACTGTCTCGCTCCAAGACGGCTGATTCTGTCGTGACTAACGGTAGTCAACGATCACTGACGTCCTTGTTTCGAGATGGAGACGACCATGACGGGGCAGAGAGCAGTACGGGACATCACTCCAGGGGTAGCATCAATTTTCCTTTGAGAAGGACATTGAGCAACGGAAAACGCTTTGAAAGGACACCATCACAACGATCCTTGGGTAGCACAGATCGATTACGCCTGTCGTTGAACCGGCAGATGCTTTCCAAAGATGAAGCGGCTGCTGCCAGGGCCACCATGGATGATTCTCAGCTATCAATGAGCGCATCTGAAGTCAATCATGTGCCGCCCCGTCGGACACTCTCGGCGGGGAACTTGCGGTGTGCTTCCAACCAACGAGCTGCAACGCGATCTGCGCATTCCAACCATGCAATGCGTCAGAATGCCAGACACATAGCAGGCCAAGACGACATCAGTGTCAAATCGCGAAATAGCAAAGGCAACAACTCGGCCAAAAGTTGTAGTTCCCTGTCCTCTAGATCAACGAAGAAGGAGGTCAATCAAAGAAAGGCACGCCGTCGACGGTCGATAAGTCGGATAGACGGCTCAGCTACCTCTCGACGTTCCAACACAGCTATATCTCCGTCTCGGCGTTCTCCAAACCGGTCCCCGCGACGGAGCACAAGCAATCTCGTGGACAGCATCCCTCTTCATGTGCAGGCCAGGCGCCGAATATCTCAGGCTGAGATTGATGCCATACATAGAAACTTACTGGCTTCTCTTGCCAAGCCAAACCTCTCTCGTTCCGTGTCCCTGGAATCACCCCTGAAGAGGTGCCTCGCTGCACCCCAGGGGTGCCTTAAGAAAGGTTCGCACTACGGGGACTCAGTCATGTCGGAAAACAGTCTCATGGATGACAGCTTTTGGTCGATGATGTCTACAGAAGATAAAGAGCAACAAGCATGTCGTCGTCGCTCGAGCTCTCAGTCGCTTCGCACCTTGGATTTGGCAGTTCAGCCAACAGCCCGACAAAGTCATCCAGCAGCAAACAAGCCGATGCGACGTTCCAACAGCAACTTGGATCGTGTTCTCTCAGGCACGGGCAGCTTTCTGGACGCCTCCAACGCCGCGTTGCTACAGCAGTCGATGGAGAAGCCGTCAGTGGGGGCTGCTCGGAAGATGTTGGGACAACCCATGGTTAGTACCGATACGCTGAATGCCCCGAACAGCAGCTTACACAGTCAATCCAAGCCAAGGTCTCGAAGAAGGGTTTCCAGGAAGGAGAGGCTGTCAGTCAAGTCGCAACTGGAATCTTCCAATTCAGCGTTGCACTCGTCCGCATCCGAGCTACTGCGCAGGAGCGAGCCGCAGAAGCCCAAGGTCAAGAGGAAGCTCTCGGGATCAAACTCAAAGCTGGCACTCCTGGCATCCATGTCGCGATCAGAGTCAAAAGGCTCCTTGGCGGAAGCTGCTGAAACCGGCGACAGCGGCCAACCTGGCCTCCGGCGAGTGACGACTGCGGGTTCTTTGACAAAATTGCCGGGATTTCGCAGAACCGACACTGAAAATTCTATCCAAAAGTTCAAGGCCAATTCGCGCTCACTACGCAGCAGCGTCAAGGGGTCCCTGGGAAGAAGTGGGTCGGGCCCTGACTTGCTGGCAAAAGCAGGGTTGGGAAGAAGTGGTTCTGCGACTGACATCCTCGCAAAGGCTGGGCTCGGCAAGAAGATGAAGCCTTCGAATAGTATGGTCATGATGCCCGGAGTCGGACTTGCGTGCCTTCAGGATAAGACGGAAGAAGAAAAGACCAAAGAACCACAGCACTGCCACAACGCAAATTGGGCGTCGGGACCCAGGACAAGACCTTCAGTTTCAAATCCATTCCTGTCTGTCGTGCAAGGAACACCAATCAAAAGTTCAACCCAACCACCAACTCCACCACAAACTCCGCCCCAGGGTTCCAAGCCTACTATAATGTCCGTAAAGTCGTTGTCGCAGGCAAATAGGAGAGGCCGTGGTCCAAACAGATCAAAGTCTGGTCCTCCCTTGAGACGTGAGATTGGCCTGTTGACAGATGGTGCTCCAAAGAACGAATCCAAGAGTGGTTTGCGCCGCAAGATCACCATACCTAGTGGGATTGGCGAAAAGAATCGATCTGCTAATGACATCTTGGCTTTGGCTGGTCTGGGGAAGAAGAAGCCCTCGAACAGCCTTGTAATGATGCCTGGAGTTGGGCAGATATGCTTGCAAGGGAGAGGAGGATCTTCGAGTGTGCTTAGGGCTGTCGAAACCGATCCCGAGGGAGGAGAAGCCGTGACAAATCACCAATGGAATGTACAGTCACAACGTCGAAAACCAACAGAAAACCCGTTCCTAGCCTTTGTCAATTCTGAGGGCAGACCAACCCCCCAGCAGAGATCTCCCAAAATTTCCCCGCAGCGGCCAAAGCCAACAAAAGTCAAACCTTTGTGCGATGGCAGTGAGCGCAGCAACGGGTCAAGACGGAGCAAACGTGTGGGTGGTAGACCAAAGTTGTCTCGGAAAAAGTCTGATAAAGACTTAGTGAAGCATCTCAATGATTCCAACCCGTCGCGAGCTTTGGTATTAGATGACCTCAAACGGCTCAAATCCCAGGGGAGAAGCATAGTGAGGTCCACCCGAAACGTGAAGAAGTCTTCTTTTGATATGGATGGATCTGAACATCATTTCGTGACTGGTAAGTCCATAAAATACACAGGAACTGTTTTCCATTTCGCAAGCAAATTCGACCCTCATCCTCGCGGTCTTCAATTCGTCCTCGTGGGTAGGTTCTCGAATTCGAAGGTACAGCACCTTACAAGACTTTGAGCAGCAACATCCGTTGGTCAGATGAAAAGAAACAGTGCATTTACCAAGACCACGCAAGAGGGGCAGTTACAAGGAACTTGGCACAATGCTGTTATAGGAATGCTCTTACTAAAAGAGTAACTACTAGACTTATTTGGTTTCGTATCGTCGTAGTAAGTTGATTGTTCATCTTTCGGGCGTGCTTGAACCGAGTGGACTCGGATGAAATTGAGCTCGAACCAAACCATCAAGCAAGGAGACAAAGAAAGATTCTCAAATGAGTGCCTCGACCGCAGTGTGTTCATTCATCTCATCTTCAGGAGGATTCTTCTTTTCCGCAGTATTCTCGTTTGTCTCAGGATTTTCTTTGCCAGTAATGCCAAGGTTGCCGAGTTCCACCGATTCGATGCTTTGCGCAGTGTTGGCTGTGTCGTCACTACCAGAACTGCGCAGACAACACCAAAAACTGCTCACACCACCGGAAGATGGAGACGAAGGGGCTTTATCCTCAAGCTTTTGGTAGGCCTCTTCGTCGGGCTCCGGTTCGACAACCCTGGAGCTACCACCTCCAAGGCAACCCAGGGCCCGGCAAAAGATCTCAATGAACGACACGGCATAGGTCAGCGAGAGCACAATTGTGTAGGAAACCACATAGACGGGGAACGCATTGCCATAGAACTGCATGAGGATAATCATCAAAAGGGCAACTGCCGAATTGAAGCCGACAAGGATTTGGGATACCTTCCGCCCAGCAGCTTCCCGCTTCAGGGCGTTTTCGGTCTCGTCAAGGGACTTGCGTGAGCGGTTCCCCCAAGACAGGTCGGAAAGGCGTGTAGTGGCGTATGCAGGTAGCCAAATGGTGTGGGTAATCATGAGAGGGAGCGCAAAGGGTGCAGAGAGGATCATAGCCCACAATCCGGAGAAATTGCACTTTGCAATACCATCCAGCAATCCAGCCGCAAAGGGTAAGAAGCAGAAAGCAATCAGCATCTGCACTGCAAGGGGAGTTTCCCAGCCCAAAATCACCATCATTCCTATCGCATTGACAACGTAGAGAAGAGTCACAATAAGGTTGACCCAAAGGACAAGGTGGAACAAAATGGGTCGGTAGGCAGAACCAGAATCGTTCTTCCAGCGAGTCGGCTCAGTGTAACGCACAATGCCAATTTCATCGTTGATCGGCTTGGCCCTGGGTGTGTGGCCAAGAATGAAGAGGACATAGAGCAGCCAATAGGCAAGGCCAAAGGCGATGCCATCTCGGAGGCGGCCTGGTTGCACTTCAACCTCGGCGAGACTGATGGTTGGGTCAAAGATCTTCTCTGGATCATGCAGCAAGTCGGGAGCAAACAGGCCAAACCTAAACATCCACACGATCAACAGTGCGGGGCCAAAGAGACGCACAACCATCCCTTGAATGACTCCCAACACCACCAAGAACCAACTGAGGGCCTTTGCTATGGGATCCTGGTTGCTGTTTGTGATGATTCCTTCTTGTAAAATCCACAAGTATGTGGCAAAGGTACCATTCAGCCAACGGCGTCGTTGTTTGACCAATTGACTCAATGGCTTCTCAGCTTCCATGTAGAAGACTTCATCTACAAGTCCGGTCCGCCCGAATCCCTGTCACAAAGACAGAATGCATGGAAAACATTGAATGTGAGACAAACCAACTATCGCGGCAGCCGTAGCAGTTCAGCAGATTGAACAATGGCCACTTACTTCCAATGGCATCACGTCGAGATCCTTGCTGCTCTTTTTGGGAGGAAATGCCAATAGAGTCCCAGGGATTCGGTCTTCTACCAACTCGACGTTGCCCAAGATGAGGCCTTTGTTGGACCTTGAAAAAAGCTGAAAGTACTGACACATCAACCCTTCTGTGAGGCTGCCAAGCTTGTTGTATCGGTAGAGTCCACACGGTCCTGGGATGACGTGCATGGCGCCGAGTGAATTGTATACACTCATGAACGAAACATTATCCACCTTTTAGGAAGGGGGAGAATTGTGAATGAGATCCAACCCAAATTTAGAGAATGCATCGAATCATTGAACGATCATGTGCATGCACGGGGTGGCTTGTGGCTTACCTCGAATTCAAAGCGCTGAAGCTGCCGAAGAAGAAAGTGAAAGGGGCGGTAACAAAGTTCATAGTCGCCGTCTCCTTGAATGCTAGCGGGCATCGTACGTTGGGTTCCAGTAACAGCATGAAGAGCACGGTCATCGTCAAGGCGCTCAATGAGACGAGCCGCCGTTGTGCGTTCAAAGTAAGTCCCGCAGTCCGTCGCGAGTGCGTACTTGCATCGAATGGTAGAAGCGTGAGGACCCAACCACCACTGTTGAGAATTGGCCTTGCGACGATTCTCTCGCTTGACGACGAGGGAAAAGCCACCAGCAACGGTTCCTTCCATTACGGGTCGTCGTGTTTGGGCTGCCGCTTGATCAAACGGATGGACAATGATGGTGTTTGCATCCGGGAAGACTCCAAAGGGATTCACAGTGGGGTCCTCGGAACCAAAGTCAACTCCGAATAGCGTGCACAAGTAGGCCGCCATGGATTCCGACATGGCATACATTCCGTCCATCACAATCACGGCTTCAACTCTCCATCCTTCGGGCATGATCTGTCGTGAGAGACCTCGAATCGTGCGCTCCAACTCCTTTCCTTCCTCGTTGTAGCAGGGGATGATACAGGAAACGACCTTGTCCTCGTTGGTTCGAGCCATGCCATTCTCGGGTGCCGCCTCGTCCCATTTGAGACCAGGAAAGTAGTCATAGTCGGGTTTGGGCACACGAGAGGAAACTCCGGTGACACTCCACATGGTCTTGTCGTATTCAATCTCGTAGGATCCCACGTCGACAGGGAAATCCTCCTCATGCACTCCGCCATCGTTGTGAGACGTATCCAATGTCGCCATGATCACGTTCATTTGTTGGGATTGTTGCTGCATCATGCTCTGCACCTGCTTATTTTGCGCCGACATTTGACGCTCCATCTTGGTCACTGCGCGACACAACAACAGACAGACAGCCAGCGTGAGGTTTCGATTCGATTCATCCCTGGCATACACTGCAAAAGGCATCTCCAAATGACAACGATTACGCGTGTGAAGAACTTACTGGCACCACGCATCTCTTCCAACTGCGCCGTCGCCTCGGACGACAACAAACTTTCTCCATGCGACGCCACTTCATGGTTGTTGTTGTTGTATGCTGCGTGATCGACTCGAATGCGTCCAGGAACGCGCTTGGACTTGTTGCTTCGGGGCCACAACTTCACCATTGTCTCTTCTCTCGTACCACCGGTAGGTAGCGTTTACTTTCGTGGTGTTTGCTTGTCAACCTTCGCCTCTGGTGTTTTGTGAGAGGTGGAAGCAGCGTTTGTTTGTTTTTGGTGCGAAATTCAAAAAACGATGTGGGAATCGAGCGTTAAATCAGTCTTCTGCTAAAACCCCCCTTTCAGTCAATCCTCTGAAGATCTAATACAGCGTACCGGTAGAAGCTGGCTACTTGGCAGCGCGTGGAAACCCCCGGGATACAGAGTACGGTACCGGTAGTGAAATACCCGGAAGGGGCTCATACGTCAGATCAAATTGTGATGCAGCTAGCTAGCTAGGCCGCACCGTAGTATGATACCGGCCGGTACGGGTTCCAGCTATGTTTTTTAGTCAGTGGCTGCTGTATGGTAGTACGGCATGTCGTGGTACACACAAGGCAGGTTCCCAGGCCAAACTCGGAGGTCTTTCTTCTTTCCTCCTCTCGCCTGATTGGATTCCATTTTTGGATCCATGAGTCTTCCAATTGCTTTCTTTGCAAGGTTTCGCAAGCCTTGGGTACGGCAAGGTACGGGACGGGGACCCTTGGACACTCACAAATTCGAAGTTCATCCATGGTGTGGGCCGAAGATCATTGGCCGGAAAAGACGAAAACACTCCGGTTCTCGAGTGTTGGCTTTCTAGTAGAGATGGCTAGATGGCGGTGTTGATTGAACGGCGGTACGGTACAGCGTAGATCGTCACCGGCAACCTTTCAGATAGATCATCTACCGTTCTCTCTGGTCCCGTTGTCCTCGGTTGGCTCCATCCATGTAGTCGGCCGGATATAAGCCAGTTCGTCTGTTATATGAATGTTATTGGGGCTCAGAACCACAGAAGCAAATCGAACTTTCTCGCTTACGATTGCTGTTCCCACTTCAAGTGGCAAATTCGAAGATCTACCAATCATCACCAATCACCAATCGCCACCACCAGGTGCTCACCTTTCACCATTCCGAGCTCTAGCTTTTTGTTGTTTGACCCATCATCATCAGGAAAGAGATCTGTGCCAGGGTCCATCCATTGCGCTCAATAATATATCCACCTTTGTGATTGAATTATCAAGTAGAAAAGATCAAGAGACGTTGATCTAGCTAGGTGCTCCAGAGAGTTGCAGTGCAAAAGATAAAGGATCCTTTTAGCCTTTTGATATCGCTGATACCCTTGGATACCTACTGTTTCATACCAAAGAACAATTGTGAAAGGTACCATGTGGCCATCACAAAAAATCCTCAGACAGCGCCATGAGAGAATATCCCTCTTGGCGTTGTTACATGTATTATTGGTGGTGTTCCTGTCAGTGGTTTCCGTGGAATCTTTTATCTTTCCTGCTGTCCCCTCGTCCGGACGGCAATACATGGATACCACCACAGCTACCATCACCACCACACAACTCGCCAGCACCCCCGAAGGTCGACCTGATATGGATGTCGTTTTTGGATCGGCACAAGCTTCCAAGAGCGCTAATGGACTTTACGAAGATGACGTGGACGACGATCAATTGGAACGAATGCAACGCCAGGCCAAAGTTCAAGCCCTATTAGAAGAACAAGACGTGGAATTCAAAGCCGCACGCAAACGCAAACAATGGGGAAAATTCGCCAACATTACCAACAAGGAAGAATTAGAACCGCTTCTGCAGCAAGAGCGAAAAAAGTTGGAGCAAGGTACGTACAGTATACACGTTGGAGTGGTGTGGTTGTGCGTGGAGAAGTTTATTTTCTGTGTGCTCAATACTGGGCCAAAAATATTTATACATTAATGAATGAAAATGAATGAGTAGAAAACAAAGTCAAGCTGGATGTGGCTGCTGCCACTGGTGTCACCATGGAAGTGCTGGATCCCATTGACAACATGATTGACACCACTGTCTACGATGAAGGTGGAACCATTCAAATCAGAAGCGGGAGTCAGCCACTCAACGCGAGATGGTATGCCGAAGTCGATGAAGAATTGAAGCAGGAATGGGATTCCTTGGTGGGAAATGACGACAGCGAGGCGGGTGAAATGGAGGATGTCAAAGTCCAGCTCAACAATGGAAAGGTTGTCAGTAGAGAAACCATGCAAGGTGTCAGAGTTGGTAGTGCCGGGGGGTGGTCTCTCGAAGTCTTTCCCGGTGATTTTGTGGTCCACCGGTGCGTACCTTCTTGCTTTTATCGTTGCTTTTTACTGTTTCTACAATAAACACTTGCTGTTAATTGATCAGTGGGCTCATCCATCTATCTTCGATTTCCCCTACCGTGCACCTACCATGTGACTGACTGACTGACTGACTGACTGACTGCAATACACTACAGAAAGTATGGCATTGGACGATTTGAAAAGACGTGCCTTCGACCCAAATCAAAATTAACCGAGGCTGAGATTAAAGCACGGGATGCCCGTCGTGTAGAAATACTCACACAAGAACTGAGAAAGCGAGGCAAAGGAAAAGGCGGCACCACAACAGATGTCATTCAAGGAATCAGGGCAACATTTGGTACCGAAGCAGACACTGATCCCATTTCCAATCCACAAACCACAGTATTGGAGATTTCCTATTCCGATGCTGTGGTCCATGTACCCGTTGACAGGGCATACCGATTGAGTCGTTATCGGTCTGGAGACTCTGTCGTCAAACCAAGACTTAGTCGAGCTCGAGGAGAAGCATGGAGTAGAGCCAAGGCCCGTGTGGAGGAAAATACTCTAGAATTAGCACAGGATGTGCTTGCCTTGTACGCGACACGGGAAACCTTGCAACGGCAGCCCTTGGATCCTACCAAAGAGGAGGTAGTCAAACGGTTTGAAACGACATTTGCCTACACACCGACGCCTGATCAACAAAAATGCTTTGAGGATGTGGAAAATGATATGGTATGGCGGCCCCGTCCCATGGATCGTTTGGTGTGTGGAGATGTCGGCTTTGGAAAGACAGAGGTGGCTATTCGAGCCCTATTCCGCGCTGTTGAAAACGGAAAACAAGCTGCATTGTTGGCACCCACGGGAGTCTTGGCAGCTCAACACTACAAAAACATACTGAAGCGTTTGGGTCCCGAGACCGAGTGGAATATCAGTGTGGCCTTGCTGCGTGGTGGCATGGGCAAACATACCAAATCAGGAAAGGAGCTCCGTGGCCAAATTAACGGTGGTGACGTTCAGTTGATTGTTGGGACTCATGCATTGCTCAGTAACGATCTCAAGTATCATAATCTTGGGTTGCTGGTGATTGATGAAGAACAGCGGTTCGGAGTGAAACAAAAGGAACGACTCAAACTCATCTGTGGTGGGATCGATGTGCTAACACTCAGTGCCACCCCTATTCCACGTACCCTGCAGATGTCTCTCAGTGGCATTCGAGATACATCAACTATTCGATCTCCGCCGCCCATGCGAAAGCCAACAAAGACCTATGTGCAGCCGTTCTCACAAGAAGTCATTCGGGATGCCATCAAGCTTGAACTTGAGCGTGGAGGGCAGTCGTACTACGTTGTTCCTCGCATCTCGATGCTTGGTGAGGCCCAGAAAACTATTCAGGAACTCTTCCCAGACATTCGCATCATCCAAGCACACGGCCGAATGAGTAGAGGCGGCGCCGAAAACAATGTAGCTGAATTCGCTGAAGGAAACTACGACATTTTGCTTGCAACCACAGTGATTGAAAATGGAGTGGACATCCCCAGCGTCAATACAATCATCATTCAGAACAGCCAGTCATTTGGTATGTCAACTATGTATCAGTTGAGAGGAAGAGTTGGTCGTTCCGATCGCCAAGCCTATGCCTACTTTTTGCACAACGAGGAGTCGGTGACGGAGGAGGCATTCTTGCGTCTTCAAGCAATGGGTGATCTTCACGAATTGGGGTCAGGTTTTGATATTGCCAACCGAGATTTAGAAATTCGGGGTGCTGGTAGTTTGTTGGGAACCGAGCAATCTGGTATGGCTGCCAAAGTCGGTTTCGATCTGTACATGCGGATGCTGAAGAAATCCATTCGGAAGTTGCGTGGACTGGATGTGCCTCTAGTGCCCCGAACAAACTTCCTGGTTCTGCCAGAGGGAACATCAGTAGAAGTTTTCAGAATACCGAAAAAGTACATTCCTGACGACAAGGAACGTCAAGAACAGGAAACCAAGGCACGCCTTGCTGAAAGCACTGCAGCACTAGTCAAGCTGACGAATCTGTGGAAGAAAAAGTATGGTGCGATCCCTGCTAGCGTACAATTTCAGCTCAAGACGATGCATTTGCACGCATGCACGCGTCGATTAGGAGTTGACTTGGCTGGGCTCATTTTGGACGAGGAGACTGGAACACAGGATTGTGTGCTACGATCTCCTGGACTACGTCCACGGCATTGGGCAAAGATAGTCGAACTCATGCCCAACGGTGTTGCCCCTAAAGGCTTAAATGTTGTGTTCCCTCCGAGATTCACAGCAACGGGGCAAGAAGAAGAGAGCGTGGGCGGCAAGAAGGTAGACTTGAAGTCTCTGCTAAGCGATGCCAGTCTTAGTGAGGATAACGATGACGATGATTGGGACTCTATGGACGAGGAAGACGTCGAAGCGATGAAAGACATCTCATCTGCCTTTTCGGTGATGGATATGAACGATGTGGATATTGAACAGTACCCTCGACTGGTAGTGAAGAACTTGGGACAAGTAGATGCCAGGACAATCGACAAGATGCTAAAAGTGTTGCTTCCTCTGTCGAGAGTGGTGTACGAAGAACAAGAACGAGACAAAGAGCGAGCCAAGAATGCGGCTGACCTAAGAGATAAGCGTGCTTTGTTGAAGCAAAGAGCAAAGGTGAATGAGTCGCTAGAGGCTAGGCGAAAGGGGTACAACCTGTCACCAACAGAGAAGAATACTCTACGCTCATCGGGTAACTTGTAGGTAGTGTTGGTCTGATGGTTTAATAAAATCTATCTACTACTACCGGTGTCTTTTCCCGTTAACGTCGTGAAACTGCGCTTTGGCCGCCTCAAGGATTGGCCAAAGTCCCAAGCATCTATCTGGTGATGTTCGCACCCTCAAAACTCATATTTGAATCTTCCTAGAGAGTTGGCTGCTTCCGCGTTTCCGCCTGAATTGGTCTGCCCGTTTCCAACCACCCGTTTCTTCGCCGAAGGTGCTTTCTCATCCTCCTCCACAAACGATAGCCCAAGGAGTTCTTCTTCCTCTTCTCGCTCGTCATCCGTGCTGTCAAGAGACAGGGAACATTCGTCATCGAGAAATATGGAATCAGTGTCTAGGAAAGTGGGATCTAACGAGAAGTTCGACATGTTTCGTCCAAGTGGCTGCGGCCTGAGAAGGCTCTCGTTCAGTATCAGATACACGTCTGCTGTCGACGTTGGAGAGACTGGTAGATGCAAGTCCACCGCAGGTTTCTCCGAAGGCGTCAGTGGAGAATGGGGCGATTTTCCACGCTCCTCCTCGGTATCTCGTCGAACATTTTCTTTGTCGGAGCAAACAGACATGGTTGAACAGACCCAGTTCGAGGCCGTGGCTTGTCTTGTCTCGGCTCCTTTTGAATTTTGACTAAGTGCCTTGGAAATGATTCTTTAGATGAAGTTTGGTCTCCGAGTGGCAATGAGCCAAGATCCCATTGCAAAACTGCACGACAAGAATTGGGCGAGCACCTTGGAAAATTCGAAAATTCGAAGGTGTCGTGGGGAAGTCGTGGGAGGCGAAGAGCTTTTGCGACCGAGCGCGGGCGTGTCCCACTTCCAAAAAGAACTCCTAATTCCCCGGACAAACAAGACTGCTGGCTATGATAGCTACTAGTACTCGTTCTGCGTACAGCGTACGGTATGGTACCGGTACCGGTACCGTGGCTGCCACCATTGGACTGGCCGAAATGGTTCTCTAGCCAGCTACCAGACAGTACGCCGGGACACAGGTAACCAGCATAGCAACACATGCCCCACAAACGCTAAAGCAGGAAAGAAAAGAAGATGCGGTTCACGCGAAACCAACATACAGCTGAGCAACGACAAGAAGACCCGTAACCTGAGCGATGACCGTGATGGTGCCGATGATACGAACCAAAAAAGGGACTGTCACGCACTCACGAGGAGCTCACGCCAAGGTCAATGCCACAAGGGGCGTGCATCAAACGATAGGCAGGTTTGCCACTTTATCAGTCGATCATCTAATTACCCGACCCTCCAGAATCAGCAACACTTGAAATCTGATTGATGATGGGGAAGGCTCTAGAAAGAACCATAACTTTTTGCGAATGTTGTGCACATATCATTTCCCTCGCTGTCAGTGGTGCATTTGCAGCTGGGCCATCCAACATCACTGGAAGTGTGAAACCTTTTTCAACCCAACATATACCTTTCCACAAAAACTGTTTGCCTGACAACAATAATGATACAGGCAACCAGCAGTTGGCAGTGGCAAATCCGGTTTTGGAACATGATCGTGAACTTTGGCAATCAGTAGATCCACTGATTCAGCAAAGCAACGGCGGACGAGACAGAGGCACGTGTGTGTTTTTTGCATCACCATGCTCTTCATTGTAGCTGCCATTGTTGTTGGTTCCAGGTATTTGGTTGGTCAACAACATGAAAACATGAAGCCAGATAGGACAATCAGCACTCAAACAGATGTAAGCCGTCAGAATTGCCATCCTCTGCTCCAGTCGGAGTTCTGGACCTTTGTTGGGTAGTCTCCGGATCACAGATTATTTAGCATCAACAATGGGTGAGAAGCTCCGCAGCGGAAAGCATGGCAATGGTCAAAAACATCACCATCTTGTGAGTGGAGGAAGACACAACTGTTTGCTCTTGCTTCATTCTTCTATGCCTTTGAAGGAGAAAACTGGTACACTGGACCTATGCTCAACAGAGCTTGGCCTTCTTACAAGTCTGGGTTTTAAAACCTAACTGGCAGCTCTGGCTTGTCTGACATCCTCCGAGAGGCAATATGCTTCCTGCAGAATGCGTCTTGCATGCATTTCTATGACACTGAACACTGATTTGTTGGCTTTGATTGTGCCATCAGTCTGAGTGGATGTGATTGTGCATGCCACAGTTGCAATGCTTCTTGGGAGAAGGAAGCATTGGCTAGATTGGCCACCCACAAGAAGACAATTCTTTGCAATGCTCAATTTGCCTTCAGCCTGAGTAGATTTGATTCTGCATGACACATTTCCAATGCTCTTGGGAGAAGGAAGCATTGGCTAGATAGATTGGGCGTCATCGTGACTACACCGAAACGATAGGTTACAATGCAACCAACAACAGTCAACCAATACTACTGTTTGCAAGACACCAGATTTCTGTGACTAGTTTACTGCTTATATTAAGAGGCAGCGACTGGCATACAGTACAACTGGTAATGACAGCGAGTTGGAAAACAAGCAAGCTAAACAAGTCAAAAGCCACTCTCCTCAGACGATGAGACGGCCGTTTCTACATGTACAGAGTGCTCGGGAGAGATCGAAGCCCCGGCAACTTCGGCTGCGTCCGCGCCCACTTCCTGTCGATCTTCCATCTTCTTGATCATTTCTTCGATGGTGGCTTCTGTCATGATGAGTTGTTCCACTTCGGCAGGGGTGATCTGAAGGCCTTTTTCTCTGCAAGTAAGCTTCCTCGCTTTCAAAACCGGTTCTTGGGTGTTCGCTGAGCTTTCAATAGCATCGGATTGGCCATGAGCAGCGATCGTATCATCATGATTCCGCTTTCGGCTGCGACCGGAAAACAACGCAGGCAATCTGTCCGTCCCGGCGTTGGAGAGGGACGAGCGGAAGTAGTGCTCAACCATATCCTTGGCATCCGCAAACTCCATGCAGCCAAGGTCGATACTTCGGTCAATACGTCCAGGGCGCACCAGTGCCGGATCCAAGAACTCTGGGTGGTTGGTGGTCATCTGTGCAGGTGGGAGACGATCGTCAAAGTGAGAGCATAGTTCGGATGACATGCCGTCGACATTGGCCCTGTATTCAAACTTACAATCACAATCCTGCCAGGAGTATCGACAATGCCATCGAGCGCATGCAATAAACCAGCCAAACTCAGAGCATCCGTGGGCTCGATAATGGGAAGGGCGTTGCGGCGACGGTCTGTGGCGGATGCTTTTGGATTGTCCGGCTCCTTCGGTGTTTCGACAGTCTTTTTCGGAACCAGATCCCGTCGTTTGACCACGTCGGAGGCTGGGGCGACATCTTCCAACACGAAGATGACATCTTCTTGTCCAAACTTGACCGCCTTCTCGAGTCCGGCAACTGTACAGACTTTGTTGAACATGACCGCATTTTGAGCAAGGATTCCGTCTATTTCCTACAAAACAGATTCTCAAGAGATTTCTCCTCACCGAGAAGGTATCGCGTGTAGACAGGCGTCAGAAGCGAGTCTCAATTGCCGTACATGCAACAACGGATGGAACCAAAGTTGTAGAGGTATCGGCTATCATTCTCAAGTTTCTTGAGCTCGTTCCTGTACCACTGAAAAGCCGCGTTGACAAAGCTATCAATTGAAGTTGGCCCGGATGACTCGAGCCGTATAGCCATGGATTTGGATGACGAGTCACCGCTTTCACCCCAAGCCCCTTCGCCGGTACCGTACCATTGCCATTCTTCTTTTCTTCCGAAGACTCTTCGTAAAAGACTCTCACAGTAGATCCATCAAAGACACCCACACTGTGCCAGGTCGACTTGATGGGCAGTTTGATAATCTCGCACTGCTTTAACAACTGGCAGGTGGAGGTGGTCTTACTTTGTCCATAGTGGCTTGCACAAACTGGTCTTACTTTGTCCGTAACATTATCACTTCCAATAGTGGTCAGCTTGAGGTCAGCATCATCCATCTTAAGATTGCAGCACGCGTGAATGCACAAACTCATGGCCTTGATCAGAAAGTTATTGTAGGATTCGTCATCGCTGTTCGCCGTGCCCGCCAACAGTCCCACAGGACGTGAAACAGATTTGAACTCAATGTTCCTTCGATACATTCGGGCTTCTTGAACAACATCTTGATGATACGATCTTTTTGTTTCTGGGCCCAGCCGAGACCCACATTCAAAACTACGGGCAGCATCATGGCGAGGGCGGTGTCCATTGTCGGATCACCAGTCTCCAGGCTGTTCATGATTCCCATCATCTGGATGGAGCCCATATCCCATCAGGCTCACGTTGTTGCTGTTGTTGTTGCGGTTGCTGTTCATTGTCTGGCTGGTCTGACAGGTCTAGCAAGTAACTGTTCACTAAATTATTATGGCAGTTGATGAAGAAATTGAACGGGGGCTCATTAGTTTTGCGGGATGGAGGAAGCCAAAAACGTGTGCAGCTGTACTGTACGGTACGAGATGATCAACCTTCAACTCAGAATCCTGGAATGATTGGCAGCAAGTTTTCGCCATTTTGGTTTTTTCAAAACCGCTCGCTCTGAGTCCTGTTCGTGATTGCTCCTGCACAAAACCGCTTCCGCCAACGAACGACGAAACGATGACGATGAGTCGATGACGGCTGAAAAGATGATGGATGACAATGGCGGCACAAGTAACAGGTCGGTTTGCAGCCTCAACAACGAGGATATCTCTCTCATTGCCACTTGCTTTTATCAGGCATAGAGCAAGATGTCACCAACGACGAGAAACGATCTGGAAATCATCCCTGGCGTCACCTTCCGATAATCAATTTGGTGACGATCGATTGTGGATCCTGGGATCTGGTTCCATTGGACTATTCCTGGCAGCCTCCATTCACATGGCACACCCTCAATACCCTCTTTCTATCTTATTGAGAGATCATCACGCAGATAACCTTATTCGGAAGGATCACAATGAAGCTCACATCAAAGTTCTTTTGGAACAACCATCGTCTGATTGCCATAAGCCTAGATCTGCAGTGCCAGTACCTGCCAACCTGATCACGTCCCTGCACGAGGATCCTGCCGTTACAATAAGAGCACTGGTACTTTCCACCAAGGCTTTTCATGCAGTGTCCGCATTGCAATCGATTCACACCCATCTAGCAGCCGACGCTCGCATTGTGGTCTTTTGCAATGGAGCCTTGGCCGTGAGGGACGAGCTGGAAAAAGCTTTTCCCTCCGAAATCCACTGGAACACCGAATTATCATCCATCACTCATGGAGCTTACCAAAACATCAAACACAGAGGAAGCGACAGATGCTATCACGTTGTTCATGCAGGTGTTGGAAAGATCTTTTTGGTACACCCTCATCCAGGAGGCGACCACGACCTACTAGCACCGGGGATGCTCAATCAGGCAGGCTTGAACTGCCAAGTCCTCGCCAGCCCCCAACAAATGGAGTCTATTTTATGGTACAAACTGGCGGCCAACTGTGTTTGCAATCCTATCACTGCCATTCATCAGTGTACCAATGGAGCCATGAAAGATTTCGTACCGGACTTGGACAAGGTGATTGCCGATGTAGTAAGGGAAGTTTGCGAGGTTCAGCATGCCATTGCTTCCGCTACAGGGCAATCCCTGCAGTTGGACCCTCTGCTTGTCACAACCTTTGTCCATCAAGTCATTGCAGACAATTTCGAGAATCGCACGTCGATGCAACAGGACGTCTGGCATAAACGGCAGACCGAGATTGACTTCCTCAATGGGTACATTGTCAGGGCAGGGGATTTACATGGCATTGCGTGCCCAACGAATCTTGAGCTGCGGGAGCAACTCTTGCAATTGGAGGCCAACTTTTAAAGAAAAGCTACCTGCAGCCAGCGTTGCTGCCTGTTACCATTGCATGTAGCTGGCTGGCTAGCTGGCTAGCTAGCTGGCTGGCTAGCTGGCTGGCTGGCTAGCTAGCTTGCTAGATGTAGCTGCAGTACGATACTTACTTGGACTTAACGACAGAAATGAAGAACAGTAGCAGGTCGAAAGTCCAATGGATGTTGCAGGTGCTGGCAACTGGATGCCTGTACCACACTGTAAACTCACTCATTGGCAGGAAGTCTCAGCAGATCTCCGCACTCCTCATAGATAAGTCCTTTGAAATTCAAACACCGACAAATCCTGGTTGGGAACAACATTCTCTCAGCACATTTTTACCATGGTTGAGTCAAGAATAGTCTCCCTAAAAAAAATGGAGACGAAATAGTGGGAGCTTTTTCATTGGTTTGGGGCTTGGGGTCAATTCTGAATAGTTATCATGAAAGATCTTGTCTTTATTTCTCAAAAGGCAAGCTGAAAATCGCAGTCCTCTGCAAATTTGGAAACACTTCACCCGAACACTGCTGCCGACAGTGCTCTGCTCCCGAACAGTTTCAGTATTCAAAAGTATTACTTCTGAATTATCACTGGACTGTCTTTAAGGATTTTTGCAGACATGTTTTGTTAACGATTTTTGTGCCCACCGCATCACACAGCATTGTACCGCACCGTACCGCACAAGAGATCCAGCATTTCAAGGAATGCCATATTTATTTCTCCTGGTTAGGCGAAGGAAACGGAAGTTAGGTAGATGCGGAAAAATAAAAGATAGACTAAACTGTACCTGTAACTCAATATTTACCTAAGCTATCATATGACCATTAGCCATTAGCCTCTGTCTTCCGCACATATTCTGAGCTTTTATTTCAAAAGGCAAGCTGAGAATCGCATTCCTCTGCAAACTTGGTTTCACTTCTCTCAAACACTGCTCCCGAACACTTCTCCTGAACGCTTCCCCCGAAAGTGTTGTATTAGTATTACTTCAGAATTATCGTGGACAGTCTTTTAGTATTTTGCAGAGAATTTTCGTTGACGATTTTTGTTCCTGCGCACTGCACCGCACCGTATCGAACCGTACCGCACCGTATCGCACCGTACCGCACCGTACCGCACCGTACCGCATCGCACTGTACGAATTAAAAGCTTCAGAGATCCAACATTCAAGGAATGCGATATTTATTTTAGAGTAAATAGAGCAGTAAATAGCTGGTAAAATAAAAATTTAATGTGGCTAGTTGGTCAAGAGTACACGTGAACCGCACCTGTACCGGTAGTCTACCAACCTGGTACAGGTGCAGTGCTCCAGATGTTGGTCGGCCGGTGGTCGGCGTGGTCTGCTGGTGGTCAGCTGGTACTAAGCGAACCAAGACAGACCCAAGTCCTCCAGCTCTGATGTTCCAGTGTAAAGCAAGCAAGCAGGAGCCAAAAAGACTTAGTAGACTACAGGAGCTTGTATTGGAAGCTATTCGAAGTGGACACGTGGACTGCCTGTGCCCTCTTCAATTGAACTCGGAGAACAAACTTATTGCCCTTTCCGAACAAAAGTCTTTGGTTCCACATCTGCTTGGACACAGTGTCGTTAATCATTTATCTATCTACTGCCCATTATACGACTATCTTATTACTGCATGATTTATGACACATTTGCTACTCATGCTGAGTACTTACTAGTAGTACTGATTACCGGTACTGAGTACTGGGTACACTGAGTACTCCGTAGTAGCTACCGGTATTGCCTTTATGATCTATCTATGAGGTTGCTGGCGGTACATGTACTGGAGCTCTAGATCTACGGGTACGCTAGTACATGTACTACTACGGCTCGGTACTTTAGTGGCTACCGCTAGCTACCCAGTACGGTAGTAGCCAGGTGGATTCGATTCCTCCATCACTCCAGTGGTACATGAGGTATGAGGTGTTATGAGGGAGCTTATGAGGGACACTGCGAAATGCGAACTCAATGAGAACAATGCCCCAGCCAGAACAGCGAAGGCTCTCAGAAAACGCTACTTTGAATAATTAATTTGTGTGGACCAAGATCCAAGAGTCTTAATATCCAGCAGCTCTTAATCCGTTTGGATGAGTTCATTCAAGGGATAAGAGGCTAACCCAAACACAGTTCAAGTACTGGTACAAAATGTCCCACTTTCATACTGCACTTCTACATGAATTGGACATTATTTACTTTGACATGAAGGGACAACTTCAAGGTCCAATGTGTCTTAGTTGAACCAGTGTCTTAGCTACTGCATTTTGTACGGCACTAGAAGCTTACGATGCAAGATGCTTCAATGGTGAACTGGTGAGATAGTGAAGTCCAGCGCTGTATGCAATATTCATATTTTCATGTTTCATGGATTCATATGATTGGTTTTCTCTTTTATTTTATAATTTTGCATTTCTAAGGACTCAATACTACTACATGTACTGTAGAATGTTTTCGTATATTAATCAGCACGTGGACATCTTTTGGGTACCGGTACGGTACGAAGTACGAAGCTATTCTCTAATTTTAACATTAAATTTTGCCAGTTAATGGAACCTTTGAAAAGCGAGCTTTCTTCTTGGTCAGTGGCATTTTCTTCGCTGTGTCCGTGGCCATGACAAACTCAGTTCGGAAAGCAAGCTTCAGTATTCCAAGGTCGTAAATACATTCAACGAATTGCTTTGTTTCTATAACACAATTAAAAAAGACTTCCGGGTGACTTGACAAAAGAAGGGTTCAGGCATAATGGAAACTGCCCTCGCTTCCTGGCTTCCTCAGCTCTTCCTTCCTACCCTCTGGCTTTGCGCTCTAGAATCTACGATCGACTTGACACTCAGCATTCCTACATTCACCTCATACTCACCGGTCTCACCGGTAATAACTTCCGAAAAGAGATACATGTAGCTCTCTCGTACCTTTTATGATTCATCGGGAGCATCAATGCAACAAGATCGTTCCGCCTAACAAGCTCTAACGCCATTTATTTTTGTGCTCCTTCCTGTCCAAGAGAGCTCATTCTCTCCTTTTCAACTTACTTGGTGAGACAGTCTTTTCGAAAGGCTGATTTGTGGACAAGAAGCTTCACTGCTAATCTTTTACTGTATCCCTGGCTTAGATAACACCAACACACCAACGAGTGAAGAGGTTGTGGCCACAGCAAGTTGTTCCAGCAGGGATAAATGATCGAGACTATCGTTAAAGCCAGTTATAACGAGGGACTCAAGATGGATAGCAAAGGGAAAATCCCCTATGAGTTGCTCCTAAACAAGAAAGGGAGGGCCCGCCTTCCTGATAAACTAATGGATCACCTCAACAATGAAGAGCTTAATGAAGTGATTTGGTGGCTGCCTGATGGCGCCAGCTTTGCTATGGATTCCAAGACAGTACAGGAGAGCTTCTTGGATGTCCATTTCCGTGGAACCAAATTGACGTCCTTTATTCGATCTCTGAACCGGTGGTAAGCATTGTTATCAGCTGTGTGTATGTATTCTGGAGAGCCCAAGCCAAGTCGATGCCCCGTCTCAACTCTTCATCCTTGCTTGCTTTTGTCACATGCTACTGTGTTATTGAAAAGGGGCTTTCGAAGAGTGTTTTTTCATGCAATGCCTAGGAATGCCATTTGTTTCCAGAGCCCCAAGTTCAAAAAGGGTGAACCTCAGCTCCTGAAGGAAATGAAATTGGCTCCCACTGGGAGTGGAGGTGCCAGCAAACCTCCATTCATTCCTGACCGGGGCCATATTGGTGCCTCTGCCAGTGCTGCAGCTGCCTCCTCTTCCAGCCAAGTTGATGTTCTCTTTGGCCAAGATATTGGAGCCCAATCAGGCATATCGGGGGTTGCTTCGCTGCCCGGCTCTTCTGTCGGTGCAACAGGTATGTGGCGAAGAAGCAGGGGTGATGATGATGTTGTCAGGTCAATCACTCGAGAGGACATGTCTCACATCATCACGGGTGAAATAGGATTATCATCACTTCAGAATATGAGCGGTGTTTTGGGTCACCAATCAAGAGGTGGGTTGGCCTCCCCGGGCCCATTAAACTTGTCATTGGGCGGTCACAATCATTTACAACAGCTCCAAAGCTCCTTGCAACCAAATGCCGGTGCTCCTGGTGCGGCCGGGAATCGGGATCAGGCACTACTGGCCGCGATGCAAAGGGGGGATCTTTTTAACCAACTCCAGATACAGCAACACCTGCAGCAGCAACAACAACAACACCACCAACAACAACAGCAGCAAAACCGAGATTTGCAATATGTGCAGAGTCTCTTCCCGCCGTCAGCGGCAACGGCGGCAGGAGCCGGTCTCCCGCAAGGGTTTCTTGCCTCTCAAGGACTGTCACAAGGAGGAGCACCCAGTAGCATCTATGCTGCTGCCGCCGCACGGCAGAGACAGTCGGAATTCAAACAAGCCGACGATCCACCAGGTAACAGGGAAGAAGAAGACCCTGATGCTGCTTTGCTGAGTCTGCTGAGGAGGCAGAACAACAACGGTCATGATCCATGAACAACAACGTGGGGAATTGCCCGCCAACGTGCCAGGAAGACGGGTTTCACAAAGGCGAAAGAGTTTCATGGACGCCTCCTGCGCACTTTTGTTCCACTACCACACACGATGACTGTAGATAAAACCTCGCTCTAGTGAGATCCCCTCCTCAATATCTTCACTTTCCTTCGTCGGGGTGCGGGCATGGGACCTGTCAAAACACAGCATTCTACCCGTACTAGCTAGTTGGAAGTCTTAGAAGCAACCCTGCTGGAATCGAGCGAGCAAACGCCAACGTTTTTCATGTGTTCCCTGACGAAATACTGTACATGTTATATCCACCAAACATTCTTTCCTCGCTTCCCTTTGCCTTGTTCCAACTTGGAGAAACACGTTGAAGGTAAACAACAAAAGACAGGTTGCCCCGTGGCATTTTCTCAGCGTTGCTATTTGTAGTTTTTCACTGTCGACTCTTTCTTCCGCGTCGCTGTTGGCAACAGATTCAATTTGATTCAAAGAACCCAACAGGCGGCAATGATGGCCTATCCGTCCACCCACCCAGCCGACATAAGAGTATCCCATCTCCTCGTGAGTGAATTTCGAAACCACTTTATAATTCTTCTTTCGTTGCCTTTTGTTTCTTTTCTTTTTTTGCCAACACTTTGTCGTAATAGTCATTCCATATTTTCTGCGGCACCATGTACCGATTGTACCCTTCGGTGCCAGGTACCATGGACCCAAAATACGCGTGCCAATTGGGGTCATGGTACTGTTTGGCCAGCGCATGTGACATCCACGGTTTGGTATCGGGATTTCCGGCAAAATCGTATACTTTGGCTTGTGACCAATCCATGGTTTTGCCATCGTCTGCCATGGGTCTAACGGCCTCTGTTTGTGCGACCAGGGTAAAGCGTGGCAGTGGTTTCCATTGCTGAATGACTTGATTCAGGAGCGTGATTTCTCCTTCTGCCAAGTACTGTTTGGATGCCAATTGATGAAAATAGGATTGCACATGAGGCAATGGTTTGATGACGAAAAAAGCCGTGTAAAAGTTGCATTCCAAGAATTGTGGAGGATTGGTATCCCAGCATTCGGGGACACCGTGTGCTGCAAAATGGGCTTCACCAGTGTCTAGATAATCAAACACAAAATCGAAATTGTGTAGAGCAACACTGTCGGCATCCATGTATACGACGACATCGTAGTCGACGAGTCCCCAGACGGCGAATTTGCTGCAAGTTCCCCAGTAACGATCCAATCCTTTGAGTGTTGGATTTTCTTGAATGAGTGTCTTGTGCTGCTCTGAAATTTGACATTCCGTGTAACTCCCATCGGCTTTGGTCAATTGTCGTGTTTCATCCCAGTACTCTTTCAATTCGGCAATCCGATCGGGAGTCATATCGGAACGAGGGTCATCTTCTGGACCAACCCACAGCAATACTCGATCGCCCTTGGCTTTTACAGCTTGGAGAGATTCTGCCAGAACGAGAGCGCCCGGAATGTACGTACTGGTTGTCACCAGTGTCACAATGGCCACCTTCTTTTCCTTGGATGAAGAACTTTCATCGTCCGAGGAGGCACCCGTTACTGCCAGCAGACAGCCAAATGCCAGGATCAAGCCCACAAGGAACCGATGCTTGAATCCTGGAGGTCCCCTGCCATGTTGGGGTCTTCTGGAGTGGCCTTGTAGAGCACAGGAGGGCATACTGAGAACCAAGGAAGTACCGGTACTGTAAGAAGTGCTGCACATCAACAACAAGGCAGGACAGCCACAAGCCGCAACAGCAGCAACAATAACGGTGATGAGGAGAAAAAGTGAGACGAAGCGAGAAATGTCTGTGTGACTCGTCACTCAGTCGAGTCACTCCCCGAGCGAGCGAGCACATCATTGAAAGAGTAAGGTTAGAGCTAAACATCAATTGGATCTTCGCGTTATAGTTGTTCCTCTTCGGACAACAATGACCATGAAGATGATGATGTATCCAGGTCGTCTATTGTGGCGAAAGCCGTCCTCTCCTGCTAGTGCCAGTGCAACGGGTCTGGTTGCTGTTGCCTTGTTTATACTAGCAAGTAGTAGTACATCGAACGCCTGTACTGTCTTTATTGTGGGCAAGGATGCCACAACCGATGGATCCGTCTTGGTGACGCATTCCAACGATGGAGAGTTTGATACGGATCCTCGATTGGTCAAGGTCCCTGCACAAGATCATGATGATGGGGCCAGCATGCGACCAGTCTTTTTCTCTCCCGAAAGCTATCCTCGTTACGTGGGTCAAGATCGCGGTGTCCCCGAGTATTCCCCACAAGAAAACCAACAACAAAAACCGTTTAAACCCATTGGATTCATTCCTCAGGTCCCTCACACGTTTGCCTATCTCGAAGACACATACGGAGCCGTCAATGAGCATCAAGTGGGGATTGGAGAATCGACTTGCAGTGGTGTCTTTGGAGCCGTGCCCTTGGGAGCTCCCAATGGAACGGCGCTCCTTAGCGTCGACGCGTTGACGCAAATTGCCATGGAACGAGCCACCACGGCACGACAGGTGGTGGAACTCATGGGACAATTGGCCGAACAATACGGATTCTACGGTGCTGGAGAATTCGAAGGCACATCGGAAAGTTTGGGCGTTACCGATCCAAACGAAGCTTGGATTTTTCACATTTTACCGGATCCCACTGGGAAATCTGCCATTTGGGCGGCACAAAAGATACCCAGCAACAGCTTTGCGGTACTGGCCAATATGTTTGTGTTGAGGGAACTGGATCCAAACGATAAAGACAACTTTCTCATGAGTGATTCCGTTCACAGCGTCGCGCAAGACTATGGCTGGTGGCATCCTACCGACGGAACCTTGTTGGATTTTACCAAGGTCTACAGTGACGGGGAATACGCTCACAAATTCTACAGTGGAAGACGCATGTGGGGTGGTTTTCATCTGGCTTGTGAATCGCAACAATACCCCAGTGACTACAAGGACCTGCAGTCGGATCCGGTCTACCCTCTCTACTGCACACCGGATCACAAAATCAGCAGTGCGGATCTTTTTCGATACCACCGATACACCTACCAGAACACTGCATTTGATCTGGGAGCCGAAGGAAACTTGGCAGCTGGTCCGTTTGGCTCTCCTGATCGATGGAAAGCAGGCCCCGGCGAAGCTGCCGTAGGAGGTAACTGGGAACGACCAATTGGACTCTATCGGACATCCGACACCTATGTCGTTGCATCGCATGCAGACTGGAATTTGGGAGCCGTCTTGTGGTTTGGACCGGCCTCGGCACTCGCAACTGTCTTTACACCATTCATAGTGGCACTGGCAGATGTACCGGCGTCCTTTCGAAGCGGCCATCATGCCGAATTCAGCCGGGCGTCCGCCTTTTGGGCAGCCTGTGTCGCGCACAATGTTGCCAATCTCAAGTGGAACTACGCCATTCAGGATGTTACAAAGCGACAAAATGAGTTGGAAGGAGCATCCATTCGAATGGTGCGAGCGCAAGAACAAGATTACCAAAAGAACCACAATTTGACTGCTGCTCAGGAAGCATACGATCAAAACATCCAGGCCATTGTGACGTCTTTGTGGTCTCTCTCGGACGAGATCTTGTTCAAGTATGCTAGCGGATTCGTCAATGAGCCAGGCACAGACAAGGGAATGTCTCAAATGGTGGGATACCCTGCTTGGTGGTTGAAGGAAGTTGGATTTGCACAAGGTCCACCACCGCCGCCTACAAAACCAAAGTGTTGTCATCCTCCCAAGCAAGACGACCATCACACCAGTAACCATGAAACAATGGAGGAAGGCCCGGCTCTTCTCACCGGAAAGGCTGCCATGAAAAACTATTTGAGAAACTTCGACGACAGCGTTGCATAAGCTTCGTCATGTGTCCCCTACAGCATCGTAAAAGAATTCAAATAGAGATCCTGGTCGTGAACTTTGTCGTAAGGCTTGTTTCGATTCTGGGCTTCTTGTACGTACAGATACAAAGACAAGGCAGCAAGATGACCCAACTAGAAAATCGAATACTGTTACTTACTATAGTTGTCCTCTCACCGACCGCCTACAGTAGCACATCCCTAAATCTGGGGCCTGACGAGGCTGGAACACCTCAGACTCTATGCCAGGAACGTGGACTGTCTTCTCGCTCAGTGGGGGGTTTAAGTTGACATTTGTTTGCGTATGCGACACCGGACACCGAAGAACGCTGTGCAAAATTCTTCGCGAGTGACTGAATACCAGTCTTCGTCTCTGCGACCTCGGACGTGAAAGCATGAAGACGGATTCGATTGCTCCCTCAAACACAGGTCAAGCAAGCTCTCTTACTCTGCCCCACGACTGTAGGGACAGGCGGATGCAACATGCAGCGCACTCCAACCAAGCTAGAACGAGAACGGATCCTACTCGCGAGCGCTTCTTTACCGAGCGATAGTTTGCTAAAATTAGCTCTGCAAGGGAATCCTGTCCGCTCTTGAGATCCTCACTCTTTGCTTTCACCATGTGCAGCGGCAGCTCGATCACCGGTCAGAGGGGCGAACCTTGATGGTTTGCTTTGCCGGTTTTTCGGTCACACATGCAACCAGTAATTCTAAGAGCAGCGTCAAAATGTGCTCCATATGCTTCAATTCAGATCTGAAAATGTTTAAGAGACGGTAAACAATGATCACTCCCGCTGGTTCCGAACTTGAGGATTTAACCTAGCAGGTGTATGCCTTGTCGGAGCCAAAGACGAGTATCCTGCTAGTAGCAAGTCAGACTCCTCCAAGCAGCTTTTGTGATCCCGTCAAACCAACAGCACAGGAGCTAACCCACTGGTCAGGAAAGGTAACCACTAACTAGCCAGAGACACAACAGCAGGCAATGTGGAAGTGCCACTCGGTTGCCGTTTGCTCACAAATCGACAGTTTGCGGAGTGCATAGAGGCAACATGAACAATCCAAACAGTAAATTGAACCTCAGCTTCTCGCAACTCTTTCATGCCCCATCGGTCACTTTTCCAGTTTTTGGAAAAGTGCCCGAGGATACCCCCACAAATCTGAAAGAAGAAGATCAAGTTGGTCGCAAAGGGAAGCGATCAAAACTTCCCTCGATGAAATCAAAGTCCCGGAGCAGCACCAGTCAGCGCCGAAGCAACAGTCGCTTGAATGATTTGTCCAATTCAGATAGGTCAATTGGCACCCCGAGCACCACAATGGAACCCAACTCTTCTTCCTCCTCGTTTTCCCTCGAAAAGGATGACTTGATTGGAGATGGTGGTAGCAGGATCAGCCACTTTCATCAACAAAAGAAGAACTTTGACAAGATCAAAGAGCAGGTTCGCCGAGTGAGCACAAACAATCTGTCAACGGCGGACCTTGAACGAACCCCGCGAAGATCAAGGATTCGGCGGAGTCTCTCTGCGGGAGAAAACCTGTCAGAGTTGCAAAATGCCACGAAACCTCCGAGGCACGGCCGCAGTCGAATGGCGGCGCCAAAGAGTCCTGCCGAACCTCCATCGTTTCGTCGAACTGTCTCTGATCGCCGTAACTACAGCAGGAGAACCAAGTCAAAGGGGGCATCACCGCCCTCCGTTGTGGGCGGACCACAGGACAGCTGGAGGAGTGAAAGCAGTAACAAAAACACAGCATCCACCTGGTCAGGTGGACACACGGCCGAAACATGGACATGCAACTGTGGGTTCGTCCTGAAGGAGCGCATGCAATACTGCGGAATGTGTGGAGCAAAGAAACACTGGACCTGCGATCTTTGCAGTTTTGACGAGAATTTGAATATCTTTTGCTACTGTGGCGGATGTGGAACAGCGAGATGTGAGTGCCAGTAGCTTTTGAAGCGAAGTCTCTATGCAAACGGTGCGGTGTATAGTGTATACTTGAGTTCAATCAGAGAGTAAAACAGCTTTGAGAGCAACCTAGCTACGACTGTACTGTAGCTAGTTCACAAGTGTCACCACCGCGTACGCAAGAGTTCGGTGTCTACCGGTAGCTAGTGATGTAGAGGATATCACTGCAGTCATACTTCAGCTATCTGATGACCCTTATTACTCATATTCCAGTGTAGCAATGGCAACAGAGTATGGCTCGGCATCCTCAGCTCTTCAGTTGTGCAGGTTGATGCTGTAGGCTATGTTGACACATCCCTCCCTCCTGATCGTGAGGACCCATGCATCCACCACAAAGTGGAAATTCCAGAATAGATATTCTCTCTGCAATCTGTTCCACATCAAAGTGAAGGTCTAGTTCATTTCACAACCGCAAGCACAGGTCCAACGATCATTGGGACCATGGACATGAGCACGGCCCTTGTTTGTAGGCTTCTTGCTTTTCCTCTCTTCTTGACTATCACTGGTGTTTGCTTGATTGGAGGGATATGGATGTGTGGATGTGATCATGCTCCTTCTGTGTAGGCTTCTTGCTTGCACGTCTCTTGTATGATCCGGCCCATATCTTCAGGCTTGATCTAGACCTTGCTTTCCTTCCATCATCTGATACTTTCACCAATATTCTGTCTGATCCTGGTGCCTGCAGAACAACCTTCCTTAGTTGAGCTGCTGTCTTCAGGTTTCTTGGAGTTTGTAATGGTCTTGTGAAGACTTTTGTTTGTGTCATCTGATGGGGTACCACTAGCACCGTTGTTGCGTGCTATGCCTTTCAGTTCCCTGCTGGCCTTGAATCGTTGAGAAATCCTGCGTGTCGGTGATGCATTCTCCTCGACTCGACAATGTGAGTTTGGAGAAGTGTTCTCCTCCGAGGAATATCCAGAGAGACAGACCATTTGACTTGCTCGTGCCTGGTGGGGATTGTATGGTACAGATACGTCTAATATATATCTTTGTGGCCGTCAACCAACAGCTCCTCATCCAGGCTTTACCCGTACCGGTACCTGGTGTCGTACCGGTATAACCCCTCTGGCTCAATAGTGGTAAGCTGCTACTAGTATGAACACCATAGTGGGACGATGGCTCGAAGATCTCCTCGATCTCATCGATCTCATCGCAAAGAAATCCAACGCTTTTGGGGGTTGCAGTGCTTTTGTGTGGAATGTCTGAAGGCGGGTCCGAGCAACCTGCAATACCCGTGGATTCACTTGCGTGGAACGACGACTCCAGGGCATGGTATGAGCGTGCACAAAACTCAGAAATGTCGACGAGACCATAGGAAGATCTGTGCGGGCAGGGCATCCCGAACTAGATCTTCTCCAAAGTATGTCGTGCAACCATGACGTTGGGACCGTCCTTTCGAACCTACCGGTAGTCACCACACCCTAACACCCGCCAGACCAGCTCCAGGATACACACCGGTACCAGTACGGTAGAGGAAGCAGGCTCGCTACGAGCAGCAAGCGAAAGGATCAGGAACGACCCAAGTTGAACTGTGCTGTAGTCGTTCGGCCTTCATTTCCTTCGATCCTCCTGATGTTTCCGCCAGTGCAGTGTGATTCGATTCTTCTTCATGCTGCCCAACCAGCCCACTCCCGCGGTGGAAGCTTCGACCTCGTTTTACAGGTTCATGACAGACATGGAATTCGGACAAACGAGCGAGCTGCTTACAAGACTGCTGTAAATTGTCAGTTCTTCTGAACTCAAGTAATCATAGCTTCGGTACCCCGCGCATCATCGCTGATTAATGTTGTGCATCAGAATCTGAAAGGGCGGATAGTATGCGCATTGAGGGTTTTTGCTGCGACAGCGGGAGGGTCAAATAGCTTCGGGCAGAACAAAGGAAGCACTGAAGCTGAATTGGCCGGCAAGCTCCGTCTCCGGCCAGAAGCTATCGATGGGTTGGTCATGGGACGTGTCGGACGTGTCTGCCCCATCGTTGGTACCGTACCGTACTGGAACACTGGAACAGTGGTCCATTTCTCCAACGTAGCTCTTCGGATTGGGGAGTAAAAGTCACTTGAAGAGACGACTTCTGATCCAATCAACATCGAATCAGCATTGACGTGTGTGGCTCTAATTCATCGCGTGAGGGTTCCAGTGAGACTTTAAGGAGCTGGTTCCTATTCCACTCTCTTGTCCACCGACACTGGCTAGCTAGCTTAGCTAGCTAGAAAGAGCTTACTTAGGCCGGTCTCTACCGGAGCGACTAAAGAAGCGACTAAGCCATATTTTGTAGTTTAGTCCATAGTTTAGTCTCTTGGGGTGGTGTCTACCCAAGCGACTAAACGTCATACGGACTAAAGGCTTTAGTCCTTACGCTCGTTCACCGACTAACGGGAGGCTGGTTAGTCCGTGAGCGAGCGTAAGGACTAAAGCTTGTTTAAGAACAGCAAATAAATCCAACAGAAAACAATACAACTGCATGCCACCGAGTTGGATAACAAATTCCACACTCCTAGCTAGCCTCACTATTAGGCCATCGAATCAGTGCCAATAGAGGAGAGGTGCAAACGATCGAATGAATGATCGAACCATTGAATGATAGTAGAGGTGCAAACGATCGATCTAACGATTGAATGATAGCAGAGGTGCAAAGGATCGAACGATTGAATGATAGTAGAGGTGCAAATGATCCAATGAATGATACCGGTAGTAGAGGTGCAAATGATCGTTCGACGATCGAATGATAGTAGAGGTGCAAACGATCGAATGAATGATAGTAGAGGTGCAAACGATCGAACGATCCAATGATAGTAGAGGAGGTGCAAATGACAGAGGAGAGGTGCATCGCAATGGTGTGTTTTGAGTCTTGTTATCTCAAAAAAAGTAATCACTTCTGTTAAGTCTTTGTTTGAGTCCTTTAAATCCACCATGATGATAGAATATTGGTAGCCAACCAAGTGATCACTTTCTTTAAATCTTTTTTGAGTCCTTTAAGTCCAGCACCCTTCAATGGATTTAGTCCCGGTGTTTGTTTAGTCGCCACGGTAGACACCACGTTTTGACTAAAAACTCGACTAAATTGTTTAGTCCAAGATTTAGTCATCTGCTGGTAGACACCACCATTACTAAAGGATAATGACTAAATCTTGAACTAAACAACCACCTAAAGGATTCCTTTAGTCGGTCCCTTAGTCGCTCCGGTAGAGACCAGCCTTAGAGCTTAACTGAGTGAGGGCCAAAGTTGGGAATGTTCCAAGTTCCAACTTCGCAATTCTTTGAGAGAAATTGAACGGGTGAGGGGTGTTCGACCTCCTTTCGTTGCAGAGCAAAAATCAATAATACTTTGACTAATTGGCTCAAATCCGGAAAAACACCATTAACCTCTTTTGTATGTAAGTAAATACTGTATTCATAAAATGATATTTTATTTGTGTTATGGAATGCCAATTAATGTTATTTACAAGAAATTAATCCTTTTCTAGTAATTATGTTTCACATCTATATTTCGGATTTGATTTTTGAATTCAGGTTATTTAAATGAATTTCAATATTATCGACTCAAAATCGTGATTTTCCCCAGTTTGAATCATACTGGCACAATGGTTTCTGGGCCCTTTATCGCTTTGATGCTCCTGTTGTCTGCTGAGGCTTAAAAGATGGCTGAAGATTCACCAAAGGTCGAGGCATCCAAACGGAAGGATTAATTCGCGAAGGAACATTTTTTCAACCCTGGAACTACCAGGTACAGTACTGTACCAGTAGTCTACTAGTAGACCCGTGGTACCCGTAGGGCTGAAGGCCCAAGGCCCAAGGCGGTGGTATCGAGAGCATAATATCGCGTTCAACTAAGTTGAGCACTGCCTGTCTGAATTCATAAAAAGTTTGATTCTTGTTGGAGCTACCCGAGTTGCCATGATACCACCTGCTGCAGTTGCCACTTTTGACAAGCCCAACGATCCGGCTGTTATGGCTTTTGATCGCGATCATCCCCAGAAAATCGATGCAGACGACAGGATGAAGAATACGAAGACCATGTTGGGAGATGAGGAGGAATTGACTACAACCCCGAAGGCCGCCGAAGCGCCACAAGAACAACATCAACAACCAGTCCTCTCTTTCCTTATCTCCGAAGCCATCGAGACCATTAAGCGCCTTGGCTTCTCCCTGACCCCCACCCAGTCTGATCTAGTGAAGACGATTCTGTCCCAATCAAGCTCTACCACCACCACCATCAACGCTGCAACCAACCGAAATGCCAAAGAACCGTCCCGAGATCAGAACGTGGCTTCGGAAGCTGCCAAAAGTGAGAAGCAGATCGCAGTGTTAAAGGCCCCTGAGCCACCGTCGTGTAAAGACGAAAAAGAGTCGACGGAGATGCAAGTGGCGAACCCGAGGACAGTGCAAGACCAATTTGGGAACACATTGGATTCTTCGATTCAGCCATTTCCGACTGCTACCCCTGCCACGCGCGGCCCACATGCATCCCAACCCGGAGCATTTGCTGTTGCAGGCATCAATTCTCCGAGGATGGAAATTGAAGAGGACCTCAGCTTGGTGGTGACACAGGATCCAGAAGTTGGTCTGCCCCCATCTTCATCTGTACCATACCTGTCTCTGGAAAGTTCAAATCCAAATCCAGATTTGGTTCAGGCTCAGCCAGTGAATGAGGTGAACACTGAGAGTCTTCAACATGCAGAAGATCTAAGCAGGCGCAAGGCAACACGTGCCGACCTAAGGGTTATGATGAGCAAATTTGCAGCCTGTGGCCTTCTGCTTGTCCTGGTGATTGTCGTCCCTGTGGGCTTGGTCGCGAGAAACAAGAGTGGGGACTCAGGATTGGAGACAAAAAACGTAGCATCGCCTACGGATGCACCCTCTCTTCTGCCCGACTCTGAAGTACCAGTATCGCTGGAAGATCAAGTCTTGAGCCTGCTCCCACCTGAAACCATAACCAACATCCAAACTGGTGGCTCATCCAATCAATCGTTGACACCACAGGCCCAAGCCTTTCAGTGGATAATGCAAGACCCTGCCATTGGAATCTATTCAGATGAGCGAATCATCCAACGCTTTGCTCTTGCAACTTTATACCATGCAACAAATGGCCCAGAGTGGTTCCAGAACAACCACTGGCTCAACTACACCAAACATGAATGTGAATGGTTTGCAAGAGATGGTTCCAAAGTGTACTGGCCTTCCGATCCTGATCCCGATTTCCCCTGTGGTGCCAGATACTCACCCGAAGGAGAAACCTATGAAAAGCTGTGGCTCTATGAAAACAACCTCCAAGGAGAGCTACCTGCAGTTGAGTTGGCTCTGTTGACATCCTTGACCAGTATCTCCATCAATCGCAACCCGCAGATGGAAGGGACAATATCTTCTTATCTTGGAAAACTTTCCAAACTGAAGATGTTGGATATGTCTCGCCTTGAAAGCCTTGAAGGGTCCATGCCCTCAGAACTGGCTTTGTTGACCGCCTTAACTGGCCTTTCCTTATTGTACAATGGGTTGGAAGGCTCCATTCCGTTGGAATTGTTTTCAGTTTCAACCCTGAAGCACCTGTTTGTGGACAACAATGAGCTCACAGGGACCCTGGCTTCAGAGATTGGGAAACTGAGCTTGCTGGAGAACCCCTACCTTCACAGCAACTTATTGAGTGGAACCTTGCCTACAGAGCTAGGGTTGCTTTCATTTGTGGATCATCTTTCCTTAGACAAGAACCTTTTCCACGGACCGCTTCCTTCCGAACTTGGACAACTGTCTGCTGTGGAACACTTTGTCCTCATGCACAACGCAATCACAGGGACTGTACCGACAGAGCTGGGGTTGTTGAATAGGCCTAGGTTGGATGAAAGAGGTCCAACTTACTACATGAACCTGGGACACAATCTGTTGGAAGGACCACTCCCATCAGAACTTGGTCAGTTGTCCCTTACAAAGCATCTTTGGCTCAACAACAATAGCTTCACAGGACAGCTGCCAGAAGAAATTGAGAGGATGGTTACAAGTGGATCCTTGCTCTCGTTGAACTTGACCCTCAATCCATTGCTGTCAGGTACAATTCCCCAGGCGCTGTGCTCGGTTGGCCCAGGCCCAAATGTATCGTGTCCTATAGACAACAAATGGTACCAGGCATGTGGGCTGTCCTTTGATTGCGATCAACACCAGAGTGGCAGTCTTTGTGGGTGCAACTGTCCCTGCATCCAGACTGCCAAGAACAACGGAAGTGGCGGGCCATAGAGGCTCTCCAGAGTATTGATGACTTCAGCAGCTGTAGCGTTGAAGGTTGGACCTTTGTAAGTGCATTTTTTGTTAATAGTTTATACGAACCGCCAATTTACCAACGTACCGTACGTGCGCAAATTGTCATCCAGACCGAAGACACAAAACAAATATGGGTACCAGTGTGTCAGGTTGCTGTGACGACACCCTCTAGCTAGTAGATTAGCACTCCCGCCGTTGATACGGTAGGTTTTCAGCTCTGCTTTTCGACCGAACTACCCCGACGCGATCGTGGTTCTGCCGAGCCAAGTCTCGACCTGGAATTTTCTTTCTTACTCCGGTCCATGGAACCTGCTCGCTTTTGCTGCTGCTGCTGATGATGACGAGCTCCCGAACTGCTGCTACCTCTTCTCGATGTCAGTGTTGTCGTTGACTTGCTATTGTTCGTTTTTCCATCATGTTGTCCGCATTGGGAGCAGTAGCAGAAGAACGTCATGTTTTTGTCAAAGCTGCATCCTCCACACGTCCAATGTTTGTCCCCGCCACACATACCGCAAAATTTCATTTTGTGTTTGTGCAAGCTGCCACACCTGCAGGCCCACTTGTCGGGTGGCAGGTAGCGAATGGAACTATGGCGCTTTTGGTTCCGTTGTTTATTGTTGCTCTCGGTGGTCTTTCTGGAACTCCCACATTGGCCGCAGAACATGTAGATGCATTCATTTTCGGCAAATTGACAGTCACTACACTGCCACGATTGTGGACAGCCGCATAAACCACAATGCTTCATTTCGTTGCTCATGGCCCACCCACAGACACAAACCCAAGCGTCTTGCAGGATGCAACGTTGGCAGTGAGAGTCACTCATTAAAATGTTGTTGTTGCCTTTGCTGCCATGCGAGTCGTGAAGGTTGATACAGTAACCAGTACCGGTACTGGATCGACGACGAGAAGTACTCTTGTTGTAACTAGTGGTTTTGGCGGAGGCTCGTTTCTCTGCACGAGAAGTTACCTTGTGGGTAGTTTCTTTCGTGTGGCGGCCTGAAGGCGACGTCAGGGACGATCGCCTACTTCGACTCTTGTTGACGACGACATCTGGTTTTTGACCAGTTGTATTGGAAGAGAAGCTATCTTTCATCAGTGTCTCGGACGTGGACGTCTCTGATATCTTGCCATTTGAATTTTGTCGTTTGGTCGACCTTTTGCTTCGGAGGCTCTTGCTTCGCTGCTTGTTTGTAGCCGGTGATTCCGCCACGCAGGAGGCTGACTTGTGGCCCTTTTCCAGAATTGGAATTTCTTCCTTCCCCACTGCGCCAGCCACCGAATGCGAACGGCGTACTTTGCGGCTAGCGCCGTTGTTCTTGCGAGTGTTATTGTGTCCTTTCGTGCTGCTCTTGCCAAGGCTCTTGTAGCTTTGACTGAGTCTGTCAATATCGGTCGCGGATCCGTTGCTCCTGATCTTCAAAAGGCCATCATCGACATCGACATCTTTCTCAAACAAAAACTTCCCCATTTTGGAGCCTTCCTCTTCGTGAGCGAACTCTCCCTCATCGTCGTCAAAGCTGGCAGATCCCAAAGAACCAACGCTGGAACGGAGCTGCGACGACCTTCGCCGTCCTGACGCGGGATCCTTGTGATGCCTAAAGGTCCGACTATCTTTGGTAGACGTCTCGAATTCGATCACCTGAATCGGTGCCTGCGAAGGCGAGTGCACGCCTTGATTCATGGTGCTTTTGTGTGTGGTTGTGTTTTGTCTGCTGTCACTCGCTGCGATCCCTCTCCTCTGACTATGGACTATCAATACAATACTCGGGTGGTCTCATTGGTTTTCATAGCAGCAATTGTGCCAAGGACTCTACTAGTATGTTGGAGGGATGCAGGGATCATCATACATGTAGGTACATCATACTAGTACCGGTACCGGTACCGGCAGTGTGGTCTCGTGGTTGTCATGATTGTGTCAGGGAAGGAAGGGAAGGGGGGAAGTTTAAAAGTGATTAATTAGCTGGTTTGTCAGTGGTCAAATTCCGTGTGTTAAATCTCTCGTCAATCCTTTGAGCTTCCCGGAAGTTCCAGTGTTCACGGCCGCAAAAAGTGAAAACACGGCTGCACGGCTCAGCCAGCGTTCATAAATTCACAACCACAACCACAACCACAACACAAGCACAGGTCCCGTGATCATTTTAGGAACATGGCCATGGGCACGCCCCTGGCTCGTACAGTATCAACATTGTAGGCTTCCTGCTTCTTCCTCTCTTGACAACCACTGGTGTGTTGTCATTGGCTTGATGGAGGGACAATGTCTGTGATCATTCTCGTGCTCCTTCTTTGCAGGACTTGCTTCTTGCTGCCACTGCTCTTGCATGACTTGCTTGGCCCTTCTCTTGGGCCCTGACCCTATCTAGCTAGACCTTGCCCTACATCCATCATTTTTGGACCTTTCACCAATATACCATCCGATCCTGGTGGCTGCAAGACTACCTTCCATGCTTCGGTTGCTGTCTTGAAGCTTCTTGGAATTTGTAATGGTCTTGTGAAGGCTAAAACTTACATACATTTGCAATGATGTCATTGAACAAGCCACCACAAACATTGGGGGGTATGGTTATGAGTTAGCAAAGGGGGGATCTGTGGGACTGGGATTGGCCTTGGTACAAGCCATAATTTAAACGTGAATCTCCATCTATGTTTAGTGGTTGACAGGTCGCCTAAGCTGCTACTTTGCCTTCCTCGAAGAAAGGCCCCCAGCAGCACCCAGGAGTCTCCTCTCCAGCCTCAAGGATCAAGGTGGTGAGCTGGGTAAGTTGAAATTCTAGCACACCCAACAGCACAGAGTTTCATCTTCATCGAACTCATTGGCGTTGCTATTGTTCTTCCTCAACGAGAAGGTAACACGTAGCTTCTTATCACCCTCACTCTGCCCTGGCCGCTTCAAAGCACTCGGCTTTTCATTGTTCAGAACGCAAAGACCAGTTTCGCCGTCGTCTGATTCCTCACTGTTGCGACGTAGCAGTATCACGGCTACGACTTCCACTTCATCCGCATCGGCAACAACAATCTTGTTCTTCAATTGACATGATCGGTTCTCCCTGAGAAGTTCCCAGTTGCTGGCGGGGAAAATGTCTCCCGCTGGAATAGTTCGCCTCCCCTTGACGGATTCATCACATGTGGCACCGCAATCATATTCCGATTCTGTGTCCGTTGTCCCGTCCAAAACACTTGATGAACGGACTGAAGAACCTTCTTCCTGCATCGAATCACAAGGGGATACCAGCTCTGAAGCCGCGCTGTCTCCATCTGATGTGAATTCCTTGAGCTCCACCTTTTCCAGCTTGTTGGCAACCTTTGCTGCCAGGTTCGTTCCTAGCCACGTCGTATGCAACTTCTGTATATCTACCTCTTCGGGGTCCTTGGACGTTTGAACTTGGTTCAGTCCTGAGAGTATTGTTGTTGTCGTCGTGCTGGGAGTGATGGCATCTGATGCATCATTGGTTCCAGAAGCCACGGTGTTGGCTTTTGCTTTCGAGTTCTGGCCGCTTGCCGCTGAATTTGGGATACTTGCAGTCTGATTATTACTGGCGTTGTCCACGGTTGACGCGTTGGTTGCTGCCGTTGACACAGAACTCTCCACTGTCACACCTGTTTTTGATGATGTTACAGAGGTGAAAAAACTTGGCAACTGCTCTGTAGTTGGAGGATCTTTGCTGGACGTTCTCAATTCTCTCATTGATTGTGGCCTCACGGGAGATCCTTCATCGCTATGTAGCAGCTTGCTCTCATGTTTCCCTAAGGCCATCAAATTTCTCATTGACTGTGCCTTCGGCGGAGAGTTGCGATTGTTGCAAGAGACTTTCGCAGCGTTGCCGAATGCCGTCAGTTTTCTCATTGATTGAGCCTTCATTGGTTTGATTTTGTCATCGTATAAAGGATTGTCTGGTTGCAGTGAAAGGATGAACGCATCAGCAACGCCGAAGCCTTTCGACTCGAGACGTTTGGATGCCTCTACTGGGTCACTTTCGAAGACGAAGTGAAAGCTCTGGGCATGGTTAGACCCCAGCTTCGCGTACCGGTAGGTTGAGAAATCGATGGTAATCAGATGCGAAAGAAACAAGCCAAAGGGCTTCAAATGTACATACCTCAGGATTGTGGTCACTGGACTCTGCTGACTTTACGGAATGTAGATCCGGGGGGGCAACACCGTCGAGACAATCATCGTCTGATAGGATCAAAAAGTACATCAGAGCTTGTTGGAACTGATTCTGCAGGAGTGGCATGTCTTCGTACAGCTTAGAACTTTCGTCTGACATCACATTTGCTGGAACCAAACGATCCAAACATCCTCTGACGTCAAGGCCAGTCTCTGCAAAGAGTTCTCGTGCGGCGCCCAAACGGGAGGCCAAGAGTAGCCTTTCCTTCATATTTCCACTTTCGCGCTCTGACAATGAATGACGCTTCGTGAGTACAATGAGAACGGTAGACTTTCACTATAGCTAGATAGACCGCCCAGCAAGCGAAACCTGATGTCGTCCTTACCTGCATCTGAATAGTCGCTCTCCGCCACGATGCCTGCGGGCACTTCGTACCTGGGAGTCCCATCCTCACCTGGCACAAGTTTTTTCAACAGAAGACCTTTCTTCTTGTGAACCGCGAAGACATAGCTGATATGCCTGTCTTCAAACGTTCTCCTGATGAGAGCCACACTACCCGATAAAGGCAAATCGTCAACATCAATTTCTTTTCCCTCCTTGCCTCCTGTGTCTCCATAGTTCCAAAACAAAGCTTCTCTTTTCTTCATTTGGTAGGTGGCAAGCTGGGCCCTCTGGTTCATGTAAAACTTCTCCATATCCACGGATAGGTTTCCTGAGTTGCGTTCGAATTTTGCTCGAAGGGAGCTAACAAGCGAGTCTCTTCGAGGAGCACCAGCAATCTGAGTCTCTTCGCTTGTTGCGAGGGTCTGGGTTTGCTGCATCGCACCGCCCTCCTCTTTCTGTCTGTCACGGGTTTCTTCTTTTTCCTCCGTGATGCCCGCCACTTCAATTTCGGATTCTTGATCCGCCTTGATGTGCTCCTGATCCACTTCACTCTCCGTTTTAGCCTGCTCCGATTCTATCAAGTTGACAAACGCTACTGTTGAGTCTTCTGGGGTGTTACCTTCAATAGATGTACCCAAACCACCCGTTTCCGATTCTGGCTCCGTGGAGTCGAGTTGGAGGCACACTTTTCTAACGGAATCACCTTCAATAACATGAACCACCGCAGAAGAGCAGATCTCGCTGCTACCCTCGGAGGAGACGGTAACTACATCTTCGATTTTCTTGATCATTGATTCCTCTTGTGCTTCTCGGTCTTCCTGCAATTCCACAGAAGGATCATCTTTTTTCTCTTCGGAGTCGTCTTGCTCAATTTTGTTCATTGTCGCCAGCAACCTCTCTCGAGAATTATTGTTTTCTTGACCATTGCTGTTGTTGCTGGTCTCGGCTCCATTGCTGTGCCGCGTTTGTAATGCTCCATTTGCATCCTCCTCTATTTCACTCGAGGGGCTGGAGGTTTCCGTCAGTGAGATATTGCAGGTGATGTTATCATTGTCTGTCGTATCGTTCAAGGTCTTGACGACCACGACTTCACCGTCATCATCATCCTGTGTTGTTTCCTGCGTTGTTTCCGATCCCGTCCTGTCTTGCACGTTGCTTTCATCAATGGGTTCTTCCCGAGGCTCCTCTTCATCTCGAATAAGTCTTGTGTTCTCGGCATCTTGCCCGTTTTGTTCTTTTGGTTCTTGTTCAGGAAGTTGTTCCATGGCTGCTTTTTTTTCTTGTTCCGCGAGTATTTTCTTCTCGTAGTCTTTGACCTCTTCAGTTGAAACTTCAGGTTCGTCAATGAGTTCAACCTCTCTTCTTCCTTTCTCTTCAAGTTTCGACACATCATCTTTGTCTCCTGTTGGGTGCACAGGTACCGTCACAGCTATTGCATCGCTTTCAATTCTTTCAACATCTGCCGCTTTGGTCGTTTTGCCATCCTCGACAGGCACGGTGGGGTCATCATCCCCTGCCGCACCGGCAAAGGACTCCATCACTTGTCCATCCATCATACTGCTCTATACTTTTGAAAGCGAGAAACTATCTAACTCGGAGGGAATCCGGTATGGTTCCTTCCTTTCTCAACTAATTAATTGGGATCGTGCTGGACTTTCATCTCATCATTCATCTAAAAAGAAGAGCCGGTGGGAGTGTGTGGATCGACTGTCCTTTTCGTTTGGTGATTAGAGAAAAGGAAGGTTATCAATCCTCATGGCTGAAGACAAAGAAAAAATCTCAACTGCTGCGAGTCCGTTCCGATGCTGCCAACGCTAGCGTTAACTCCCACACAGCGAGCGATCCCACTAATTGAAAAAGTGAGACGGCTCGAGGATTTGTCGAAGGAGTTGCTTTTGCAAGGAATTGCAGGATTGGGGACTGGCCAGTCCCGTAATGAGGCCCAACGCCGCCCAACAGTTCGACGTTTGGCCAATTGGCCCAGCGCTTCCCATGCAATACTAGTAGACACGTACGACTGTAGGTGCAGCCCCCGAATGAGTTTTCAGGGTAGTTTTGTCTGAGAAGGTACTGGTACGCACTAGCTAGCGAACCGGTAGTAGTAATACCCAAGTCCAAGGGTAGGGCCGTTTGTTGTCCTTCTTGAGGCTGTTTCAGTACCTACCGTACTGGCTGGTAGAGCAGGTCCAGCCAGAAGAGCCCAAGCCCCAAGCCCCGTAGGTTGGCTTGATGCTGTTGCTTGTATTCTGGAGTCGGGAGGTGCCGTAAGTCAAGCTTAGCAAAGGATGGAGTGAGTGGTACCATTGCAGGAACAATCCCACGGGGGATACTGTGTTCCTTGGTTTTAAGAAATGAAATAACATGAGAATAGCACGAAAACAACAACAAAACCACCATCAACCCAATGCTTCCAGCTTGCTTGGCCAAATAGACACACAATAACTCTGTTTTGGGTATTACATGTAATAGACTATCTTGTACAGTGCACTCTACTGCATCTTATCCTGCGAAAAGAAACATAAAAGGGGCTAATGCGTGCTAGTGCTTTATCGCCAAAGTTAACAGCCCTGTCGTGGTTCGACGAGTTTTGAGATACCATCTTCAGCTAACGATTGTGGAGGCCCATTAACATGTTTTGTGTTTCTTTCCGGTCATACAGATAGAGCTCCTCCTCCTCCACAAGGCATATTATAACACTCTATGCAAACTCTCTACATGGGTGGAGAACGAATTGGTTGAAGACACCAGCCCGAAATTGAGGTTTTGTTGTTGTTGTGGTGCTATTCTCGTGTTGTTTTCGAAGCATGACTGAAACTGATCCTTACCCCGTGGGAATATCTCAGCATCAGCTGTGGCTTCGTTGCCAGGTGCTTTCAAGGAACCCAGTGAGAATGTCTTCTCACTGGACATGCATCTCGCCACTGGCCAGGACGGCCAGGACCGTACCAGTACCGGTACCGGTACTAGTATGACCCCACTCCACCGCACAACTCTCACTAACCCATAGTAACTTTCCCCGTCCAACAACTGCAAATAATATAGTGCACTGCCACAACTTCGAAAGTGCTCAGATTCTTGCCTCCCACAAACGTTTGTACCAGGACAAGAACCACAAATTCACCATCACCATGGCTGTATCTCCTCGTCGTGTCTCCTCTGTCAGTATCGGATTGGAAAACACCTTGGAGATGACAAATATGTTGATGAATCGTGACTCTGGTCCTTTCGGCCGTTCTCGTCGACGAAGAGCAAGCCTCACGGCGTTTGTTGGAAATATGCATAGCCCCAAGCCATCTGACGACAATATGATGTCCAGTTCTTGCCATGGTACCAGTGCCAGACGATCAAGTATGGCAGTCGACACATCAAAAGCGACCTCCCGCCTTGCGACAAGTGGCAACGCTCTCGATATGGATGCCAGCCTCAGTGGCATTGGAAACAGGAAGAAGAAAGCGATCCGAAGGGCCACGTCCTTTCAACATTCAAGCGTTTCCCTCGACCATGGTGCAGCTCTCGACAACCACGCCCACCTTGCTGCATCCGATGACGATATGGATGAAAAACTTCGAGCATTATCAGTTCGAAAAAGTTCCCGTCGTTCTCCTACGAGGAAGAACTCTTCTAGCAGCACTATTGTGAAGGAGAAGGCAGAAGATGAACAACGCGGTCATGATAGTGAACATCCAAATCACTTCCACGACGACAGCTGCGCGAATGCCTCGGGTAGTTGTCCTCACGAGAGGACGTCTAGCAAGAGCAGCACAAAAAAGGACAAGAAGAGCCGCCGTGGTTCGAAGGGAACACCTGTTGCTACGAACAGTCTCACGAGAGTTCGCCGGGTAGCCTCAAACAATGATATTATGGATCAGTCCAGCGATGGGACAAACCAAGACACCACTTGTCGTCGCTCGAAGAGCGGATCTAAACTTTCGTCTTCAAGTAGGAAATCGGGAAATGAAAACAGCTCGCAAGTCAATAGGAGCTGGAGCAGCAGCAGCAAGAAAAAATCTTCAAGTGGAACCAAGGATCGCTTGATGTCTCCCAACCGATCCAGCAGTAGTGGCAGATCAGGGTTAAATTTGTCGTCATCGCGACATGGCAAGCGTTCTCCTACGGGCAGCAATGCAAAGGCCACACCCAGGCAGCAACGAAATTCTGCTGCCACCCGAGCCAAGGCAGCGGCGACGGCGCTCTTGGTGACTAGCCCTGCACTGGAAGATGATGATACCGTTCAAGGATCGACTTCTGTCGATGCTGCTATACACAGTGCACAGTCGCCGCCACCACCGCCAAGACGCCACAATCCCGCAGAAACATGGATCTGTGAGTGTGGCTACGAGCTGAGACTCTGCATGAAGTTTTGTGGAATGTGCGCTCGGTAAGTGTCGGATAAAGTGTGGCAGGCCCATCACTTTGGTACCCCCGTGATGGCAGTATGCCGCTCACATATCTATCTCATATCACATCTCTCAAAAATCGCTTCATGTTGAATCTTAGGCCTCAGAATTGGGTCTGCGGAAAGTGCCAGTTTGGGGAGAACATTCAATGTTTTCGCTTTTGTGGTGGCTGTGCTGCGCCCAGAAAATTGGAAAAGCCACATCGATCCCAATGCGGCAATAACAGCGATGCATCAAATGGCGATGTAGACGCCCCGACATCTCCCATGTCGGTCGCGGATCTGGGGGAGGATTGAAACCAATCAAATAAGAAAAAAAACTCAACATTCGCTAACGGATTCATACAAGAAGTGCTTGAGGACGACCCACGAGCCGAGGCCCAGGTGTTTCCCACATTCAAGTCTGTTCACCGGTGAAACCAATCAATAAAAGCAATCAAGAAGAATTGCAACGCTGAAAGATATGACCTCTTTCCGAGTTGCTGTCTGCTGTCTGCTGTGGCTTCGCTGCTCTCATGCCATATCAACATTCTATGCCGTTGCTGCTACGGTACCGTACCGGTACCGGTATGCCACATGGCTAGCTGTAGCTAGTAGAGAGGTCTACCGTATCTACCGGTATGATAGCTAGCTACGGTACGGTATGTTAAAAAAGTGTGGGCTAAAAATGCAGGGGTGAAACATGGATACGTACTGGTACACCGGTACCGGTACCAGGTCTGGAGTCTTGGATGTTAATTTTAAAACTTAGACGCGCTGATGCTCCTTGATCGCGACACGCGGCACAACATAAAAAACCATGCAACCTGCACCAGCCCTGCAACATACGGTATCTGGTACATGGCAACATGCACCACCGGTGCGAGAACGGCCCAGAAGATTCATCATTCATCTTTTCTTTCAAACTCTGTTTTCTTTTCCATCGAGGATGTGTTACAGTTCGGGCGTGCAACTTGGTACCGGTAGCAGAGCACATTTGCTTTGGCGGACGCTACCGTGGAAGGAAAAGCACCTCCGGCTCCTCGTCAGCCTCAATCACCGGTCCACCAGTGTGGATGCATGCACCAAGGAACCAGTAACATACCGGTACCGGTACATGGTACTATGTCATACATCTTTTACCAGGTAGCTAGAGAAGTGGCTACGAAACAAATAGAGTGCAAAAATGGTTTTGAGGGTTTAACTCTGCATGCTAGTGCTGGGCTTGCGACAGGGTCCGGCCTTTTTCCTCTGTTGCAGCAGGCACAGAACGAGTCGAGTCAATCTGCGAGGGATCGACTTTGAGAGTAGTTTGATAGAAATGTTTGAAATCGAGTTATGCCTCTAGATCATCATCTGAAGGACCGCAGTCATCGTTTCCCGAACTGAGGTCATCATTGCTCAAACTCAAAGTAAAATCCCCACTTGATGTCTCGGTTCTTGATCCTACATACCAATCAAACAGAGAAGAAGAAAAAGTTAGGCACAGAGAGAAGAAAACTAGCCGAAGTACATGTAGCATGCCGTTCATACTTGACTGCTTCTTGAGCTTCCTAGCGTCCCGCCTTCGTTCCTGACGGTAAGAGCAATAGAAGACGGATATGGCAACGAAACAGGAGAACAAGATTAAGGCAATAAACACAGGTAATATCAATAGCATCCCATACTTCTTGGACGGTGAACTATCCGAATCGAACATCCCGCCGAACCCAACAATTTCCGTCTGGTTGTTGTGAAAGTCATAGTTGCTCGCGCTACCATTATCAGAAGCATTCTTCGAGATGATTCCATAAAATAAGTCCTCCATAGCTTGGATGCGCTCAATTGCAAGACGGCTCTCAATTGTGAGACACTGATCAGGAGTTGATAACCAACTCGTTACATCATTGCGTCAGGCATTTTGGTGCTTTGGCGCAAAAAGTGGCCATCGTGACGTCTCGTAAAAATTGGTCATTGTACCTAGACTACTGGTCGCTCTCAAGGAGATTTATGATCAAAGCGGAACTTGCTTCACAAAAACGAGCACAAAAAACAAAAACAGCCTCGGAATCGAATAGATTCAAGAGGCGGCGGCCCGAGGCGCCACATGCATGCATCGTGAAGCAAAAGGTCAATGTCACCAGCTACGCAAACAGCCATCCATTCGTTCGTGCGACCACGGTAGCATCAAGAGCAGCGAGAAGGAAGTGATCAGTAACCACCCCGTTGCAGCTGAAGAATCAGTAACCATCTCATGGCAGTTCAGGTATAAACCTTCAGTGTTGCTAGCTGCCATAACTTCGCCGAAGTCCTTCCCAACCCAAAGACAAGAGACTGGCCTCTGATTTGTACCTGGCAACTTCAACACTTCAGAGCAAAGATACGTGGATTCTGGCCGATTCATGAGCATGCAAACAGTCACTCATCGTTTGATGGATAGCCCGGCTGCTCAAGAGCAAAGCTTGAGAATGTACACAATGTTTTACTGATCAATAACTCCTAGCTAGCTACTACAAACACAACAAGCCATGTATACACCGCCAACGACCGAGCAGCATTTTTCACTCCCTGGCTTTTATGGTTGCATGGCAGCTGCATCCATGCTTCCTTCGAGGATGCGACTAACCCTTGATCCACTGGCACGTCCCAAAGGTACAATCGGTCCTTGTGAGGGCGCGGCAGCCGCAGTGCCCCTTCCGGCCGGTACCTTCGAAGCATCCACCCCTTCAACGGCAGTATTCATAGTGCTGGTGTCGTCATCAGCATGACTCCCCCAATAACTCGTTCCCAATTCTACCAAAGCAGATCTCAGGCCAAACGTAGCAGCAGTGTTTGGGTCAGTAGCTGACGCCGCATTGCCCGACGCAGCAGCCTCGCTTGATTGCGCCTCCAATATATCAATTACGGTGGTTTGACGCAAACCTGCAGCATCGGCACCAACAGCCATGTTGGGAATGGATGGGTAGAATGTAGGGACATAGTTGTATGTTTGTCCTCCAGCAGCTTTCTGTGTTGCGGCTGACGCCTCGGTGTCATCAGGATTCTTCGATTCACCAGTAGCATCTGGTTCGACATCCTTCATTTCCTCATCGTCTTTCTCGCCATCCTTGGCAGCATTCTTTTTCTTTTTGGGTGTGGACGCCTTGGAAGCCTTTGCCGAACCGTCCTCGAGTTTGACCTTTTTCTTGGCTGGCTGCGCCCCTGTTTTATCATCCTTCTCTTTGCTGTTGTTTGACTTTTCGTCAGTAGTTTCAGTTTTCTTATCCCCGGCAGCACCAGTGGCATCTTCTGCTTTTGCGTCCTCCTTTTTTATTGCAGTGTCATCTTCTTCCAGTTTTCTCTTTGCTCCAGTTCCACCACTGGCCGCCCCGGCACCGTCTTTGCCATCGGTGGTAGCTCCAGCTGTACCCGTCCCAGCACCATTGGAGGTCGTTGCAGTCGTAGAGCCTGCCGCTCTTGCAGTTGGCGGTGGAGTCAGTCCTCCCCATGCAGTTTCCGGCAGCCTGCCCAGTATTCGTTCCATGTTCTGTCGTTCTTGATCGGCGTCCTCTGCGGATATCAAATCTTGGCCTCTTAGGATCTCCGAGGGGTTGTCTGTTGGAGGGGCCAATCTGCCGTAGAGGTTCATTAGTTGCCCCTTTTTAGTCATTCCGTGCGGATTGGCCACTCGTTTCGAGCATAAGGGAAACAGAGCGACTTCATCGGGATATGGAGCCCTCCATCCTTCCTGGCAATCCTTTTCAGCCTCTTCCTGTTGAGAGACTGCTCGGGGACCAACTTTTCCTCCAGCGCCTTGTAGCTCGGCAGCTTCTATTTCTTTTTCTTTCTGATCTTGCCAGTTCGGACCAAAACAAAATGCTGCTAAACCTTGCCAAGACCCTGGCGGATGTGCATTGTTGTGATTGTCTCGATTTCTGTCTGTGCCACTGTTTCCATTTTCTTCTTGGTACTGACCGTTGCTTTTGTGATGATTGGTGGTCAGTGCAGCAGCAGCTGTGTTGCCCGTTGCGGCATTCCCGGTGGCTCCAGCAGCTGCATCGCTACTAGTGAAATGAACCCGATTGACGGCTGGACTGGTGCAAATTTCCACTGCTCTTATCATATCCAATGCATTGCAATGCTGGGTAGTTCGACCACTGGACTCTACGTTGTGTGCCAATACGCCACCCAGCCGTTGCAGATACTCGCATAATACATCCCCCAGTGTGTCTAGAACTTCGGCTGTCATATTTGTGATTCCCAGATGCAGTGCTGCCCGTGCCACGGCCCGTTTGGCCAATTCTAGACAATATACTTGATCTCGACAGGGTATGCTTGTGGAGCTGGATGTGGTGGCATTTCCTGCAGCATCGGCAGCTCCTGATGTGGAAGAGCCTGATAAATCCATAGCTTTTGTCTGAATATATATATAGGTCGATGAAAACTAGAGTGATTTTGGATCGTGAATTGTGGATGATAATGGGGTGTTCAGTGTCTCTCTAGTCAATAAAGGGGCGCTCGAAAGATTCGTCTTGCGATTGGTCTCGTACGTATTGGCACTACCCTTGATTGATAATAACGAGGTCGGTAAGAGACTGATGGATGAGCTCCTCTTCTGGATCAACTTGATAATCCCCGAGCAATGCCTCCTGTATGGATTCCCCTATGATTGCTGCCTTCCTGATGCCTAGCTAGCTAGCTGTTTGGGGTGGACACGTTTCCAAGATATGCTGGCTGAGCTCAGGCCGAGCCGAGGGGTCAGCCACTCGAATGCCAGGTCTGAAGAGGAGCCTAACGCTTCTACTAGAGATAGTGGTAGGTATCTTCGTGATACCTTGGGTGTGATGCTAGCTACACATGAATAAGGAAGGAATGGGGGCTATGAATAGTACAGCTGTGAGATAAAGCCAAGGCAATGCAGAAGCTTTGGAGAGACAGATCGAGGACACGAGGGAGGATGGAGAAGGAGGGTTGTCGGTTGTTGGCTGGTGGGTCGATCGAGGCAAGCAAGGGTCGAGCAACGCACCCAGCCAACCAATCCATTTCGTTCCCGCAGAACTCGTGGCTCAAAGCAGCCTATCCCTACCCGTAACGGAATCCGGTTTCATTAAATTTTCCCCCTCTTGACTTGATCATAGACTCGACTCGACTCAATGACGTGAGTCAAGTGAGTCGTCAGTCGAGTCACTCGAGTCAAGTCGAATAGAAGTCTCCAGTCCATCCCCACGTGCCTTAGCTTGCATTTGATCTGTTGGGGTTGAATCTTTCCCATTGTTCAAAAGAATTATCGAGGTACGGTATGAGGCTGGCTAGCTAGAATCCCTTGGTTTGCTGGAATCAGAGAATCGAATACAATGTGGACCAGTTTTTTTTTGCTTGCGTACATCTAGCTAGAGAGAAGAAGTTTTCCTTTGTACGGTGTCATTCGAAATCGCGCACGGGCTTGTACGCCCTTACCTTGCGGCTCTCATAGTTCTCTCCACGCAGAATCGAATCGGAGAATCGATTGTCGACCAGATGCCCAGTTACTCGTCCCTCCTGAAAGTAATGGTCAACTCAATATGGACTGCTGCCAGGGTACCGTAGTACAACTCGCTCGGTCGAGCAAACTGTCTCACAGGCGAAGGATCAGCCAATCGAACTAGCTCCTGCATGGATCAGATTCGGACTATCCTTGACGAGGAATGTGGAGTATTGGATCAGGCCAGCTTGCTGAAATTTATGACAAGGCTAGCTAGTGGAATGGCTCCATCAGCCGACAGCGGCCGTGCTGGAATTTTTCACCCACCGCGATCAAAACAAGAGGACGATTGAATCATCCTGCATTCAAAGCTACAAGTACCAAATTGGCTGCTGTTTGCTTTTCTTCAGATACAATTTTCCAGTGAGGGCCAAAAAAAGTGATATAACAGCGGTGCTTATCGCTTACCCCCTACAACTTTGAACATTCCCACGGTGGATTACTGTTTAGGGAAGGCGAGTTGAGTGAGAAAATATTTGTTGGAGCTGTGTTTGTGGCAATATAGCAACACGTGGTTGGTGTTGAGCCAGTGGTTTCTGTACCACTATACCAAGTGAATTGGGCACATGCACTTGCCCCATTCTGAGCAACACAATCGTTGTAGCAACTTGTTGGATCTGTCCACCGACCCACAACACAGGCACCAAAAGCAGTTGCAGCAGGAGAACCACCTGAATATGCATACTTGCGACAACAAACTCCGGAATAATAACCTAGAGAGCAACCAGGCACCAGCCCACTCCTGGTGGGCTGTGATGTTGGCGAGGATGATGGTTGAAGTGAAGGACTTGACGTCGGACTTAAGGTAGGACCTTTGGAAGGTGTACTTGATGGCTCCAAGGAAGGACTTTTGGATGGGACACTAGATGGAGCTGAGCTAGGACTTGTTGAGGGTACTTGAGACGGAGAAGCGCTAGGATGTGTTGAGGGCACCTGTGATGGAGCCGAGCTAGGGCTTCTGGAAGGCAGCGAACTAGGGCTTATGGATGGGCTTGAAGAAGGAGTTGTGGAAGGTGTAATTGAGGGCTCCGAGCTGGGATGCGCAGAAGGGGATGTTGATGGAACCGAGCTGGGACTTTGCGATGGCAGAAACGACGGAGCTGAGCTAGGACTGATGGAAGGAAGATCTGATGGGCTTGTGCTAGGGATCATAGAAGGAACGTCAGATGGTGAAACTGAAGGCACACTCGAGGGACCTGAACTGGGACTTGCAGAGGGCTTAGACGATGGACTTGTACTAGGGATAGAAGAGGGAAGAGCAGAGGGTTGCAATGAAGGCACATTTGACGGGCCAAAGCTAGGGCTTGCTGAGGGTACATCTGACGGTGATAAAGAAGGCAATTTGGAAGGCATACTTGATGGGGGTGCTGATGGACTGTCAGATGGCACAAATGAGGGAAACCGAGAAGGGTATTCTGAGGGTGTCTTTGATGGGACTCTCGAAGGAGATTCTGAAGGATATAATGATGGGATATCTGACGGAGTACTGGATGGCAATCTTGATGGATACTCAGAAGGGGAAATGGATGCGAATGATGTCCTTGTGAGGCGTGAGTCCGGAAAGGGGGAGAAGAGAAATCAGAAGGGAAGTTCAATAGTGATGGACCAAATGAAGGCAACAGTGATGGTGATCTCGAGGTTGTCTTGGAAGGGATTGCAGAGGCCACCAAAGATGGGTTTGCAGAGGGCGAGCTGGATGGGAGTCCTGAGGGCAAGCTAGAAACAGCAGGGGGTACTGAGGACACTGCTGCAGGAGAGCCAGAAGGAATTGTTGAAGGCGCGCTAGAAACAGAAGGGGGTACCGAGGACACTGCTGCAGGAGAGCCAGAAGGAGTTCTTGAAGGCAAGCTAGAAAAAGAGGAGATCTCCTCTCT